>CM053784.1:690003814-690386314 GCA_028749045.1 Cupressus sempervirens
TACCAATTTTATGTCATGGCATGAAGTGTGAATAGGATTCTTTTAATTCTTATGCATTTTTGCAATATGAGGGTTTATGTTGACCATGATTCATCTGGAGAAACAAGCTAGGTTGGACAAGGTGTTTGGTTGTGTTGATAGGGTGAGTTCACTTCTATAAAGTCAGGTACGGAATGGATGTGTGTCTCCAGATATTTATAGCTTGATATGTGGAATGAAGCAATAATGAATATTGGATTAATAATGACATTTGTAGCTTTTCTTGTTTCAAAAATAGTTTTGGAATCTCTCAGTCTTGGAAAATATCGATGAGGAAAAGGGTATCCAAATCTACTGCTAGTTTGCAAGTGTCACATATGCAGATAGCCTCTATTTTTATTTTTTTCTCAAATGTGTCATAGGATTAATCAAATGCACTATTTCATTTATTATATGCGTTATTTAAATACTCAAATGCATTATTCTATTTGTCATATGCATTGTTCCAAGCATTAAGTGCATTGTTATGCATAATAGATGTGCTATTTAAAGCTTCAAATGAATTGTTTTGTAGTTTTATGCACTATAATAGAGTTTAAATATGTCACAGGATAAGCCAAATGAATCTTTTTAAGTAGTAGATGTACTATTTTAGGGGCTAATTGCATCTTTTAGAAGGATTGTGATCCACACTATTATTTTTTATTAAGTTTTAAAACAAATCCATGCATAATAGTAGTAGAAACTAGAATAAAATATAAAACTACACGCACCTAAAAGATGGAAGAAAAGGGGTTCCTACAAAGGTTATCTAGAGCCAATGACTAGTGGGTCTTAGTTTTTAACCAATGATGTTTGGATTTGCCTCTCTTGTGACATAGAGCTTCCCACTAATGCTAAGGAGGTTTGGCACAATCCCTCATGGGACTACTAGAGGAAGGCTATATTTTGAACACAGGTGGCTTGCATTTGATTGGGAATACAAGATCAAGAGGCGTTACCTCTCACCAGCCCTGCTAAGGTAATTTGGGAGGTAGCATTTCTATGGTTGACTAATCCTACCTAGTACAAAGAAGAAAATGGAAATCACAAATAGGTTTGGGAATTTGATCACTTTAGTAGAGTAAGAGCATATCCCTTTTGTCTTAACTTCCCAAACACAATAGACAAACATGTTCAATCATCAACCCTTATATTACTAAAGATAGAGGTGTTCCTCATTAAACTATGTGTGAGTTCTTTCCTTGTTTAATTGTAACCACTCTTTACAAAAGGTTGGGCATTCTGATCAACTCTAAAGAGTTGATAGCATAGGCCTACTCCCATTTTGATTGGTGAGATCAAATGTTTCTAATAAACTATTTTTATAACTTATAAATGCCACACTTTGAATTAAAAAGGGCTAAGGTTCACTTACCTTATTCAGTGTTAGCAAAGGCTAGGTGCATTTCTAAGGGTCTTCATTCCTATTGTGTGTTGTCTATAGTTTGGGAGTTCTCATTAGCTTGGAAGAGACTTGTAAGCCACCATCAATCAAATTTGGAAGTTAGATTTAGCAAATTATAACATTTATCAGATACACTATAGGAATGATCATTTTCTTCATAAAATGTATCATATGCACTATTTAATCTAGTAAATGTGCTATAGTAAATGGAATATTCCCTATAAGAAACTTTATGTGCACTAAAAATATGTTTATATGCACTATAGAAAGCTTTAAAAGTGCTATAGAAAGATTTAAATGCATTAAAAGATTTTGCAAAAGTGTTAAAATAGAGTTTAGAAGTGTTGTTGCAATAGAAGATTGTAGATCCAACATTCATGTGTTTGAAGGAACCTTGAAGAGCTTTTTGTGATTGTTACAAAGCCTCTAGAATATTTTAGAACTTGCAACCAATTAGATCTGCATAAGTAACCAACAAAAAACATAGATCTATACTAAAAATAATAGATTAGATAGAAAGATTTAAAAGAAGAGAGGCTTTGAGTTCAAGCCACATGGTGGGTACCAATTTGTACATGGTATAATCATGTATTCCTAAGACTTTAATGTAGAATGTAGATAAAATGACAATGAACTAAACTAAACCCAAGATATCATTGTCAAAATGTAAACTTTATGAGTGTCTCATATTTCCCTAACTACAACTACTAAGAAATCTCTTAGACCAACATCTTAGTGACAATTCTAGAATGTGAGTATGCTTAAAATACAGATCTACAAGAATGCATGCAAGATCTATGATTATAATGCAGATTATATGTAGGTAAAAACTCTAGAGTGCTATCAAATTTGTTGGAATAATTTAGAATAACTAGGGGGTGGGTGGGGGGTGGGTGGGGGTGAATCAATTACTCAAGATTCAGATGTATAAATAAAAATTTTCATAGCTCGAGTGAAACCATAAAACGTTTATACTTATGCATGCATCCATAAGATTATGTAGTCACTAAAACTTGTAGGTTACTATCAAATCAACTTGTATAAATTTAAAGCATGAAACATAATAGATTCAACAACACACTTGACACAATGATTTATGTGGAAACCCAATTTGTAAAAAACCACTAGTAACATGCTACTATTTTCACTCTTTTGAAGTGATGCCCTATGAAAGGCCAACCTTGTTAACAGTTACAATACACACTGTTAAATGTGACCCTATTAAAGAATTCCAATCACCCTATTAGGAGTGAGCCTTGTTAAATTACTTTAGACCATTGACTTGGCATGTCACCTAGTTAAATAGTATTTACAAATGACTATTAGGTCAACCTTAATCCAAAGGATTTACCCTAGACTAATACAATTATTAGAGAGTAATAGTAAGGGTTTGATCTAATACAAGTTACAACATCACTTGTAGATTATATATTTATTTTCAATCCTTTATTCTACTTGGCCTTAATACTTTGCATCTCTGATACCTTGTTCACCCTTCAATTATTCATCCCCTTAAGCCTTCTTGCTTAACATGCCACTGTAGACTCTTCTCTTATATCACTTGATGAAGAAAAACCCTTGGCTCCTTGTCTCCCTTAGGTTCTCACACATGACAACCTTAATTCATGACCAACCATCCCTATAAATAGGAAATTAAGATATTTTTCCAGTCATTCTCCATCATCCAATTTAGGGTTTTGATGGATTAGGTAGGATACAATGTATCTACCTCATATCTCATATCTCTTTTAAAAAATTCTCCTAGAATCCACTTTAAATTTACCTAAACATAGTTTACCTTGAATTTTTTACCACTAGCTCAGAAACCTTATCTTCCACATGGTTCACATAGTCTAAGAAAAAAAACCTTTTAGCTTTTATTCATCAATTCTATGATCTTTTAAATAATGCAACAACTTAGCATTATCAACCTTCTAATGCTTGAGACATATTGCATTGCTCAACATCCACTATGAAATTACTCAACACAAACTAAGGTTTACTAATGCTCGACATTAACTAAACTTTACTTGGCATCAACTATTTTTCTTGGCATACACTATAATGAACTTTTACTTGGATCCAACTAAGTTTCTACTCAGCTTGTAGTGACTTTTCTCAGCATGTACTATCTACTCAGTCAAGCTTGGAAGACAAATTTGTGTAACTTGTCTTCTAAACTTTCTTAGTATAACCAACCCTTGTAACCTTAAGTAGATTATCAGCACATCATGTCATCACTTTCTTAACTAATCCTTGTACTTCATTACATAATCATAACTAAACCTTTCCTCTAGGTGCTATTGTTACATCTTTTGATCAAATCCTCTTCATCAATCAAATAAGTGATAGTACTTAAATCTTAGAAGAATTTGTCTTAGTAGCAAATAGAAGATTTGACATTAGTGACAAAACAATGATTGAAACACATAGTCTTCTTCAACAATCTCCCTCTTTCACTCTAGTTCAAAAATCTTTCTCAACAATGATCTTTTCAATCAGATCTCAACAATCTCCCTCTTCGAAATTGATGAAAAACTAAACTGATCAACCAAATCAACTAAATGGTAAACATCTTGGTCAACCAAACTGACTAGGTTAAAAAAGTAAGACAATACCAAAAAGAAAACTTGTATTGAAATCTCTCCCTCTATTAGCAACTTCCATCTCCTGATTAGGTTACAAAATTCTTTCTTATAACTCCATCTTACTATATCTCCCTCTGACTAGGTAGACTAGGATTTCTCCCTCTTTCTTATATTCTTCTCTATCTCCCTCATCATACTTTTGTTCTCCTCTGACCAACAATATCATCAATTAGCTTCTTCTAAGATTAGTAACAATCTCTATCTCTTTAACAACAATCTATTGATATCTCATCTTGATCAGCATAGCTTTCCCCTAGCATTTATACTGGCTTGATCTATCTCCCTCTTGATCAATAAGTCACTCCCTCTTTGACAAAAATGATAAAGACATGCCAAAAACTTGTCATCTTAACATATAATTATAAAATTTATCAAGTTATTTCATTTTCTCTCTCTGTCACCTTGCTTGTGGCTGATTTGAAGTTTTAGCTTAGTAATTACTTTAGGTAGCTCCTAAAGTAAGATCCTCTACATCAATGTGTAACATATAAATATCAACTTTTTTGATATAGGACACTATTTTTGTTACTTAGATAGCCTTTTATACCCCTAGTTTACCTTGTAGATCCTTATGAACATCCTTAGGTAATGGTTTTGTGAAGATATCAACAATTTTCTCCTTTGTGTTAACATATTCCATCTTCACCTCATTATCTTGAACTATCTCTCTCAAGTAATGATACTTGATTGCAATGTGCTTAGTCTTTGTATGCATCATTGGGTTCTATGATATATTGATAACACTTGTATTATTACAATAAAGTATCATTGGTTCTATGATTTCTTCCTTCATTCCTTTGAGTAGTTGTTTAATTAATACAATGTTTGTACAATTTACAACAACACCATATTCAGCTTCAATAATAGATTGTAAAGTACAATTTTGTTTCTTGCTAGTCCATGTAACTAGTCTCTTTCCTAAGAAAAATTCTCATCCACTAGTGCTCTTTCCATCATCAATGTTTCCAGCCCAATCAACATCAATGTAGGCTCTTAATTCAATTTTTTCATTCTTCTTGTAGTATAGACCAAATTCTTTTGTTTCTTTTAGATATCTCATTATTCTCTTCAAAGACAATAAGTGATTCTCCCTAGGATTAGTAGAGAATCTTGCTACTATCCCTATAGATGATGCAATATCAAGTCTCCTATGTACTACACATTGCAATTTTCTAATCATAGACCAGTACAATGTTTGAATTACCTTAGTTGAATCATCATTCTTTGACAACTTGTGTCATGTCACCATAGGTGTACTTACTAGTTTGGAATCCTCTAATTGAAAAGTTTTCAATATTTCCTTGACATATTTTGACTAAGTGATGTATATACTATATTTTATTTGATGTACTTGCAAACCCACAAAAAATTTGATCTCTCCAAAGATAGACATTTCAAATTTTTGCTTCATCTGATTTGTAAATTTTTTACATAGAGCATCTTGACCTCCAAATATGATATCATCAACAAATATTTCATATAAAAAAATACCTTTTCCTTTATCTGTCTTCATCTACAGATTGTTATTGTCATCAGTCCTTTCAAATCCAATCTTCACAAGATAATTATGAAGTCTCTCATACCATGCTCTTGGTGCTTGTTTCAAACTATATAGAGCTTTATGTAGTTTACATACCATGCTCTTATTATTAACATCAACAAAACCTTCTAGCTTTTCTATGTAAAATTTTTCCTCTAATATGCCATTCAAAAATGCAAATTTAACATCTAGTTGATAAACTTTGAAACCTTTGTATGCAAAATAAGCAAGTAGAGTTCTTACTCCTTTCAATCTAGCAATAGGGGAAAATGTCTCTCCATAGTCAATTCCTTCTTCTTATGCATTTCCCTTGAAAACTAGTCTTGCTTTGTACCTTGTGACTTTACCATTTTCATCTAGCTTGTTTCTAAATACCCACTTGCTACCAATCACATTTTTTCTTTTGGTCTAGGAGCTAGATTCCATGTTTTGTTATTCTCTATTTGTTCAATCTCTTCTTCCATGGCTTTAGACTAGTCAACATCTTCTAATGCATCTCTTACTAGTTTGGATTCCTTCATACTTATCAAAAATGTTTCACTTCTCAATCTATTTCTTTGCATTGGTTTAACATCTTTATCTCCAGTGATTTGAGAAATTGGATGATGTCTTTTGATATAATTAGACAATCATGGCTCAACTCTAGTTTCCTCTTTTTGTCTCTCAGCTTTAGAATTACTATGTATATTTCTATATATTTATGTTAGGTATCTCAACATCATTTGCATATTCAATAATCTTTGAATATGAATGTTCATTTACTTCATTTTGTAACTCAGCATCTGAATGTAGCTCAGTTCCCTAATGCAACTTGGCATTCATGAGGTGTGACTCAATAATCACTAAAATTTGTTGTTAATTTGTAACTTGATTTGTAGCATCTTCTTCAACAAGCATTCCTTCATAAAAGTATACAAATTATTTGTATTCTTTTGGTTCTTTCATAGGTTTAGCCTCATAAACTTCGATATATTCATCAAAATTCATATTTGCACTTTCCACAATTTTGCCATTGTTAGTATTGAAACACTTATAAGCTTTACTTCTTGTGGAGTATCTTAGGAATATACCTTCTTCACTTTTCACATCAAGCTTTCCATTCCTAACATTTTTAAGAATGTAACACTTACTTCCAAATACCTTAAAGTATTTTACATTGGGTGAGTATCCATACCATAGTTCAAAAGGTGTTGAATGTGTACCTTTATAAATTTGCACATGGTTCAAGGTATAGATAGTTGTACTTGTAGCTACTCTCTGGTGTTTCAAAGAAAAATTCTTCTCCATCATGAGTGTTCTAACATAGTCCATTATAGATCTATTTCTCCTTTTAGCTATTCCATTTTGTGGAGGGGTTCTAGGGGTAGATGTCTATCTTTTGATTCCTCTGTCATTATAGGACATCTCAAATTTATTTGATGTAAATTCTCCTCCTCTATCAGATCTCAAACACTTTAGACTTTTACCTATTTCCTTTTCAACTCTTTCTAAGTACCATTTAAACATTGGAAGACATTAGATTTATATTTTAGAAACACAATTGTCATCATCCTAGAATAGTCATCAACAAATAGCATTATATACTTATCACCCTTATAGCTTTGCACATCAATTGGTCCACACAAGTCAGTATGAACAATCTCTAGTAATCCTTTATAGATATATGTTTTACTCTTAAAACTTGACTTTATCATTTTTCCTAACTAACATTGTTTTTACATTACATTATCAAGCTTCTTCAACTTAGGTAAACATCTGAATTTCTTCATGTTACTGATACTAATGAAGTTATCAAAGTTAACATGACATAACCTCTTCTGCCATAGCCATACATTATCAAATTTTACAACAAGACAATTAGCATCCTCTATATCAAGATAGAATAGATTACTTCTATTTTGATCACCCATTTCCAATTAGTTTCCCATTTATGTCATATATGTTGGGTAAGTGCAAGAAGTTGGGTCTCACTTTTGGGCAAAAAGTGGAAGAGTTTTTCCTATTTTTGAAATTTCTTTTCAAATGAAGTCAAAATTTCAAGCATTTAGATATTGAATATAAAAAAACTTCTGAAATAAAAAAATTTGTGTTCAAAATCTAGTTTTTGAATATGTAATTTATTTGTATACCCATATGATAGATTTTATTTTTTGTATGGATCTTTCAAAACCATTTTTTCAAAATGCCTATTTTAGGACCATACCACACTCATGTACATACACCATAATTTGACACAAATACATGAATTTTCATAAATCCTTTTAAAGGGAGTTACCTAATACACCTAAGATTGACAAAAACATTTTTTCTTAATTTTTTATTGAATAACTTTTTTATTATTAATTATTAATTGGCTATAAAGGTAAATTTTAAAACATCTCATTTGTGGACACCATAATTTAATCAAAATTTCACTTTTTTCAAAAATTCTTTTTTCTTAACCTGAAAAGAATTGTATGTAGATTGATGAAATATAAATTAATTTAAGGAAAATTATAAAATAAAAAATTTATTAAATTTTTAGTGAACTTCACTATTTTACATTTATGTACAACCTTTCATTAAAAAATAATGCAAAAATAGTAAATAAAATCATAGCACTATAAAATTTATATTTTTGAAATTAGGACAGTGAGAGTTCTAATGGGGTTTTGTTTCATAAAAAAATTTGATCAGGAAGACACCCTAAAAATTACAGCAAGGCATAAATTTGTTAGTTCGATGCCTTAGGAAAATCTTGAGAGGTCCATGCATAGGCTTGGTCTCACCAAACCTATCCCAAACAAAAATCTAAGATAGGATAAAAAGATCCCGCTCAATGTTGTAAGAAATGGGTACCCGTTATTTATGTTCAAAAAAGGGGTACCCATTTTGAAAAAGTCAAATTGGCATACAAACTTATCCCCAAAAAAAAAAAAATCTAAATTTTTAGAAACAGGTACCCATTTTTTAAAAGTAAAAGATGGGTACCTATTTCTAAAAAATACAAATTTTTTATGTTTTCAAAAATAGGAACCCATTTTTTGAAAATTAAAAATAGGTGCCTGATTTTTTTAAAAATGAGTGCCCATTTTTAAAATTTTGGATTGAGTGCCCCAGCCTAAAACAAGTACCCATTTCTTAAAGAGCATGATCTCAATCTACAAACTTCTGCAAAATTGAGACCCAACTCCTTGCTTCTACTTTGTTAACAATCTTGTTTTCAAATTCAACCTTACATCCCAAATTATTTAGTTGTGACACACTCAACAAATTATAGTTAAATCCTTTGACATAATAAGTATTGTCACACAAAATCTTTTTTGTGAGTTTGATAGAACCTTTTCCTTTTATCAAACATGATGCATCATTACCAAATCTTACACTATTTCCATCATAATAATTCAAGGTAATGAACTCACTTTTGTCTCCAGTCATGTGATATGAAAATCCATTGTCAATGATCCATCTATCATTTTTCTTCACACAAGCCACAAGTGCAGTTGCCTCCTCTTCATTAGATTCATCCTTCATTGTAACATACACCACTTCATCATCATGTTCATCAGATTTATCCTCTTCAACAACGTATCAAGAGTTCTTACCTTTGTCTTTGGAATCCTTGTTGTCTTCATCTCTTCCACTCTTGTATTTGTCACCACCTCTGTAGTTCTTCTTCTCTGAACATCTAGATGCAATATTACCAACCTCATTGCAATTGAAACAAATGATAAGTAACTTACCTTTGAACTTTCATTTACCTTTATGGAATCTTCTTGCCAATAGTTCTTCAAGATGTTCAACATCCTCCTCATTTGTATCACTGTCACTAGACACATACTTCTTCCTTTCTTCATTTTCTTTTCATTAGGTTCCTTTAACGAAACTTTAGCTTTCAAAGTAGATTCAATCATTTCAGGTTTGTAATTATCAAAGTTAGATAGCTCAAAAGTAGTGAGTCCACCTACTAGACCTTCAAGTGATAGTTTATTCCTTGGAATACATCTTAGTTCTTGAATTACAAAAAATCTAATAGCCTATATAGGTAATAGTGTTCTCAAAACTTTTCTTAAAATAGTATCAACATCTAGTTTTCCATTTGCTCCTCTTATTGCATTAACTACTTCTTTTATCCTTTCAACATATTGAGCAATATTCTCACCTTCTTCCATTCTCATTTCATCAAAATTACCTCTAATACTTTTAGCTTTGGCTCTAAGAACATTAGTGTCTCCTCCATAGATGGTATCTAGGGCATTCCACATTTTCTTTGCTCTGTCAAGACCTTTAATATCATCAAATTCAGCATAACTTAGGGCAAAGGAAATCTCCAGCATTGCTCAAGATTTTGTTCTTTCTTCTTCCTCATATCTTCAACAATTAGGGCACCAACATGATCAACATGCTCCATAGAAATGGTATATTGTGCATGATCTCCAAGTCCTCCAAGGTGTAGCTTCATCAAAATTTCCATACAAGAAAGTTATCTCTACTAAGTTTGGGTACTTCTCTTTTTGACATCTCAATCTTTGTGCTTCTTTTACTTTCAAACTACTTCTCTTAAGAAGATGGCTTTGATACCAATTATTTTTATTCTATAAAATAACTTAGAGGGTGGGAGGGGTGGGGGGTGAATTAGTTATCAAAGGTCTAGATGTATAAATAAAAAATTTCACAACTCTAGTGAACCCATAAAACATTTATACTCATGCATGCATCCATAAGATTATGTAGTCACTAAAACTTGTAGGTTATTGTCAAATCAACTTGTAGAAATGTAAAGCATGAAACATAATAGATTCATCAAAACACTTGACACAATGACTTACATGGAAACCCAATTTGTGAAAAACCATTAGTAACATGCTACTCTTTTCACTCTTCTGAAGTAATGCCCTGTTAATGGCCAACCCTATTAAAGGTTACAATACACACTATTAAATGTTACCTTGTTAAAGGATTTCAATCACCTTATTAGGAGTGAGCCTTGTTAGAGAACTTTAGAACATTCAATTGGAATGTCACCCAGTTAGAGTATTTACAAATGACTGTTAGGTCAACCTTAATCCAAAGGATTTACCCTAGACTAACACAATTTTTAGAGATTAATAGTAAAGATTTGATCTGATACAAAATACTACTTCACTTGTAGATTAAAAATCTATTTTTAATCCTTAGTTCTACTTGGCCTTTATACATTGCAGCTCTGATAGGTTGTTCACCCTTCAAGCATTCATCTCCTTAAGCTGTCTTTCTTAACATACCATTGTAGACTCTTCTCTTAAGTCATTTGATGAAGAAAACCCCTTGACTCCTTGTCTCCCTTAGGTTCTCGCACATGACAACCTTGCTTCATGACCAGCCATCCATATAAATAAGAAATTAAGATATTCTACCACTCATTCTCCATCGTCCAATTTAAGGTTCTGATGGATTAGGTAGTATACAATGTATCTACTCCATATCTCATATCTTTTCTAGAAAGTTTTCCTAGAATCCACTTTGAATTTGCCTAAAAATGATTTACCTTAAATTCTATGCCACTAGCTCATCAACTTATCTTACACATGGTTCACATAATCCAAAAAAGAAAACTTGTCAGCTCATATTCATTGATTCCATGATCTTTTAAATAATGCAACAACTTAACATTATCATCCTTCTAATGTTTGGCACATACTATGTTTCTTGGCATCCACTATGAAATCACTCAGCATGAACTAAAGTTTACTAGTACACGGTATCAACTATTTTGCTTGGCATACACTAGAATGAATTTTTACTCGACTCCAACTAAGTTTTTTCTTGGCTTGCATTGACTTTTCTCAACACCTACTATCCTTTTGGTCAAGCTTAATAGACAAACTTTGTGTAACTTGTTCTTCTAAACTTTCTTAGTGCAACCAACCTTTGTAACCTTAAGTAGATTATCAGCACATCATGTCATCACTATCTTAACTAATCCTTGTACTATATTATATAATCTTAACTCAACCTTTCCTATAGGTGCTATTGTTACATCTTTTGATGAAATCCTCTTCATTAATCAAATAAGTGATAGTACTTGAATCTTATAAGAAGTTTTCTTAGCAACAAATAGTAGGTTTGACATCAGTGAAAAAACAATGATTGAAACATATAGTCTTCTTCAACAATCTCCCTCTTTCAATCTAGGTCAACAATCTTTCTCAACAAGGATCTTTTCAATCAGATCTCAACAAAAATGAACATGTAATGAGCTAAATATGTGCTAAAATGATACTCAGTAACATGAAGAAAAAGATAAAATGCTATGAAATTGTTATAATTACAATGCTAAAATGATGATAACTTAGAACATGCCTACTATGTAGATGTCTAAAACTTGGGGTCCTTTAATCTTGAATTTTCCTCCTATTTATAGGATTTCAGAAGGGGTTGGGGTAAGAATTAGTATTTTTACCTTTGACTAGTGGATGGAGGTGAAATTGAAAATATCTCATAAAAGACTAGGAGGAAGAGTCCGATAGACTTGGTTTTGAGGAGAAATGATGATTTTTCCAATTCTTTTAAATGTAAAAGGGTGATTTTCACTTTTGTGAGGATAAATAACTTTATTGATTTAATAAATGTTCTATTCATTTTCAATAGTTTTTTTTTTTCCTCTTGCCTTTCTAAATTTTATTTTATGATTTTGAATTGTTTTTCTTCTCTTTTTAAAGTTGATTTAGGTCTTCTTGATTTGATAGATGATTAATGACCTGATGTGATTTTTGATTTTAAAGTTTGTTGTTTTTTTTTATTTCCTCCTTAATTTGTGTTGATTGATCAAAATTTCATAATTCAAGTCTTTGTCAAATTTGTGGTGTCTACAGAACTAGGTTGACTTGGTTGTAAAGTGTCTAAACACTTTAGAGGAAGATGGAGATGTTCTTGTTGGTATCTCTAAATCTTGTTGTCTTCTAGTCTTAAACACTTAGTCATAATTAGGTAGAGTCAGTCAGTCATCACTGTGATTGAGCTACTCTATCTAGGCCAAATTATATGAAGACTTGTAAATAAACATGTATATGTTGAGCTCTATAGGATTCGAGCAAGTCTCTTCTCACCAAGTATATTTAGTATAAGATGATACTAGTGAATGTCAAGCTATCAGAGAACATTGAGGCTAAGTTATATAAAAGGTGTTGAGTATAGTTGAGGCCAACCAATAAAATGAAGAACAATTGTGACTGAGCAACAAAGACACTAAGTGTCGAGAAACACAGAATTGACATTCAACTCAAAAGTGATACAAACTTTGAGGTAAACCATTTCAAGCTGACATAGACATGACATTTAATAATTATAAAGTTTTTTACACATTTATGATGTGGATCACCAATCCCTATGAAGAATGAACAACCAATAAGATGAAGAGACAAAAGAAAAGCATTTAGAAAACTCTTTAGAAGTCTTTAAATAGGTAGATCCAAACCTATTTTCACACAAGTGAATAGAGCTATTGTAGATGAGATTTGTGATGTGTGTGAATGAAGTGAAGAAGTTAAGTTTTGGATGTTGCATGTTTGAGATATCAAATAAGAATAGATAGTGACCTTATGAAGAACTTAAGGATAGTAAAGATACATCAAATTGAAGATCATATCAAAATTGAAGAGAGGAGATCCAAAATCAAAAATTATAGTGTAGACTGAAGGATTAGGCATTGATATAGTTCTGGCAGATTGAATTAGGGATAATCTCTTAACAAAGTGGTTTTAATAGACCTTTTTTAAATCTCTTAACTAATTCCTTACTTAATTGTAAGTGTAAAATCCTCTCGCAATGTAAGACCTAATAGTCCTAATAACCTTTAATATGGAAAACCCCTCAAAGGGTAGATCATCATAAATGATCAAAATTGTAACCCTAATAGGTTAATTTTGTTACTTTGATAGTGAGAATGATGGGGTTTATCCCCACCCTAGTTTTAATCATTAATTAGGAGGGTTTCTAGGCAATTAAATCTTTGTGTTATGTATTTATATTTCATGTATGTGATTGATAGTTAGATCTACATGTCACAACATTTTCATTTGACAAGTTATGTTATACATGAATTAGATATGAGATGGAAAATGTGGTGAATATAGTAAAGTTGTTTTAAAGGACAAAATTTTTATAGATCCTAATTCACCCCCCTCCACCATGCCTCTCAATATCTTTTTTTCCAATTAATATTTCCAACAATTGGTATCAAAGAATTGGTTCTCTTGATAAAGTCTAGCAACTTGGGCATTCTGATCTTGGAGATGGAGTTACAAATTGGGAAAGGTTGTTGACAATCAAGTGATTGACATCCAACTCATATTGCAGCAACTTAAAGTAGCAAGAGAGGATTTTAGGAAATCACTAAGAAAGAGAAAGGATATTTCTATTTAGCTAAATGACATGAATTATGAAGAATTTGATACTCAAGGACTATTTGACACTAGAAATTCAAATGAGATTAACACAATTATTGTAGATCTACTTGAGAATAATAGCATCCTACATGAAGAGGTCAAAGGATTAAAGAGAGAACATGAAATTCAATTAGTAAGGCTATGTGAAATGAAAAATAAAATGAAGGAAGTTGAAGAAGAAAAGGTTGTGGCTGAGGGAGACAAAAGACTTATGGCTATTAGACTTGGAGAAAGGTCATCTGATGTGTAAAAGATTACAAACACTCAAATAGACATGATGAATCAATCAATGCTTGCAAATTAGGAGTTAAATAGGAAGGACATAGAAATAGAAAATCTAAGATCACATACTAACTTACTAAGAAGTGAATTGAAGACTGAGAAAGAACTTGTGGAAAGTTTGAACAAGTTGAATGAAGAAATAAAGTACCTTGAAGAACTGATGAAATCACCTAGGTCATTTAGCAATACTTTTAGGCAAGAACATACAAAGCAACATTCATCTATTGAGAAGGAGAATCATCCAAGAGTGGAGAGTTGAGGAATGAAAAGTGAAAAGAAAAGTCTACATGTTATCATTGAGGTAAATTTGGACACACTAAAAACATCTGTAGAAGCAAAATGGTATGCAAAACCCTAAACCAAAGTTGTTTGGAACTATTGTTTTTACTATAAAAAGCAAGGACATCAAATACATGAGCCTAGATTAGGAATGAAGAATACATCTACTACACCTAGATTTGAAGGTTATAGTTGGAATTGTAAAAAAATTGGGCATAGAGAATATGAATGCAGATCACAGGAAAAACTTTACTACACATATAAGAATGCACCTAAGAAAGTTTGATCTAATTGTCACAAGATTGGACATGTAAATAAAAATTGTAGGACCTGGGCATTGGTACCAAATAATGAACATGACAAGGGTAAAGGCAAAGTGGATGTTGAAAAAACAAAGAAGGAAATTGATCAAACCTAGAAGAAAAAAGGTAGAAGCTAGAGGCAGTGGAATAGACACAGTTAAGGCCACCCGACCCAATCGAGAAGGTGATCACACCACCTCAAACTAATCAAGAAAGGTATGTAAGGAACTATATATTCAATGATTTATCTTACATCAGTTTCTAACATAATATGTGCTAAAGTTCATATCTACATAAGTAAAGATGCATAAAATCAAATTTATGAAAAGAAAGTGTTAAAAAATCATTTACACAATGAGTGTTGAATGTCAATAAAAATTATCTATATTGATCAATCAGTGCAATATGAATCGAGTAATTCAATGTCAAATTGATGTATACGCTGAGTTGATGAAATATACAAGTTGTATAGTGAATATTGAGCTCAAAGGAACAATATCAACTAAGACTACTAGATTCTACCTAATAGTGAACACAACATTAATGAAGACCCTATTTTGAGAAAAGAGAAGTATATATTTAAAATTTGAAGACAATTTTCACACCTTGCATTCATATTTCAAGAGCATAGAGAAATTTGAGAGATTTGCAAAAATTATTTTAAGGTGAAAGTTTGATTGAGTGAAGATTTAAGTTATGTCAAGTTGTTCAGAGGATGAAGCTTCAAAACCTTGGTGAGGAAACATGGAAACTTCATTATTTGCAAGAAAGAATCAAGGAGTAGAGGTAGGTAGTCTTGAATTGGTGATGAATAAGGCTTGTCCTCCACAAAATTTTTGAGATATTCATGAGATTGCTATGAAAGGTGATTCAATGGGTTTGTTATCATTGATACCACCTAAAGTTATTAGGATCCATGATTTACAATGTTTCTACATGTGTAAGATTGGAGAATTTGGTGATTATGATATTTGAAAGGCATGTGAAAAGTTATGTGATGAAGGGATACTAAGTGATGAATTCAAAATTGTTGAAAGGAAAGGGTTAACTCATGATCTATATTTTCCAATCAATTTCAAGATTGAGTGGATTAAGGCAATACTAAGTAGAATCCATGATATGAAGTTATGGCTAGGTAATGGACCTATCAAGATAACAAAGAAGACAATTCACAAGGTTATAGGGCATCCAACATTGGACAAGAAGAACATTTTATGTTGTGTGAGTAAAGAATAAATTGAGGCTAATGCAAAGGCTTAATGGAATGGACAATAGTTGTCCATCTCTACCATCATAGGTCTAGTGATCGAGTTTGTAGTGAGAGTCATTTCTCACAAATTCTATTAGTTGAGGAGATAGAATAGTGTGCCATATATGGTAGTTGATAAAGCATGGAAGATTGTTATGAAAGATCATGAATATGATCTTATCGAGTTGCAAAGATCATAGTTGCTAGATAAGCTAACATCCATCTAGAAGGCAAAGACTGCGATGCGTAAGTTTGGATCACTAATTATGTGTTTTTTTGTTATGTTAGGAATTATTTTCTTGCTATTACAAATATTGTTTGAGAGAAAGGAAAACCTATCACAAGATAGATTAGTGATTACATGAATCAGTTAGGAGAAAATTTTGAGTGTTATGGATATGTATTTTGAGGAGTTTAAATAGAGAATGAGGAAAAGGATGAGGATCCCAGTTGAGTTAGTGATGAAATATTATCATGATGTATGCTTCTAATAGACACGAATAATACATTTTTATATGTGAATCCTAGGAAAGCGTGGCTTGAATCATTTGATTATGAAGTTGATAGTGACAATGTGAGTATGAATATTCATACACTACTTAAAGAAGAGATTGATGTAGAAGTAGAACCCTTTGGGAAGTTTGAAGAAGCTAAGGCAAAAATCATAGTAAATAAAAAAATAGCTTCAAAAGAGAAACAAAGAAATAAAATGATTGAAGACCTAGAGGAAAAAATAGGCACACATAAGAAAGACAAGGAACCTTTGAAGCTTACTCAAGGTCTTGGTAAAGATGAAGATGAAGATAGTGGTGATGAGGAAGAGGATGAAGAAGAAGAAGGAGATCAAGGTAAAGGCTTACTAGTAGTCACTACTCCACAAGTAAAGAAGGTTTAAAATGTGAAAATTACAAAGCATAAAGCAAAGGAGGTTATAGAGAAGCCAATAGTTGCACCCCTCTCTCCTCTTGCATTGATTAAGCCAAGAACCAAGGTGGCAGCAACAAGTTTTGAGCCATCAACAAAGAAGGGGGTAGTCAAGATTACCAGACTGAGTGGCCCCATCATAGAAAAGAAGAAACTCAAGCTCCTATGATCCAAAGAAAGAGAAGATGGTTAGTAAAGAAGAAATAAGGTGAAGAGGAAGATACATAGAGTATCAAATTAGATGAACTAGGACAGTCACTAAGTTGTAGTACCTAAAAGACCAAAGAATAGTGATAAGGTATGTGATGACCTTAGAAGCTATGTAGGCTTATCAAGTTTTAGATTTGTAAAGTATGATACATTGAATAATGATGAAAAATCTAAAGTATAAGAGGCCATGAAAGATATGATGGCTAACAAAAAATTGGCTCCTAATAGATTGGAAAATAAGATTTGAATTGATTTGCACAATAGATTAGAAAGAAAGTGGAAATAGGCATCAAAAGTAAAAAAAGAAATATGAGAAGGAACCTTGGCCAAATTATGCCTAAGTTTTCAAAATATAAAAGGTCAACATCTTTGGATAGTATAGGAACTAATTTGTTCCTAAGTTTAGATTTTTTATGATTTTGCAAAATAAGATTAAATTTGTAGTACAACAAAATGAGTTATTGTGGAAAAGAATTTTTGGCATAACCACTAAAGGAGTGGAATAGGAGAAATTAGTTGAGATTGTGACCATTGTAGATGATCACAATGATGAAGAGAGTTCAGGTGTGTTGAGCCCACAAGGCATCATTTCACCTATTCATGCCACCACACCTAACACACTATTTGGTGAGAAACAAAATCCCTTAGATGTTGAAGGAGAAGAGAAAGAGGCATAGAAAACAACCAAAGACACTAATGTAGATATATATACTATGGGTCAAGAAGGAGAAAAATTTTAGGACCTCAAATTAAGGGAAACAAGAAAATGAGACACATAGAAGAGAATATAGTATTGACTACTACAATTATTGTCTCAAGCACTAAATTTTAGACAAGACTAAGTGGTGACACCCCATCACCTATTCCTACAAAGGTTGTGTTGAGAAGTAGCACTCCATCCCCTAGCACATGAAAAGAAATTAAGGAAAGTTCTCTAGATATCTCTATCAATCTAGATCAAGTCATTCAGATACCAATATGGGATTTGGAAAAATCTCACATTGGAACAAACTATCATGTTACAATCTATTTTGGTAAAGAAGAAGAAACATGAAGAAATGAGAAGAGAACATGAACAAAAACAAGTTCTGCATGACATAAAGTATATATTCATTAATGCTTTTGAAATATAGAATATTGATGGACAATCCCCAATTATTTCCCAGCTTGTACATATTGTTGATAAAATAAATGCTAGAGATATTGAAGCTAGTGAGAAATTAATGGCATGGTTAGCAAAAAAAAATTAAGAATAAAGTTATAGAGAATATCTCTTCAACCATTGCCAAATAAAAGGTTGAATTGTGAGAATCTGTACAGAGCACAAAAGACATTGTACAAAAGATACAACATTTCTATAATATTTTATGTGATGTGCCAAGATGCACAAATGATTTTCAGGAAACATACAATAGATTTAGGCTAAAGTGAAGAAAAAAGGTGGCTCTATTTCACAGTTAGAAAAATCCAATGCAAGGCATTATAATACTCTATTGTTTGCACAAGGAAAATTGGTCAAAGTACAAACAACTAACACTAGCATATAGGCTAAGTTTATCTCAATCTAGTCAATGTTGATACCTCATCTAGAGGTTATGCAATGTGAATTGAACTCAACAAAGGATCTTATCCAAGCATATCATAATATTTCAATTGTTGATAGTTTAATTGACTTAGAAACAAGATTAGAATTATAGATTCATGTATTAGAATCAACTATGACCACATAGGATCATGTTTTTTCCATTATCAACTAGGCACACAAACCATTTATTGAAAAATATAGTTTGATTCCAACCACTCAACTTCAACAACAACCATAAGTGACAAAAAAAGGGGGAATGTAATATTGATGATTATATACTGAATGAGACAATGGTGAGATTAGGTAGTACACAAGAGTCAAAGTTAGAGTTTAGAAGACACACATGGTATGCCATAAACACAATCATATTACTTATTGTAATGTAAATATATGCATGTGTTGTTATATTATCTAGTTGAGATAAGTTTTGGAGTTCTATATGAATTGTGTCATAGGATTAGGGGAGTACTCTTATTCTTTTATTGTAATGATCTAATCATGAGAAAGTTTTTTTTCACTAATGTCAAAGGAGGAGATTGTTGGTATCTCTAAATCTTGTTTTCTATTAGTGTCAAAAACTTAATCATATATAAGGTAGAGTCAATCGATCATCACTACAACCAAGCTACTTTATGTAGGCTAAGTCATATGAAGACTTGTAACTAAAGATGTGTCTACAAATCTCTATAGGAGCCAAGGAATTCTTTTGTCCCCAAGTATTTTCAGTATAAGACAAGCCTAGTGAATGCTAAGTAGTTAGAGAACATTGATGTCAAGTTATACAAAAGGTGTCAAGTATAGTTGAGGTCAAGCAATAGAATGAAGACCAATTATGACCAAGCATCAAAGATAGTAAGTGTCAAGAAACATAGAATTAGCATCGAAGTTAGAAATGATACAAACTTTGAGGTAAACCATTTCAAGTCATCATTCTGATTAGATTGAAGATCAGATCATAATTGAAGAGTGGAGAGCTGTAATCAACAATACTAGTGTAAATTGAAGGATTGGGTACTAAGATAGTTCTAATAGATTGAACCAAGGATAATCTCTTAATAGACTAGTTTTAATATACCTTTTGTAAATATCTTAACTAAGCCCTCACTTTATTATAAGTGTAAAATCCACTCACAAGGTAACACCTATTAATATTAACAACATTTAATAGGGTAGAGCCCTCAGAGGGTAGATCATAAAAAATGATCAAAATTGTAATCCTAAGAGGTTAACTTTGTTACTATAGTAGTGAAGATTTATCGATGTCATCCCCACCCTAGTTTTACCTTCACCTTGGAGGGTTTTTGGGTAACCAAATCTTTGTGTTATGTATTTACATTTCATGCATGTGATTGATAGTTAGATCTACATGTTACAACATTTTGATTTTACTAGTTATGCTACACATGAATTAGATACAAAATAGAAAATATGGTGAGTATAGTAAAGTTATTTTAAGGGATGAAAGTTTTATAGATCTCAATTCACCCCCATCCCACCCCCCTCTTAGTATCTCATTCCTGAACTAAGACTCCCAAAAGTTCCTAGAATATAGATTTAAAGTTGATTTAACTTCTAGAAAGGTCTTAGGTAGTAGTTTTTGGATCTATAACTACAATTTTTTTGAAAATTAGTTTTTGGGTGAAAGAAAAGAAAGTTGAATGGGTCACCTAATTTCCAAATTTACAACCCCAAGAAAAAACAAGCCCTAGAACTCAAAATCCTTGGGAAATAGGTTGACTTGAGTTCACTTATTTGAGAACATGTGACTTGGTTTGACGTATTTTAGAATAGGTCAACCTATTCTAGGATTGACCTAAATGAATCTAATCTTGAGGTATAAAAATCTATGTAGATAAAAATGCAAGAAGCAAGACAAAATAGAAGAAATAGTTGACAAAGAACAAATCCATCCATGGTCCTTAAGGTCACTAAAGTGTGGGATCTAAAAAAACTTAAATAATGGGCCCTTCTATTTCAAGATTTTGCACTTATGCCCCACTAGGGGGAGTATGAGTTGCCTTAAATTCAAGGTAAAGTTGATCAAAATAAAAAGTTGATCTCATCATGACTAAGGAGATGAAGAAACCATCAAGTCTCAAATCAACTTGATTCTTTTTTATATTCAAAATCACAACAAGAGAGATGTTGTTGACAAAAGAAAAAGTGTTGTCAACTCGCCCAATAAGGTATGTGTTCCTTATCATGAAGTACATGAGAAAGAAAAGTGTGTTGTACCAAAATATGACATTGAGTTCTCTAGAAAGTATGTGTGATATGTTATTCAACAAATCAAATATGAATTGAAAGGTCTAAAAGGTATATGTGGTATGCTATTAAATTCATCAAAAAAGATTCATCCTTAAGGGAACTCCATGTCCCAAAAAGAAGAATAAAAAGTGACCTAAGTGTAATGATGTGTGTGTTTGTCCTTAAGGGATCAAAAAAAAGATCAAGCTTTCTAGACTGACAATAATTCAAAGATGGTTAAATAACAATGATTAGGCCTCATAGACAGTTAGGAATCAAAATAGGGATAAAGAGTAAGGATCAAATTTTCCAAACTATTGGTGGTCCAAAGAGAAATCTACAAAGAAAGAAAAAATTTCAAGCCCCCATGAACTAGTAATATTTGAATAGATGAATCTAAACCATCAATGTGTGTGTGTGTGTGTGTGTGTGTGTGTGTGTGTGTGTGTTTGTGTGGACAAGGGGGGTTCAAGTGAGAAGAGTGTATACCCCCATGTTAACATAATTGAAATATCTTTAATGAAAGAATTCAAGCATCCATTACAAATTTTTCCACTACAGAATGCCACCAAGAGAAATACTACATTAAAAAAAAGCGTGAAGGAGATCTTCCAACCTTGGGGTCAGTATGGCCATATGATAATATGTAATAACATATCAACTTGTATTAAATATCATCATTTCTCAAAGGAATTATAACTACAACATAATGGAAGAAAAGTATGTAAGGGATACAAAGAAGATCATTTTTGGGGTGGTAACATAGAAACCAAAAAGAATTGATGCGACCATTTTGCAAGCATCCAAGAAGGCTATACATGTTCAATAACTTTATCATCTTGTACAAATGGAACAAGAATAATTGTCTAAAGAAATCTAGAAAAATTATATAATAAAGAGAAAGAGCACAACATGGGGGAAAATTTAACACAAATACAGAAAGACTATTGTTCTAGAGAAGTCCACTTCAAGTGTGTCACTTAGCCCCCCTTGCTGCCATCTTGGAATATATCATTAGGAAAAGGTGGGAAACTCACAAAGGAACAACATCTAACACAAGAGGTGTTGGAAGTGGGTCAATTAATGACCCTCATAGCATTTTTGGCATGGCTTAACTAACTCATGTAGTTCTATAAGACTATTGGTTACATCAAGCATTGATTGATGGATCTTTTGGTACAACAAAAGCCTTGGCCTTTCTAACAATTGGTATCAGATCTTGGTCACATGTTTGAATCTTACATGACATGGCAAGTGATGTTGGGAGGGGGATTATTAGGAATGGTTTAACATCTCTTGTAGGATTTGAAACATGGATTAACCACCTCCTATGTTTCTAAAGATTATTAGTCTTGGTGTAAATAAGTATTTACTTATTACATTTACTTAAGTTTTACTTAGGTTAATGCATTATTTAATTATTTTGTATTATTTTATTATTATTTTAGGTGAGACACTTAGAAGTTTGTGTACTCTCATTGAGTTACACAACTCTAATTATGCACATGGTGTCTACAACATAGGAGTATGCATCATTCACTGATTTGTCATGATGACAACACAGTTATCAGCACTCCTTATTTAGCACATGTTGTCTACACCACTGATTTGCGTGCTACACCATTGTAGGCTTATCCCCACACCATCACACTTAATCCCGTGCTTAATGGAGGATAATCTATATCTGGTGGACATGTGACTAGTTGTATGACATATCATGATGCTGACTTCTATGCATTCTAGAAGCTCTCCTGAGGCTTTTATATTCAGGCACTCCTAGTGTACTCTTGAATCAAGTTATTGAATGAATATCATCATTCTGATCATACTCTATCTATTTTGGTCTATTGTGTGCTTGTATTGAGTTCTTTAGTTCTTGGGTGAATTCTGGCCTAAACCAAATTCTTACATGGTATCAGAGCTGAGGAGGATTCTCATCACGTAGCTATTTGAGACCGTTCATGCTTCCACACCTCAACATGAATCCAGAGGATCCAAAAAAATTGAGAGCATCCAAAGCTAGATCTGACCTCTTCATTGTGTCCAGAGCATTGATTTGGTGAAGATTGACTATAAATTTTCCTATATTGGGTGAAAGTTGATCATGAGACAATTTTTTTTTGCAAATCGAAACCTGGAGGCCCCCATTTTGTAGTTTGGGTATGATTATTTTATTTGATCTATGAATCTGTATTTCAGATCTATAATTTAATAATTTCTCTACTATATTTTTTCAAATTTGTATTTTCAAAATTATTTAGTCCACTCAAGCAGACTAGTTGCAGAGAATTTTTTTTACAGAGCTGGGCTATCAGATCCTGGCTCTGTATTTTGGGAATTATTTATTCGCAGGAATTTTATTATTTTAATTGAGGTCTGTTCACCTTTTGGCCTCATAAATCTGAGGGTTGCACCTCCTACTAAATCCATGAATTCTTACCAAATCTACCATCGACTAAATCGGGCAAAGCGTTATTACTGGCGGCACTGATTTTTAGAATTGTTACCTTACAAATTCCATCATCGAATTTGAATAAATCTGATGGATATAACTCACATCAGCCCTACCAACAATATGCTCCAAAAACTAGTTGATGATTGATTTGTAGAGACTATTATTTGAATAGTTCGAAGGGCAGATTTCACGCACATGTGGGATCAAATTCTCAATGAAAAGTTTGGCAAGCGCACAAAAAATTGGTGACGACAAAGTTTAAAGAGTCTTTGGTGCCATATAAAAGCTCAAAATCTAGCGAGTTTAACATGGGCCAATCCACCAACACCACATGGCAAAATCTACTGCAATCCTTGGAGATAGCGCTGGTCTCAGCCTTTTTTCAGCAGACGAATCAAGCTATGACACATGGACCACACATAGTCATCCACGTAGATTGTCCCTATCAGCAGTTCGTATGCTGAGTAATCACCATGTCTACAGCCATTTGGGAGTACAGTTAGCGTATGGTTCAGACCTGTCATATGTTGGTACGATTCATATA
The DNA here is from genome assembly GCA_028749045.1 of Cupressus sempervirens. Lineage (NCBI taxonomy): Eukaryota > Viridiplantae > Streptophyta > Pinopsida > Cupressales > Cupressaceae > Cupressus > Cupressus sempervirens. The sequence goes on from CM053784.1 coordinate 690,027,911, forward strand.
GTACAAAAATTTGGCATCATCTACCACGTCATCCAGTGGCTCGAAGTTTTGCTAACATCATCATTTTATTGTCCCAAAATTGATGCCCGTCTAGACATCAAAATAGGCCAAATTATAACCATTGCGATGGTTGTATGACCATCAAATTTAACCTCACAGTTTGCTGATGTAACCCCTCTCCAAATCAACTTTGGATTTTGCAGTCCAACTTCAAGAGGCCATAACTCACACATCCGAACTCCAAATCAGGTGCAAATTTTTTTGGAATTGGGTAAAATTTTTTAAATTTTTTAGTGGCAGCTAGTTTCTGGTTTTGGTTCATGGATTGTTTAGAATTTGCATTTTTTGGAAATTTTACCTAGATAATTCTACATTTTTCAACTTCAAACCCTCTATATAGGCACATCTAGAGTAAAAAATAGATTCTATTTTTTTTGAAAGTGAGAATTTTTTGTGAACTTTCTAGATCTGGTATCAGATTGTAGTGTTGTGTGGACAAAATTATCACTTTCAGCAATAGGGCCTCTCTTTTCTTTGTAATGCTTTAGAATTGTAGAACATTGTAAAGTTTCAAATTTTTACTCTATTAAGATGTTGTAACAAGCAAAATTAGAAGTCCACGAAGGCCAAAATTGGCAAGTGGCCCATTGTAATCTCACTACTGATAAAGCATCCAAAGTATCTATTTTGGTGGGGGGGGGGGGGGGGGGGGGTTCTTGATTTAGTGAAAAGGGGGGGTGTTCTTGGTGTTGTGTTCTCTGTTTTCTACACCTTTTTTTCATTTTCTACATTATGGGCAACTTTAAGTTTCCTAAATTAACTCCTCATAACTATGCTTTGTGGTCAATCAAAATGTTGTATCAGTTAATGCATAATGAAGTTTCACAATATGTAGATGGTACTCTTCCTAAACCAACAGGTGATAATGTATCAACAAGTGAAATTTTAGATTGGGTAGCCATGGATAGAAAAGCCCTAGGTGATATATGTTTGGGGGTAGATGATAAAATCATGTACCAAATCAAGAAATGTACTACATCCAAGGATGCTTGGGATACCCTTGAAGCCTTTATGGTAAAGTGTCTGAAGAGGATGTGTTTGAAATTGAAGATGAGCTAGTTTCCTTAGTTCCTAAGTCATATGACTCAATACAGGACTTCATCATTAAGGTGAATTAATTAAGGACAAAGCTTACTAATTGTGGGAGTTCTATAAAAGATGATAGACTGATCTATCTCATTGATGACAAGCTACCATCTAAATATTCCACATTTGTATCTTCTTTTAACACCTCAAAGACTACCTTAGGGTCTGCCTACAAGAAAGTCACTTTTGATGAATATGCTAAATAGTTGGATGATGAAGAAAAGAAGTTGAAATCAATGGGGATTCTCAAATCACCTCATTCCAAAGCATTGGTGGCCAATGATGGTTCTCAACATTTAGCTGGACAGTCTTCAAATAAAGGAAAGAGTAAAAAGAAATGGAAGAGAAAATCTAAGGATGCAGAAAAGATAGTTCACCACAATCAAATCAACAAGGCAAGTCCTCAAATTCCAAAAAGGAAGGGGACAACAATAATAAGGAGAAGAAGAAGTGTGCTTATTGTAAAAAATTGGGTCATGAAGAGCATGAGTGTTATCTCAAAAAGATTGATGAATTAACCAACATCATGAAGAAACATAATGTTCCATTGCCTAATGCTTACAAGGATAAAGGATTGTCTTCAGATTCAAAGGGCAAAGGGAAAGCATTCATGGAAAATGCAAACTCTTCAAAGGAATGGATATTTGAATTAGGCACCTCATATCATATGGGTTCTTCAAGAGAGGATTTTTCTTCATTGAATCACTCAAAGGTACTGCACATCTTCATGGGGAATGATAGAAAAATGGAAGTTGAAGGAAAAGGAAACATGGAAATGGAAAATGGAGAGTTTCAAGAGGTTCTCTATGTTCCAAACCTAAGTTCAAATCTCCTATCAATCTACCAAGTCACTCACTTTGGAGATGGACATAGAGTTGAGTTCCTTCCTAACTCAGTAAAAGTGCACAGTCTTAAAGATAATTCCTTGGTTTTAGTGGGGAAAGTGAATGATCACAAGAGGTTGTACTCTTTCTCTCATTTTGTACCCAAGTCTTCTTCAAAGGCCTTGTTATCTCAATCCAATTCAAACATGCAATTATGGCATGAGTGGTATGGTCATCTTGACTACCGCTACCTTTAGCAACTTTGCACATACCACATGGTGAAAGATCTACCTCAAATCAACTTTTCTAAGGGTGAATGTTCAACAGATTTAGTGGATATGCATTTAGAGGGGAAGTTACAAAGAGGGAAGTCTTCTAGAGAAACAGGTGTTCTACAAATGGTTCACATGGTATTAGTAGGTCTTTTGCATTCAGCCAGGGTCGCTACATACTCACCTTAGTTGATGACTTTTCAAGGTTCACTTGGGTCTACTTTCTGCATAACAAGAATGAAGTGTTGGACACATTTCTAGCCTTCAAGGCTCATGTATAACAGAAATCTAGGAAAGCCATCAAAATATTCCGAATGGATAATGGAAAGATGGATGTGAATAGAAGACGTAAGGACTTTTGCAGACATGAGGGAATTGATCTTCAGACTCCTTTAGCATTCAGTCCACATAAGACAGATGTTGCAACATTGAGGATTAGAACTCTTTAGTCAGATTAGAACTCTTAATTCTATGACAAGTTGCATGATTCATGCCAAGTCTCTCGATCCATCATTAGAAGTCGAAGCAATCTTAAGTGCTACTCACATTCTCAATCATTCTTCTCATCTAGCCTTAGATGGCAAAACTCCTTTTGAGGCATGGTGCGGCAGAAAACCTATTGTGACACACTTCAAAGTCTTTGGTTGTCCTACATGGGCAAAAAGATCTTCTAGGGGATGCAAGGCACAATCATCTTGACCTTGTACCTTCATTGGTTATGAAGACTATGTGAAGGCATATAGACTTCTAGATCTTGAGACACATTAGATATTTGTGGAGAAGGATGTACGAGGAAAGTTCACCTAGCTTGTCCTCTACTCCTCTTCGCACATGATACAGTGTGGATATTGATAGTGATTCTAGTGATAGTGCTTCAACATATTTAGATATATGGAGTTCTATTGATAGATACAATGAGAGGTCACTTCATTAATTTAGTCCACATGCATACATCACCATAGTGATAGATCTAGAACAACAGGGTACATCAAGTCTTCTAGATACAAGTTCAGTGATAGATTTGGGGGATAGCATTCATGATCTGCCTCTTCTTCTTGATGTAGAATTACCTTCTCCAGTTGTCATGGGGGTTCCATTAGACTCTCTTGTTCATTCTCTACATGATCAATCCTCACACATTGAAGTGATTGTGGATACTTATGATCAACAATTGCAGTAGGATTCTTCATTAGTTGCAGAGATATACAATTGTTTGAGATAGGTTCTTCAGCCAGTTGAATAGGTTTTAGAGACACCCATGGAAGCATCTCATTTGTACCATTGGCATTGTTTCTTCCTAAGGGGAGGAACACCATTGTGCAGTCTTGGATCAACTTCTTCATCAGAGCAGTCACTGCTCGACATTCTTCTTTGGAGGGGGGGGGGGGGGGAGCCCATCCTGTCTCTCTTCCTCTTCTCATCATTATCTTATGTATATATTGGATGTATGTTGTAATGGGGGGGTCTTGATTGCTCCATCCATCCATGCATCCTCTTTTATCTCTCTTTTTGGGGGAGGGTTTCTCCCATGAGGTTTTCCCTCTTTCCACACTTTATGTGAGATTGCATATCATTATGTACATGGGTACCTAACATGGCCTAGTAGTCGGGACCCATTCTGCATATCATCTTAGATTTTGTAAGCTTAAGGGAATTTCCCTAAGTTTCACTTAAGAGGGGGTGTTGGTGTAAATAAGTATTTACTTATTACACTTAAGTTTTACTTAGGTTAATGCATTATTTTATTATTATTTTAGGTGAGACACTTAGGAGTTTGTGTACTCTCATTGAGTTACACAACTCTAATTATGCACATGGTGTCTACAACACAGGAGCATGCATCATTCACTGAGTTGTCATGATGACAACACAATTATCAGCACTCCTCATTTAGCACATTTTTTCTACACCACTGATTTGCATGCTACACCATTGTAGGCTTATCCCCACATCATCGCACTTAATCTTGTGCTTAATGGAGGGTAATCCATATCTGGTGGACATGTGCCTGGTTGTATGACATATCATGATGCTGACTTCTATGCATTCTAGAAGCTCTCCTGAGGCCTTTATATTCAGGCACTCCTAGTGTACTCTTGAATCAAGTTATTGAATGAATATTGTCATTCTGATCATACTCTATCTATTTTGGTCTACTGTGTGCTTGTGTTGAGTTCTTTAGTTCTTGGGTGAATTCTAGCCTAAGCCAAATTCTTACAATTAGTTTCATTATGCATTGATACATCAATGTTTTGGTGAAATAAAAACCTTGACATTTCTAATAATAGGAACCACTGCCAGATCCAAGAAAGGATGTAGGTAGGAGTCATTGTGTTCATAACTAGGAGTGAGTGTTAACTATTTAGAAAGCATGTTATCAAAATCATAATACATATCAATATGTTTGTATTCATTATCACTAAAATTAGAATCATTATCATCATCAAGAGTATCTTCTATATATAGATTAAAATAATCTAGAATATGAACAAAATTATCACCATTATGCATTTGCATTATATTACTTGTTGGAAACCCACAATTGGAATGATTATTGTTTTGTTATTGATGTCAAATATATGGATAAGACATATTGCTACCTAATCTAAATGTCATATTTATTTGATTGATGAAGAGGATTGGAGAGTTACTCATAACTATATAGCACCTAGAGTAAAGGTTGAAGTTATGAAAAGGAAGTTACAATGGACATTTAATTAGATAGACTTTGATAAATCCAAGTAATTTTTTATGTCAAGAAAGCTAAGCCTAGCTAAGAAAAAGAGTAAAATACTAAGGAGTGTCAAGTAATGCTAGTGTTGACTAAGCCATAGTTAGTGCTGACCAAATCTAGTGTTGATTGAGCATTAGCATTGACCAAGCAAGTTAGTTGATGTTGAGCCAAAAAGCTTAAACATCAATTGAGTATTTCAAGTAGTGACCAAGTGTCAAAATTTAGTGATTAGTACATGACAGTAAAAGATCAAATTCAAAGAAATCATAGATCAAGTTGACTTAGTTTATTTCTTGGGAGATGTAAAATGTGTTGAAGATAAGATTGATGAGTTGGATCATTAAATTCAAGGTGATGAATACGAAAAGACTTAACAGAAGGATTCTAGAGAAGTTTCCAAACAATGATCTAGAAGATGTATATATACATTGAATAAAGTTGATTCTGATCATAGAACTTAATATCTACAATGGATATAGAAAATGGTAAGCAAGAATTTCCTATTTAAGGACATATAAAACTAAGCATCTGGTGCCCAGTCCAACCTCAGCTAGTTTGTGTGAGTTTGAATTTGAAGGAAGTCATATAGAGAAAGGTTTATCAAATACATAGAAGTGAGTGTATGTGAAGATTTTTAAAAAAAGGCTTGTAGATGTGATGCTATTTTTGATAACTAAATTTAGGAAAAGGGCTTAAGTATTGATGAGAACAACGAACTAATTTTTTGAAGGGTGTCCAAGTAGATAAGGATCAGAGATGACAATGAAAGTATTAGTAGTGAACCTGTATAAGGACCAAATAGAGATCTAAACCAACAAAAAAGAGTTGTAATCATACAGATCAAAACCTAATATTTTCTTTCATATCATTGTAAATAGTTTGTATTGAAATCCTTCTAACAAAGGTTGACCTAATAGTCATTTGAAGACTTAATAGTCTATGTATATCTATTAATTAGGTGGCATTCTAAATTGAATTATAAAAGTCCTCGTACAAGGCCACTCCTAATAAGGTGATTAAATACTCTAACCAAGTCACGTTTAACATGTTTTGTAACCTTAAATAGGATTAGCTCCTAACATAGCTCACTTTGAAAGAGTGAAAAATAGTGGCATGTTGCTGGTTGTTTTTACCAAATTGGGTTTCCACATAAAATCCTAGTGTCAAACTATAATGAATTTCTTAAGAAAGTTTTACATGTGATGATGTTTTCATTATTCAATGTAAGTTAAAGTTATATGATAGTTTTATAGAACTAACCGACCAACAATAGTATATGTAGGATAAGTAGAATAGTGATGTGTTTAATATTTAATTGTTCAAGTGGTATGTATAGACCTTGAGTAACTCATTCACCCTCCTTAGTTATTCTAAACATTTCTAAAAATTGGTATTAGATCTCAATTCTTACAAAGAAAACTTTAGAGGTACTTAAGGATAAATTTCATGAAAAACAAGAGAGATGTACCCAAGTTGAATAAGGAGAACTTTCCTACATGATAGACCCTAATGAGACTACACATATCCAATATCAATGATGTTGCTATAAATTTTTTGAGCAATGAATATCTAGAGGTAACAACTACTCCTTTGACTACTAAAGAACTAATATAAAAGTTAAATCATAACCAAGCAATGTTGGAGATTGCCTCAACCCTAAGCTATGCCAATTTTTAAGACCTAAAAGATTGCAATATTACAAAGAAGATATGGGATAGATTGAAGACCATACATGGAGATGATGAAAATTTACTAATAGCCAATGTAGAAAGCCTGGGAGCTAAATTTCATGACATGAGAATGATAAAATCTAAAACATAGTACAATATTGCAAAAGAGTTAAAGAGATTGTTAATTCTATTCGAGGAGAAAATGGAACAATTGAAGATGATATAGGGATGATTAAGGAATTGAGGACTCTACTCCCTATAAATGTCATTAGAGTCTCTAAAATTTAGGAACTAAGATGCACACTAGGTAAAAATTTGACCTTAGAAGGTGTAATTAGTAGACTTACTTTTTTTCAGATGTCTAATTTTGATAACTACACACCTACTGCCCTTGAATCTAATTTCAAGTCACAACTAGTTCTTAGCAAGAAGAAAGGAAAATATGTGAAGAGTAAAAGCGATAGATCTAATGATGAGATTGATGAATTTGAATCCATCATTGCAAAAAGGTTTGGAAGAGGAAGAGGTAAATACAAAGGTAAACTACCTATCATTTGTTTTTCATACAACAAAGTTGGTCATATTGCTATTAGATGTCCTGATAGAGAAGATAAGGATGAAAAGAAGGAAAACAAGTAAAAAGGAAGAAGAGAAGACAAAAAGTACAGAAGAAGAAAGGATGAAAAAGGTAAGAAATCTTGTTATATTGCTAAAGAAAAGATTGATAATGAATCTGATAGTAATGATGATGAATTTATCTATGTTGCTATGAAAGAAGAGTCTAATGAAGATGAGAAATTTGCATTAATTTCTTATGTGAACAAAGTGATAGATAGATAATTGATAGTGGATGTTCCAATCATGTAACTAGTGATAAAGAAAAATTTGAGGATATAGATCCTTAAAATGGTAGATGTGTTAAATTTGTTGATCATACCCCATGTTTTATAAAAGGTAAAAGCACTATTCAACTGACTGACAAGATAACATGTGAAAATACTTACTAGGTTAAATGACTTAACAACAATATGAGGATACAAAGATGGATTTGTGCATTTCAAGATGCTTAGATGATGGAAGATGAATCTATAAGAACATATATAGGTAGGATATCAAAAATTACTATAGGTATTAAAGCTCAAAGGAGGAAACAAAGAAGATGATGAGGTTATATGGAAGATATTGAAGCTTCTAACACCACCATTCAAGCCAATAGTTCAAATGATACAGTTGTTCATATCTTGTTCCAAGGATTTCACAAAGGAGACATTGCTTGGAAAACTTGAAGCTATGGAGAATAAACTCAAAAACTCTAGAGAACTAATCAAAATAGAGACAACTTTTAGTGCCTTAAATATTCAACCTAATCTATCTAGGAGCACAAGTGCTAGAGGAGATTTTTCTAGCTGCAGTAGATCTGAAGAAGATAGAAAGATTGATGAAGTAGTAGCCCTTCTAGTAAGAAGAAAGAAAGGAGGTGAGAAAATCTTTAAATGTTGGAGTTGTGATGAGTATGGTCATTGTGCGTCTAATTTTTGTAAAAGGAAGAAAAATTATAAGGGAAATCATAAGTCAAACAAAGATAGAGATTAATTATATGCAAATGAAGATAATGATTATGATGATCAAGCATTAAGTTCCAGTGACAATGAAATTAGATTTGTGACAATTAAAGAGGAAATTATAGAGAAGGTAGCTTTGGTATCATAGGTTGAGAAGAAATCTCATTGGATAATTGACAGTGGTTGTTCATATCATATGACTTGTGATATGAACAAGTTTGTTGACTTTAAAAGTTAGGATGGAGACATTGTTAGAGTAGGAAACAATGCAACACGTCAAGTAAAAGGTATTGGATCTATAAATATTGATGGTGAATCTAATACTAAGGATGTATACTTTGTTGATGCTTTAAAGTACAATCTTTTGAGTGTTGCACAACTAGTAGACAAATTTTACCAGTTGCAGTTCATAGAAAAGACATGCATAATCAAATACAAAGATGGAAACATAATTGGAATAGGAACTAGATCTAAAGGTAATGTACTTCAATTGAATCCCACTAAAATGACATGTTTGGTTGCAAAGGTAGATGAAAATTGGTTATGGCATAAGAGATTCTATCATATAAAATTTGATAGTATTGTGAGGACTAGTAAAATGTTTCATGTTAGAGATTTGCCAAAGATATTAAAGCCTACTAACACAATTTGCAAGGAATGTATTTTGGTAAAGCATAACAGAACTTCTTTTCCTCACAAGAAGTTTACTACTATAGAGAAGTTGGAGATTGTAGACATAGATCTTAGTGGTCCCACAAAGACTAGAGGATTCTATGGTGAAAAGTAATTTATTATTCTTGTTGATGATTTTTCTATCTAATGATGTAGGTTGCATTTCTTAAAGAGAAATCAGAGGCATTTGACAAGTTTAAGATATTCAAGAATAGAGTTTAGAATGAATCTAATGTAAAGATTAAATGTTTAAGATTAGATAAAGGAGGAGAATTTACTTCAAATGAGTTTAACATGTTTTGTGAGGAAAATAGAATCAAGAGACAACTATCAACTCTAAGAACCCCTAAACAAAATGGTGTTGCAGAGAGAAGAAAGAAGTCTATAATAGAAGTAGCTAGAGCTATGTTAGCAAAAACTAATGTATCCAAGAAATTTTGGAGAGAAGAAGCGAATATAGTAGTCTACACTATGAACAGAGTTCAAGTTAGTAAGGACACAAAAAAGACACCTTATGAACTATGGTTTGGTCACTCACCTATAGTTAAGTACTTTAAAATATTTGGAAGTAAGTGTGACATATAGAGAGATGATGGCATTGGTAAGTTCAATGCTAGAAGTGATAAAGGTATGTCTCTTGGTTATTCATTAAAAAGAAAGGCTTATAGATTTTATAATTAGAGAACTAAGACTATTATGGAAAGTGCTAATGTGAGAATTGATGAGCAATTCTAAATAGAAGAGAGAATGGTTGATTACATTTCAAATGATATTGTTGTTACTAAGCCAAGAAATGATGAGGTATTTCTTGAAAATAACAATTATTTGCATAATGAAGGAGAGTAAAGGTAGGAAAAAATTTTAGAACCTTTAGTAGAGACAAGAGTTGAGATAACAACTCCTACTTCAAGAAAGGACATGATATAGAAACACCCAAAAGAAAAGTTAAAGGTGTGATGACAAGAAGTAGAGCTAATGAAGAACTATGCTTGATTCTTAAGTTGAGCCAAATAATGCAGATGAAGAATGTAAAGATGAGTATTAGAAGCAAGCTATGAAAGAGGAATTGAATTAGATAGTAAAGAATGAGACATGGGAATTGATCCTTAGACCAATATATAAGAATGTGATAGGAAAGAAATGGGTATTCAAGAACAAAATGAATGAGAGAGGAGAAGTTGTAAGAAACAAAGAAAGATTGGTGTGTAAAGGTTACTCATAGCAAGAAGGAATAGACTATGAGGAGACTTATGCTCTAGTGGCTAGAATAGAAGCAGTAAGATTATTCTTTTCCTATGTAGCACAAAAAAAATTCAAAGTATATCAAATGGATGCCAAGTTAGCATTTATAAATGAAGAACTTGAAGAAGAGGTATACATTGAGTAGCCTAAAGGATGCCCTTTGATAGATGATAAGGACATAATATGCAAACTGAGGAAAGCACTATATTGATTGAAGCAAGAACCTAGAATTTGGTATGAAAGGTTGAACAAGAATTTGACAAAGCTCAAATATTGCAAAGGTATGGCATATAGTAATTTGTATTGGAAACAAAGTGATGATGGTTTGATGAATTTAATACTATTTATTGATGATATCATATTTGGAGGAAATTATGAAGAAAGTAAGAAGTTTGTAGAAGAAATGAAGAAATAATTTGAATTGAGTATGATAGGAGAGATGAAATATTTCCTAGGATTGTAGATAGTACAGAATAAACAAGGAATCTTTATTTCTCAAACTAAGTACTTGAAGGATTTACTGAAAAGGATTTTTTTGGAAACACGAAAACTTAATAGAACACCCATTGTAACTGGACACAAGTTATCTACTAAGGATGAGACACCTACTATTGAGTAGAAGAAGTATAGATCTATGATTGAAGGTTTGCAATATCTGAGTCACACAAGGCCAGATATAGGAAATGTAGTTGGAATTGTTGCAAGATTCTAAGTTGATCCTAGAGAAGTACATTATGCAACAATGAAAAGGATATTTAGATATCTAAAAGGAACTTCAAAATTTAGATAATGATATGAAAAATCTAATGATTTTACTCTAAGTGCTTATACTGATGTAGATTGGGCAGGCAATATGGATGATAGAAAGAGAACTAGTGGAGGATCTTTCTTTCTTGGAGGAAGATTGGTTTATTGGTTAAGCAAGAAGAAACATTGTATATCTCAAAGTAAAGTAGAAGCAAAGTATATTGTAGTAGCAAATAATTGTAATCAAGTTATCTAGATGAAGTAGATACTAAAGGATATAAGGATTGAAATTAGTGAACCTATTTTTATACATTGTGACAACACAAGCACGGTAAATATGTCTAAGAATCCAATATTGCATTCAAGGACAAAGCACATTTCTATTAAGTATCATATGTTGAGAGAAAAAGTTGTAGAAAAGGAAATTAGATTGGAGTATGTGAGCACTAAAGAGAAGATTGAAAATATATTCACTAAGCCTTTTCCCAAAGAGACTTTTGAGTATTTGCAAGCTATGCTTGGGGTTATGCCCCTTCCTACATCACAGTAGAAGATACAAGAGTGCATTAGTCTAGGATAACAGAGCACCATTTTTTTATCTAGAATCAATGATAATTCTTCCTATATGGTGGAGTATCTATGATGAACATAGTCATCCAGGACTCTTATCAATGTTGTTGAATAGTCTCTTTGGACACTCGAGCTGAGTAAGTATCAGCTGTTGAAGAATTTGATGTAGAGATGTTGATTGCAGAAACCTTTGACATTGATGCCAATGGGGGAGAAGTATGGCATGAAAAAATTATACTATGGTGGAGAAGTATTGAAATGGGGAGAAGTATTGTATGAAAGTATTATACTAAAGGAGAATTTTGGCATGAAATTGCAATAATAGTTTGGTACTAAATAGATTGAAGTATATCAATGGGGGAGTGTGATTGATGAAGATGATTTTAAGATTGTCTATCTTTCGTTGGTATTCTTGGAACTAGATATTTTTCATCTATGTTTCCATCAATGCGAAAGGGGGAGACTTTTGGAATATTAGAAAGATTGGAAGATTGGTTTGATGATGATATGTAACATTCGTAACCGAGTTTGTCATTTGTGTCAACATAGCATGTTTGATGTCTTATGTGGAATCTGATAGAAGAGCAATGGAAATATTAATTTGGTGTGAATGGATAATTGAGCATGATAACCACCTGAGGTTATGGGAGATACTTCTAAGTATTTGGTATATGTAGTTAACATTAGAAGAAGAAAGGAAAAGTCTGAAAAAAATTATGTAAGTTATGGTGATGTCTGTTTTGAGATAGAGTTTTAGAGGCATGTTTTAATAAACTTGTTATATCTCCTAACAGACTTGATATCTTGAGGATCAAGGTTGAGGAAATGAAGAAGACATGTTGAGGATGATGTGGCTAAGCTCACTCATCATATTATTGTGTGTATAGAAAGTTGTTTGAGTTACAAAGTAGAAGATTAAGGTTATTGTTAAGTATAACATGTTCTTCGTAAGGTCCTATAATAATTAATTGAGAAGGACTAATAGCCAACTCAAGAATTGTTTATATGGAGTTACTATAAAAGAAGGACATTGTCCTTTATTATGTGATGTGTTGATATGATTGAATTTGTTGGCGCTCAAAATTGAGTTCCCATTTTGAGCGTCCATTTAAAATTTTGAGAGAATTGAGCCCTATAAACAATTTTAAATGAGATTGTACCTGGCTATACCTTTGAGGCCCCTAAGGTTTTTTATTCTTCTAGCACCTTGCATTCAGCCTATGTAAGTGTTTCATGAAGTTAAATTGAGATTCTAAGCCTTCCTGTAAAGTCTTGTTTTAAGCAATTGTCAAATTTGCATTTTCACCTGAGTGTCAAACAGTGATAGGAGGCTATGTTTGTCATTGAATATCTTGCACCCAAAAATATTTTGTGACTTTCCTCTTTGGGAGTGTCTAGTGTACATACCTGAGAACCTATATTTCATATTTTGAGTTATTTTGAATCTGTTTGACTAGGTTTTGAATCTCTCAAAGTTGGTCATTTAAATTTGTCATGCTGATGCACTTTGCTCACATTTCTAGAAAGCCCTGTTTAATGTGTTATAACTTTGACTCAGTTGACTAAAATCTTGAAATTCTTTTTGCATTGCATTATAAACATCAGAGAATTTTTATGCTTCAATTTTTAAGTCTTGAAAAATCTGTTTGATCAGTTTTAAAATGCGATTCCAAATGCAATTTGTAACTTTTTACTAGTGTTAGCATTTGCAGATTGTTTGGTACCCTTGTTCATGATGTCATAACTTGAAATTTGTGATTGCCTAGATCAAATGGATTGTACCATTCTATTTTACTCCAAAAATTCTTTGAGTGTGCCAGTTTGCAAGCTTTGACAAATCCATCTGCACATTTTTCCAAGTCAATTCCATTTGTAAAAAATGATTTTCTGTCATTTTTTCAGTCAACAAATCCAAATAGCCCACTTTGACCGCTCGCCATTTGCACCCAGTTATTCATCATGAGCCCAAATTGTAGATTCATAATTTCCTCATAACAAAGAATGAGTGTCCCAGTTTTTGTTCTCCCTAGTGTCCATTTGCCAAATTTTTAAGGCCAAATCCAAACCTAGTTTGTTGTTTTCTGACGTGTTTACTTGCAGATACTTATGAGAAGGTAACTTTGAGGGTCAATATCTTTTGACCTTGAATTCTTCATGAGATGAGATTTGACAGGGTGAAAGTGTGTAGAACAAAGAGTCAATATGCCAGTTTTCAAAGGCAGTCAATAAACCTCCTAGCACTAGATTCACAATTTGCAAAAAGTGAAAATTTGAGTTTTTAATGATCAATCTATGATCAAAATTGATTCAAATCAATTTGAGAAGGTTAGTGGATTAGTTTGAAGGTTCAGTTGTGCGAAAACAAAATTTTTTTTAGTCGGACCCACTTGGGGCCCGACTAATTTTACCAAGTTGTTATGGCATCCAAATTATTTCAAATGTGGAATAGTTTTAAGTGGTATTTGCAAGATTATTGAAATGCGTGATTGTTGCCTTATAGAGACATATAAGGATAGAAATGTTGAAGCTTCATCACTTCATAGGATTATGGATTGTCTAGTAATTCTCAAGCTAACAATAATAGCAGATCTTTGGAAAACTTAATGGTATGATAGCTACAGTGGTAAGTTCCATAGATATGAAATGTATTGTCTCTTTTTTTACTTATGAAGGTTTCATATTATTGTGTTATTTTGCCCAAGTATTGAAAATTTCTTAGAGTTTTTGATAACCCTCATCATTTTGAACTATGGTTGTGTCTTGGATGAATCACCCTTTCATCCTGAAGTTTCATATCACTTAAGTAAACTACTATGAGATAGTGACATCTAGAATATTTTGACTCAAAGAAACCCTACACATATTAGATTAAAAAAATGAACATTGTTAATCTATTGTCTTCCTCCAAATATCGTGCAATAGCCATGATCATGTCTCTACAAAAAGAGAAAGCAATGATGCAAATGGAGGCATTGCAATACCAAAGAATGATGGAGGGGCAAGCAGAATATGATCAATATATTTTGCAGCTAGTGATTGAAATCCCTGTGAAAAGAAAATGAAAGACCACTTTAACATAAAAAGTGGCATGTTCCAAGGAGGCTTCATGATAAGTGGAAAAAGCATTAGAGAATGATTGAAGTTTGTTTTAAATGAAATATAGAAGTATATGTAAAAGATGTTTTAAAATATTAAGTTTTTTTTGGTGTGTGACTTCAAAATCCATTTTTTTATTTTGTGCAAGGAGGCTTTGCAATTGAGGAATAGGGGAATCCGTAGTAGGTAAGTTTTAAAGCACACACACAACAATATAAGACAAAGGAGCTACATGAGAGGAGGCTATGACAACATAAACTCCTCACATGGGAAAATGTAGAGAATGCTTCCATGGATATGGAAACTCCAGAAGACATCCACAACATGATCCACATTTTTAAAAAAATGCTACCCAGCCTCAACACTTTAACAGAAGTAGCAGATGAGAAGAGGCTCCATGTTGTAGTTAAAAGTGATTCACTCCATGCAATAGAGAATCCACCAATGTAAAATGGAATCCATAGTCAAAGACATGGGACTAGCCACAGGTCAAAGACAAAGTGGCTATGAAGCCATTGAAATTGAAGGGAATCTCCATGTATGAGAGAAGAAATTCCCTTGGAAGCATAGTCCACACCATGAAGATGCATGAGGAGGAAAATTTTTAAAAGTGGTAGTGGCAGGTGAGAAGCCCCACACGAATGAGGTAGTAGGCATGTTAATGAACATTAAGTACATGCAAAAGAGACCCACGGTCTTTTAAAGGGAGATGTCAGTGTTTTGAAATGAACCCACGTGATTAAAGAACAACTAGCCTTTTCAACATGAAGCTCACACAGGTAATGTTTTGAAAAGGAAAGAGATCCATGCTGACAAGGGAATCCTCTTGCCATAAAAACAAACAAGTCACCAGTGGAAAGAGGAAAGCCTTCACACCCAGCAACAGAGGTCACGCATCAAAAGACCATGCCAGTACAAAGAGCATCCACATAGGGACAGCCATAGTGCACAGGAAAGGATATAAAAAGTAGTTTTATCCCATATTTGCTATGGGGAAAATTATTGTTTTTAAATATTCCAACACGAACAACTAATGTGTCTTAAATGACACACGAATTTTTAAGCTGTGTTCATGCATGTGGACCCACCATTCTGAACGACTAGCTAGAAATATGCAATAAATTTTGACAGAATATACCAAGCAAGAAACTGATGATGTCAGCAAATCTAGGTGATCGAAAAAGTCAAAATCGAACTAGTCACTAGCCAGAAAATCCAAAAAATCTGACTAGCGACATAGCGAGTCACCAAGAAAATCGAAAAATCTAGTGAAGACAAATGAGTTCAGATGGAACAAGATCACGACACGTGTCTAGATCGAAGGGTCTTCACTAACTTGCCAAGCAAAAATTGCACTAAAATTACCATAGTGATATGGCTAGGATTGATGCAGTGATGACATGTGGCATGAATTCCAAGACAGATGGTGATGTGGGAAGCAAGTTTTTGAGATGTAGGAGATTGCGACACATGGTAGATCATGTGGATCTTGCTATGTCACTAAGGGAGGGATGCATGCTAGTTAGTATAGCAACATAGGGAGTATGACATGGTAGTGAGCAAGCATCCAATCAGAAGATGACACATGTCAAGCCTAGTCAAACCTAGTTTGACCCAGATAGAGAATGGTGGAGAATTCTTGGGAATTTCAAATGTTTAATATTTTACTATTTTCCTTCAAACTCACCTCGGGTTCATTTAAATAAAGTTTGAAACTTTATATAGTTTAAACTTTATAAAAGTTTAAGCTTTCCAAAATATATGTGGAAGCCATGAACAGAGGGCTGATCTTTAGAAGGCCATAACTGGAGTATTTTCTAGGCATAATGGGTGCTCCAAAATATTGTCGAAACCGAGAAGAGCTAAATTTTCCATTTCAGGAGTTAGATTATATATAGTTGTTCACTAGTTCATGTTGTAAGTCCATTTGTGTTTTCTAGGGCATTGGCAGTGGAATGAGCATATTTCTTCATTGATGACCAAAATCAGGTACATCCTTTCATCATCAAATTTCTGAGATTTTTTGATGCCTTTGAGAATTGAAATGATGGGGATTTGATTTTTGGTTAGAAGAAGAAGTTAGAAAGAGGTACTGAACTTCTTGGGAAGGATTTCTAAAGGGACACAGGTCAATTTCAAATTAAATCCAAGAATTTTCTTCTCCATATTTATTCTTTCTTCTTCTCTGAAAAAAGGTTGTTGGTGGGTTTTTCATTTTTAGTACTTGGAGCTCTGTTCAGGCTGTGAAAGCCACACACCCAACATTTCTCTATTGTATTGAACAACATTTTACATTTTATGCAGATAGTTCTTGTCTGTTAGGTGATCTATGAGTTAATTTCTGTACATTTCATGTATTTGATTTCAAGGAAAGCAAATAAAGAGCAGCAATGGTTTCAAATTCAGTTTGAATCTTGTCTCCTATTTGTGGATCTATATTCTTTCTAGTTTGTGATCAAAGACCATAGATTAGGTTGCATCTCATTTAGTGATGAATGTGATTGAAGTACCTTGCTTATGGAAAAAAGAGCCATGTAATTTCCTAGTGTTTATCATAGGGTTTACTAATTTCATGAAAGGATTGTCTAAGCATGAGATTCAAATCTAAAGTAGATGTATGTTCATAAGGTGAAGGATAGATCAGGGATCTTGATGTAGAGATACATCTGTGATGTCCAAGAGATGTACTATTGTAATTCATTTTAATTACCCAATAGATAAGGCACTGATTAGAGATAGGATCATTAGGTTTTGTTGCTCATACTTGGCTCTTGCTGATATCAACATATTAAATCAATTTTCCCTTTTATGTTGAAAGCTATTCAATGTTAACCCGCACTTAGCTGCCAGTTTAATGAGTTATGTTCTTAGCTATTTCATGCTTGTGATTCCTAGTTAAGTATAGAAGATTTATGGGTTTTTATGTCCTTTACATTAGATTTAGTGTATGCTTTGATAACTGGTACCATATAAAGAATCTATAGGTATACCCACCTAGGTTTTGTAGAGCTTGAAGTGCAGAAGGAGTGTAGCCTTATAGTTGACACAGGTTCTTGGTGAAGTGTGTCCATTATGGGAGCTAGCTGCCCATAGACACATTCTTGCCTTGCATACTTGGTTGTTGAAACACTATTAAATCAGGAACCAACAAAATGGTGACTCCACTGAGGACTGTATTGAATCTAAATGATAGAAAAACTTTGAGAATTTAAAAGAGGAGATTCAATACAGTAGAAGAAGTGCATAAAAAAGTTGCAGTAGTAGGTTATCTGATGTGTTTTCCAATTTTCTTACTCAAATATCATGCACCCTAGTTGAGCTTTATTCATGGACATCAGTATGTTGTGAAATTGGAGGAAAATTGTGTGCTATGATTGTTATAGGTCTATCTTCAATTAGTTTAGTTTGCAAGTGCTGTTGAGAAAGTTTCAGAGTCAAGAATCAGTTTATGAAGTGTATTTTCTTTTAAAGGTGTTAATGATCTACAAGTTTCTCCTAAATTGAAGGCCTGGTTCAGATTTTTCAAGTGACAAATTATGTTTTATTTCTCACAAAGTGTGAGTGGCAACTCTCAAATATCTGTACCAATTTTTTCCTACTTGATTTTATTGCAAAATTTGAAGGATCTTCAGTTGTATGGGCAGATCTGAAACTATTGATAGCCTCTTTGAAAGGATTTTTAAATTCTTGATAAATTTTTAAGTGTTGTTTGCAATCTACTGTTATAAGAAATTGAAGTGTAAAAAGTGGATCACAATAGTGATTATTATATTCCTCTTGTAAAGAGGTGGCGACTCTACAAAGTTTGATCAGTTGTGTAAAGGATTTTTAGTCTTGCACCTGTGCCAAATTAATAGATCGAGGTTTAGTATCAGCACTTGAGGTATTTTGGTTTTCATGTTTTCTTTTCATGGGAATAAAAAAAGTTGTTAAAAATATGGTTCCCTCTATTAAGTGATTTTCAGCACTAAAAAAAGAAGAGGTAGAAGTTTTATTGTATGATGGAGCCAGATCTAAGTTCTAAGATTAGTTTGCCAAATTTTAAGAGTTTAGAAACTGTGAATAATAACATTGCTATGTTGAATAGACTGGTCTATGAAAGGATTGTAAATCTTATAAAAATTGAGGTAGGAAGTACTCAAGGTTTAAGTGTCAAACAATGTTATTTAAGGCTTAAATCAATAATCAGTAAGATGCCTTTTCATTGTAGACCTGAGGAATCCTCCCTACCGAGTATTTTCCTTGATGTTCTAGTACCCAATTTAGTGAATTGGCCAACACCTATAAGATTACAAAGGTTTTTACAAATTGAAAGATTCATTTAGGAGATGGAAGATGATGATTACAAATTTCATGTTATGTCTCTTGATGATAATGAGTGTGCCGAAAGTCAGGGTAGTAATGAATACAATGAGTCTATAGAGCAAGATAATCTATCTTGTGGATTCAAATGTTAATGAATCAGGTAATAGCAATTAGCATGAAAAAGATGGATATAAAAGAGAAGATAAATTTTGTTACAGTACATATGAAGTTGAAGAATGTTGTAACAGCAATAGATCTAGTGATTGTCATGATAAGAAAGAATGTTGTAATAATGTTGATTTTCCATATTGTTACACTAAGGATCCTACTATTGTAAGTTCTTCATGTTATCCAGATGATAACCATAGTTGGGAGAAGATTTGTAAGGAAATATTCTTGAGCTCTGATGAAATCTCTGATTTTTTGGCTCATGATTTTCAAACGAAAGTGTTTCTAAGGATCTTCATATGTTCTCTCATAATACTTTCTTATTTAGTGAAATCAATTCCCCAAAGTTTGATGTGGAAAAAGAGGTAGAATCCGAACAATCTTTGTTAGACTTTGGATGTGTATATAATAGAACCTCAAACATTTTTGCACATGAGGATTTTCTGAATGCTGATTATGTTAGTGAAGGGAAATTTAATTCTATTTCAAATTCTTTTCATGCTAGTTATGCTACAATAAGTTTTGATATTTCATGTGATGAAGAGGAAAACAGTGAAGGTTGTCAATCAGATTATAGATTTTCTTCATTTGTTGATAAGTCTTGTAAAGATAAGTTCAAGGTTTATTCTAACATTCAATTTGATCAAGAAAATGATGGTGATTAGCATAGTTTAGATCAACACTTTCAAAATGAGTTTTCATGTTTAGGAACTAATCAGTTGTTTGAAGAATGTGAAGAGGTTTTAGCAAAGGATAAATTTGATTCAATGAGTAACATGGTTGCAAGTAGGCAACAATTAGATTTCACATATTCCTCACATCCAGAGACACAAGGTGAGTTGCAAGTTTTTGGTACATGCAACTTGGTGAAAGATGTAGATTATGATGTTTTTATGTTTCCAATTAGCATGCATGAATCAATGTTGGATTTTGATTCTCAGTTTAGTTTGTGTAGTCATGAGTATGCTGATGTTTTATCTCATAGTGAGCATGATGATGGAATAGTCCTTGATTTGTATATGGACTATGAGAATGAAGAAAGACATTTCATTTTGCCAAATGATGTGATTCAAGATGCTAATTTGATTGGTAAAATTGAGAGAGATAATTCCAGCTTACCTCATAGAGATGTAAATGAGAATCAGGTGTATGATAGGGGTAAGGAGTTTTGAAAACTTTTTGGTGGCCCGGGGCCATCATTTGTATATAATCTTAGTGGTAGTTTCCCTGTTTTCAATAAAGTTGTTTGAGAGCAGTTTTCCTGTCAAGTTTGTGGTCTGCTTCTCCTAGAGATCTGAATCCTTTCCATGCCCAAAAGGGACATGCATCCCCAGATAGAGCCACTATTGGTGCTCAAAATTGAGTTCCCATTTTGAGCATCTATTTAAAATTTTGAGAGAATTGAGCCCTATAAATGCTTTTAAATGAGATTGTACCCAACTGTACTTTTGAGGCCCCTAAGGTGTTTAATGCTTCTAGAATGTTGAATTCATCCTTTCTAAGTGTTTCATGAATTTAAATTGAGATTCTGAGCCTTCCTGTGAAGTCTTGTTTTAAGCAATTGTCAAATTTGCATTTTCACCTGAGTGTCAAATAGCGATAGCAGGCTGTGTTTGTCACTGAATATCTTGCACACATAAATGTTTTATGAATTTCCACTTTGGGAGTGTTTAGTGTCCATACCCAAGAACCTATGTTTCAGATTTTGAGTCATTTTGAATCCGTTTGACTAGGTTTTGAATCCCTCAAAGTTGGTCATTTAAATTTGTCATGGTGATGCACTTTGCTCACATTTATGGGAAGCCCTGTTTGACTCGTTATAACTTTGACCCAGTAGACCAAAATCTTGAAATTATTTTTATGTTGCATTATAAACATCAGAGACTTGTTATGCTTCAATTTTTAAGTCTTGACGAATCTGTTTGATCAGTTTTCAAATGCGATTCCAAACACAATTTGTAACATTTTACTGGTGTCAGCATTTGCAAATTGTTTGGTACCCCTGTTCATGACATTATAACTTTAAATCAATGATTTCTTAGATTGAATGGATTGTACCATTGTGTTCTCCTTTGAAAATTCTTCGAGTGTGCTAGTTTGCAAGCTTTGACAAATCCATCTGCACACATTTCCAGGTCAATTCCATTTGTAAAAAATGATTTTCTGTCATTATTTTCAGTAAGCAAATCCAAATAGCCAACTTTGACCGCTTGCCATTTGTGCCTAGTTATTCATCATGAGCCCAAATCATAGATTCTTAATGTCCTCATGACACAGAATGAGTGTCCCAATTTTCGTTCTCCCTAGTGTCCACTTGCACAGTTTTTCAGGCCAAATACAAACCCAGTTTGTTATTTTCTAACATGTTTACTTGTAGCTATTTCTGAGAAAGTAACTTTGATGGACAATAAATTTTGACCTCGAATTCTTCATGAGATGAGATTTGACAGGGTGAAAGTGTGTAGAACAAAGAGTCAATATGCCAATTTTCAAAGCTTGGTCAGATGTTTGGGTTAGTTTTCAAAGGCAGTCAATAAACCTCCTGGCACAAAATTTTTAGTTTGGAAAAAGTGACAATTTGAGTTTTTAACAATCAATCTATGATCAAAATTGATTCAAATCAATCTGAGAAGGTCAGTGGATTAGTTTGAAGGTTTAGTTGTGCAGAAATGAATTTTTTTTTAGCTGGACCCACTTGGGGCCTGACTAATTTCACCAAGTTGTAATGGCATCTAGATTATTTCAAATGTGGAATAGTTTTAAGTGGTATATACAAGATTGTTGAAATGCATGATTGTTTCCTTATAGAGACATATGAGGATGGAAATGTTATAGCTTCATCACTTCATAGGATTATGGATCGTATAGTAATGCTCAAGCTAATAGTAATAGAAGATCTTTGGAAAACTTAAGGGTATGATAGCTATAGTGGTAAGTTCCATAGATATGAAATGTATTGCCTCTTTTCTACTTAAGAAGGTTTCATATTATTGTGTTATTTTTCCCAAGTATTGAAAATTTCTTAGAGTTTTTGATAACCCTCATCATTTTGAACTATGGTTGTGTCTTGGATGAATCACCCTTTCATCCTGAAGTTTCATATCACTTAAGGAAACTGTTGTGAGATAGTGACATCTACAAAATTTTGACTCAAAGAAACCTTTCACATATTAGATTAAAAAATTGAACATTGTTAATCTATTGTATTCCTCCAAATATCGTGCAATAGCCATGATAATGTCTCTACAAAAAGAGAAAGCAACGATGCAAATGGAGGCATTACAATACCAAAGAATGAGGGAGGGGCAAGCAGAATATGATCAATATATTTTGTAGCTAATGATTGAAATCCCTGTGAAAAGAAAATGGAAGACCACTTTAACATAAAAAGTGGCATGTTGAAAGGAGGCATTAGGATAAGTGGAAAAATCATTAGAGAATGATTGAAGTTTGTTTTAAATGCAATATAGGAGTATATGTAAAAGATGTTTTAAAATATTAAGATTTTTTTTTTTTGTGTGACTTTGAAATCCTTTGTTTTATCTTGTGCAAGGAGGCTCTACATTTGAGGAATAGGGGAATCCACAGCAGGGTAGTTTTAAAGCACGCACACAACAATATAAGACAAAGAAGTCGCATGAGAGGAGGCTATGAAGACATAAAATCCTTGCATGGGAAAATGCAGAGAACACTTCAATGGATATGGAAACTGTAGAAGACATCCACAACATGATCTCCATTTTAAGAAAAAAGCTACCTTAAAGCAGACAAGAAGAGCCTCCATGTTGCAGTTAAAAGTGATTCACTCCATGCAACAGAGAATCTGCCAATGTAAAAGGGAATCCACAGTCAAAGACATGGGACTAGCCACAAGTCAAAGACAAAGTGGCTATGAAGCCATTGAAATTGAAGGGAATCTCCATGTATGAGAGAAGCAATTCCCTTGAAAGCAGAGTCCACACCATGAAGATGCACAAGGAGGAAAATTTTTAAAAGCAATAGTGGCAGGGGAGAAGCCCCATGCGAATAAGGTAGTAGGCACATTAATAAGCATTAACCACATGCAAAAGAGACCCAAAGTCTTTTAAAGGGAGATGCCAATGTTTTGAAATGAGCCCACCTGATTAAAGAACAACCAACCTTTTCAACATGAAGCTCACGCAGGTAAAGTTTTGAAAAGGAAAGAGATCCATGCTAACAAGTGAATCCTCTCACCACAAAAATAGACAAGTCACCAGTGGAAAGAGGAAAGCCTTCATGCCCATAAATAGAGGTCACGCATCAAAAGACCATGCTAGTACAAAGAGCATCCACGTAGGGGTAGCTGTAGTGCATAGGGAAGGATATAACAAGTAGTTTTATCCCATATTTACTGTGTGGGGAAATTATTGTTTTTAAATACTCCAACAAGTGCAACTAAAGTGTCCTAAAAGATACAGATTTTGATGCGATGTTCATGCATGTGGACCCACCATTCTAACCGACTAGCTGGAAATATGCAATAAATTTTGACAGAATATACCAAGTGAGAAACTGATGATGTCAGCAAATCTAGGTGACCAAAAAAGTCAAAATTTGGCTAGTTGCTAGTGGAAAAATTCAAAAAATTTGGCTAGCGACATAGCGAGTTGCTGAGAAAATCCAAAAATTTGGCGAAGACAAATGAGTTCAGATGGAACAAGATCACGACATGTGTTCAAATCAAAGAGTCATCGCTAACTTGCCAAGAAAAAATTGCATGAAAATTACCATAGCAACATGGGGAGGATTGATGCTAGGATGACACATGAGTTCCAAGGTAGATGGTGAAGTGGCAAGCAAGTTTCTAAGATGCACGAGATTGCGACATGTGGGAGATCATGTGGATCTCGCTATGTCGCTAAGAGAAAGATGCACACCAATTAGTATAGCAACATAGTGAGTATGACATGGCAGTGAGCAGGCATCCAATCAAAAGATGACATGTGTCAAGCTCAGTCAAACCTAGTTTGACCCAGATAGAGAATGATGGAAAATTCTTGGGAATTTCAAATGTTTAATATTTTACTATTTTCCTTCAAACTCATGTTAGGTTCATTTAAATAAAGTTTGAAACTTTATATAGTTTAAACTTTATAAAAGTTTAAATTTTGTAAAATATATGTGGAAGCCATGAACACATGGCCAATCTTCAGAAGGCCATAACTAGAGTATTTTCTAGGCAAAATGGGTGCTCCAATATATCGTCAGAACTAGGAATAGCTAAATTTTACATTTCTAGATTCAGATTATGCACAAGTGTTTACTAGTTCATGTTGTATGTCAATTTATGTATTCTAGGGCATTGGCAGTGCAATGGGAAGATTTCTTCATTGATGACCAAAATCAGTTACATCTTTTCATCATCAAATTTCTTAGATTTTTTGATGCCTTTGAGAGGTGAAATGATGGGGATTTGATTTTTGGTTAGAAGGAGAAGTTAGAAAGAGGTTTTGATCTTCTTGGGAAGGATTTCTAAAGGGACATAGGTTAATTGCAAATTAAATCTGGGAATTGTCTTCTCCATATTTATTCTTTCTTCTTCTCTGAAAAAAGGTTGTTGGTGGGTTTTTCATTTTCAGTTCTTGGAGCTCTGCTCAGGCTATGAAAAGCACACACCCAACATTTCTCTATTATATTGAACAACATTTTATGTTTTATGTAGATAGATCTTGTTTTTTAGGTGATCTATGAGTTAATTTCTGCACATTTCATGTATTTGATTTCAAGGAAAACAAATAAAGAGTAGAAATGGTTTCAAATTCAGTTTGAATATTGTCTCATGTTTGTGGATTTGTAATCTTTTCTAGTTTGTGATCAAAAACCAAAGATTAGGTTACATCTCATTTAGTGATGTATGTGATTGAAGTAACTTGCTTATGGAACAAAGAGTGATGTAATTGTTTGGTGTTTATCATAGGGTTTACTGATTTCATGAAAGGATTGTCTCAGTATGAGAGTCAAATCTGAAGTAGATGTCTGTTCACAGGGTGAAGGATAGATCAGGGATCTTGATGTAGAGATACATCTGAGATTTCTAGGAGATGTACTATTGTAATTCATTTTAATTGCCCAATAGATAAGGCACTGATAAGAGATAGGATCATTAGGCTTTGTTGCTCATACCTGGGTCGTGCTGATATCAAATTATTAAACAAATGTTCCCTTTTATGTTGAAATCTATTCAATGTTATCCTGCACTTAACTTTCCATTTTCATGAGTTATGTTCTTAGCTATTTCATGCTTGTGATTCCTAGTTAAGTATAGAAGATTTATGGCTTTTTATTTTCTTTATATTAGATTCACTGTATGCTTTGATAACTAGTACCATATAAAGAATCTATAGGTATACCCACCTAGGTTTTGCAGAGCCTGAAGTGCAGAAGGAGTGTAGCCTTATAGTTGGTCCAGGTTTTTTTTGAAGTGTGTCCATTATTGGAGATAGCTACCCATAGGAACATTCTTGCCTTACATACTTGGTTGTTGAAAAATTGTTAAATCAAGAGCCAATAGAATGATTGATGATAAGGAGTAGAGAATGCGTAGTTGAGAAGAGCAATGTAGAAGTGAAGGAAACTTCATTGCCAAGGATTTTTTGAGTGATCTAAGGTTTGATATTTGGATTAGAGGTTTGTGACTTGGTTTACAAAATCTAACAATGATTGGTCTAATTGATAGGATAAAGGAAAGAACAAAGGAAAGAAGAAGATACCAGTAAATTACTTGTTTGAGTAGTGAGCTCTTCTTATAGTTATAATTACATGTTTGGGTAGTGGGCTCTTCTTTCATACATTATACCACAGCTCCTAATAGGGTTGAAATCTCCTAAAAGGGATTTAAAGTCTCCTAATAAGGACTCATTGTACAAAATTTTATAATAGAATCCTAATAGGGTTCATCCTCTAAAAAGGAATATTTATATTAGTACATCATCTTGTGGTCATCATTCCCATTAGGGTTTTCTCTTTGACCAAGGGTTTCCCTAGTCAACATATCTAGTGTAATTGTCTATGTGCATCTTTGTATGGTTGTTGTTTACTTTGGTTGAATGGTTAAGTTTTTTTTAATGAAGATAAGTGTTTTAATTTTTGGTTAATTGATTTACAAACTGGTTAAAGAATTTACTCATGACTATTAGATCAACATTAATCCAAAGGATTTAGACAAACTAATATAATTTCTAGAAAGTAACAATAGGACATGATCTAATAAAAAAACAACTCATTTGAAAATTTTATATCTCTCATTTAGTTCTCCATTCTACTTGGCATTCATTCCCCATTCATCTTTGATTGCTTGTTCACCCTTCAAGCCTTCACCTTCTTAAGCCTTCATGCTTGGTATGCCAACTACAGGTTCATTCCTTTGGCCACCAAATGAAGCAAAACCTCTAGACTCTAGACTTCAACTTCAAATTCTTGCATCTAGCCTTGTATCTCCTTAAATAGAGAATTTTGATCTTTTGTCACTTAATCACAACCACCCATATTGGGGTTAGGTTAGATTCATTAAATCCTCCCTTCTTTCCATTATTTTCCCTCTAGAAACTTCTCTTACAATCCTCATTAAATTTATCTAAAAATGGTTTATCTTGAATTTTGTGTAACTAGGTCATCATGCTTATCATCACCTCGATTCACATAATTCAAGAAACCAACTTATGTCAACTCAGATTTGTCAAACCTTTGTTCAAACTCTTTATGTTGTCACTCGAAAATAACTAAATTTTGATGCTCATTCAACACTAGGTTGCTCAACATAAACTAAATCTTGCTTGGGAAATACTACCATTTTTGATGCTCAACATATTCTAAATTTTTCTTTGTTGTTCATAACCATCTTTTTGCTTAGCCTAAACTAAATGCTCTACTTACACTATTTGTTCAGTTAGGCTTGGCAAACATATTCTTATTGTAAATTTTTATTCTTGTCTTTGCTTTAGTATCCTTTCATTGTAGCCTTAAGTAGATAAGCAATACACTATATCATCAAAGTCTTATTTGGTCTAGTGGTTTTTTTATACACCATATAACTCAACCTTTCTCTAGGTACTTTTGTTAACCTTTATTTTCAAATCCTCTTCATCAATCAATCAAATGATAGCATTCTAACCAAAGTTAGCAATTGCCTTACTAGCAAGTAGTATGTTTGACATCAATGAAAAAATAATGATTGTTCCCATGATAGATTTATATACTTCAACAATATTCTTTCTCAACAATCTCCCTCTTTGGAATTGATGGAAATCCAATACCAACAATAATACCAAAAAGAAACTAGGTATGTGCAGGATCATGGTGTGCCAAAAAGTGGCAATCTGAAAAATATGTAGTTCTGAAATGCCTCAAAGAATTTTAAAATCTATTCCCACTTTTTTCCCACCCATCCTGATACTAAATGAAAACAATTAATACCTTTAAAATTCCTACTATATCTTTCAATACCAACCTTATATGGTCATCTTTAAAACATCTTGAAAATGTGCTTTTGGCATGTTCTTATGTGTTTTTTACTTCAAGCATGTAGCTGACGACTTTTTTTAACCAAAATTTGATATAATGAAAAGGGTTTCTTAAGAATGTTCTTAGCTTTTCATAAATGTAAGTTTTGTCAAATTATGAGTTCAGTAAGTAATTCTGACTTTTTTTCTAATGGAGTTAGCTACAAAGTGCTGATTGACATACTAGTTGAAAAATAGCTATAACTTTCAAACCATATAAGATTTGTGAAATCCAAAAGATGGGTCACATTCTATGCTTTAACTAGTATAAGAAAAAAAAAGAAAAACTTAATTTTGATTTTTTTTGAACTAGTTAAGGTGGTCAGACATGGGAGTTTTTTAATTCTGAAAATAGTATAGTAAAAAATTCATAATTAATTATTTATTTGGAATAAAAATTGCCAAAAATATGCATCACATCCAGGCATGAGTCTACTTTTTATATCTAAAATTATATTTAAAAATATTATCATTTGATTACGATTAAGGTTGTCAGACATACACCTACTTTTTATTTTTGCCCTAAAATTTTTGTAGCACTGCATTAAAATCCAAAATTTTGACCAATCAAATAATTTTTTCTCTAGATAAGGCCTTGTATTTTAGAAACTAGATTCAATTTCCTATAGATTATTTTCTTACAACTTTTTGATATAAAGTCTAGAACCACTTTAAAATTATGTGTCAAGTTGACACAACCTTGATTTGCTGGTTTTTCGCTGCCACTTAAGGCCATAGTTTGGTACACCATGATCCTACACATATCCAACTTAATACCTTTTACTAAAATCTCTCCCTCTATCAATATCTATCCTTCTATTGTATAGGTTATTTTTTTCTTTGCAATCTCTCTTTGTCTTTAGATTAACTCTCTCTTCAAGATATTCAATGTAAACTCTTTCTCTTTTTCTAATAAAACTCTCCCTCTTTCAAACCAATGCCAAAGACTCATCATCTATTTATGTAGATATCAAAAATTTAGGTCTTCTTAATAAGGTTCTCCCTTTTTCACTTTTCTTGTGACTATAAATATTTTGTTTTAGTTCCTCATCTACTTTAGATGGTTCCTAAAGTAAGATCCACTACATCAAATTGTAAAGTGTGACACTCATCTTGGTTGATGTAGGGCACTACTATTACTTCACTAAGTAGCTTGAGACAGGGGTGTTCACCCCTAGCTTACCTCTAAGATATTCATGTACATCTTTAGGTAAAGCCTTTTGTGAATGTATCAGCTATATGTTCCTTTGTATTCACATATTCCATTCCCACTTATTTTTCCTAACCCAATTCTCTCAAATATTGATACTTGGTTGCAATGTGTTTTTTCTTTGTGTGCATTGTAGGATTCTTAGATATGTTTATAACACTTGTATTGGCATAGTAGATTATCACAAGTTTGATGATTTCTTCCTTCATTCCTTTGAGTAACTATTTGATTGATACCATATTTGTACAACTCACTATAACTTCCATAGATTTAGCTTTAGCAGTAGATTGTGAGATACAGTTATGTTTCATGCCAGTCTAGGAAACTAATCTTTTTCCTAAGAAAAATGCTCCACCACTTGTACTTTTCCTATCATCAATATTTCCATCCCAATAAAAAATATGTATAGGCTCTCAAGTCAAACTTGTCATTCTTCTTGTAGTAAAGATCATAGTCTTCTATCCCTTTTAATTATCTCATAATCCTTTTAATAGCCATCAAGTGATTCTCCTTAGGATTTGTAGAAAATCTTACAACAATCCCAATAGATAGTGCAATATCAGGTCTACTATGAGCTACATATTGCAACTTTCCAATCTTAGACATGTACACTGTTTGATTTACCTCAACAGAATCATCATTTTTGGATGTTTTATTTCATGTCACCATGGAAGTACTAACTTGTCTTGAATATTCCATACCAAAAGTCTTCAATATTTCCTTTACATAATTGGACTTAGTAATTTAAATACCATATCTCATCTAGTATACTTGTAATCCAAAAAAGAGCTTTATTTCTCCAAATATAGACATCTCAAATTCTTTCATCATTTCATTTACAAATATCCTACATAATGTGTTTCATCCTCCAAATATGATATCATCAACAAATATTTCAGCCAGTAAAATTTCTTGATCTCATTTTTTCTTCAAGTATATATTTGTGTTGTTGTTAGTCTTCTCAAAACCAATCTTCACAAGATAATTGTACATTATTTTATACCATTTTTTGGGAGCTTTCTTTGAACCATATAAAGCTTTGTGCAATATACACACCATGTTTTTTTTTTTGGATCAAAAAATCCTTTAGGTTGTTCAATGTAAAACTCCTCTTCTAGTATACTATTTAGACATGTTGACTTAACATCCATTTGATAAACTATGGATCCTTTATAAGTAGAATAAGCAAGTAGAGTTCTTACTCCTTCCAATACTACAAATAGAGAAAATGTCTCTCCATAATCAATTCCCTCTTTTTGTGCATAACCTTTGTTGACTAACCATTCCTTATACCTTGTTACTTCACCGTTCTCATATAATTTGTTTTTGTATACCCACTTTTTTCTAATAACATTCCTATTCTCTAGTGCCTAGGTTTTTTTCTTCTCAATCTAATAAATTTATTCATTCATGGCTTGAATCTTGTCTTCATTCTCTAGTGTATCCTTCACTATTTTAAGTTTGTGTATGCTTAACAAACATCTTTCATTTCTTAGTCTATTCCTTTTCATTGGTCCATCCTCTTTTTTGCAATTAATTGTTTAGCAAGATGATGTCTTCTAACATATTTTAATAATCCTGGCTCTATTCTTCTTTCTTCAACAATAGATTGTTCACGAAATTGAATCTTAGGTTCATTGTGTACTTCTCTATTAGGTAACTCAACATTCCTTTCCTGTAAACCAATCTTGGCATCATAATGTACCTTAAATTTTGACTACAAATTGGGATCCATTGTATGTGATTGGATAGTCTCTGATTCTTGTAGATTAACAAATTAGTTCTCAATATCATTAGTATTATAAGACATGCATTCATAGTAGTACATAAAGGTTTTTCAATTTTTAGATTTTTTTTCTTCCTTTTCATGTATTTTTGTATATTCATCAATTTTTGCATTTGCACTTTCTACAACTTTGTTAGTGTTAGCATTTAAACACTTATAAGCTTTACTTCTTGTAGAATATCCTAGGAATATACCTTCATCAATTTTTGCATCAAGTTTTCCATTTATGTTGTCCTTTAGAATGTAAGACTTTCTTCCAAATACTTTAAAATATTTGACATTGGTGAGTATCCATACCATAATTCAAAAGGTCTGAAATTTGTACCTTTCTTGACTTGTACTTGGTTCAAGATATAAATAGTTTTACCAATAGCTTCTCTTTGGTATTCTAAAGAAACATTCTTCTCTATCATTAGTGTTCTTGCACAATCCATCATAGATCTATTTCTCCTTTTAGCTATCCCATTTTTTGGAGGGATCCTCGGTGTAGAAGTTTGTCTCTTGATTCCTCTTTCATTGTAGAAGTTATTGAATTCATTTGATGTAAACTCTCCACCTCTGTCAGATCTAAAATATTTTAAGCTTTTACCAGTTTCTTTTTCAACTCTTTCCAAATACTTAAACATTTGAAAAGCATCATATTTTTCTCTCAAAAATATCATTGTCATCATTTTAGAGTAATCATCAAGAAATAGAATAAAATAGTTGTAATATTTGTAGCTTTGTACATCAATTCATTCACATAGATCAATATGAACTAATTCCAAATTTTCATTTAAAGTATCATTCTTACTCTTAAAAATAGATTTTGTCATCTTTCCTAACTAACATTATTTTTAAATCACTGTTATCAAGATTCTTCAATTTTGGCAAACCTTTGATTCTTTTCATCTTACTAATACTAACCAAGTTGTCAAGATTTACATGAAATAACCTTTTGTACCATAGCTACACATCATCAAATTATACAACAAGGTAGGTTACTTCAGTCATGTCAAGTTAAAACATATTACCTCTTGTCCAATCACGACTTCCAATAAGTTTTCCATTAGTATCATAGATCTTGGCCTTCTTGTTTTCAAATTTAACTTTGTATCCTAGACTATTCAATTGTGACACACTGAACAAGATTATAGTTAAGTTTGTCCACATAGTAAGCATTGTCACACATGATCTTGTCTATTAATCTTATTGATCCTTTACCTTTCAATTGATAGTGTACATCATTACCAAATCTAACTTTATTTCCATTATAAATCTCAAGGGTTATGAAATTACTTTTGTCACCAGTCATGTAATGAGAACATCCACTATCAATGATCCATCTGTCACTTTTGGTCACATAAGATACTAATGTAGTTACTTTGTCTTCATTAGAATCATCTTTCATAGCAACATAGACAAATTCTTCACATAATCATCTGATTTTCTATCAAATTTTTCTTCAACAATATAGCAAGCTTTCTTTCCCTTGTCTTTATAGCCTTCATTACTCTCAACTTTTCTACTCCTGCATTTGTCTTCATTTCTATTGATTGTATTCTTAGGAAATCTTGCTGAAATATGACCAATATCATTACAATTAAAACATATGATGAACTTACTTTTCAATTTTCCTTTGCCTCTGTGAAATTTTCTAGCCAACAGTGCTTCCAATTTTTCTAGATCTTCATCATTTGTTTTCCTATCACTAGTAACATGTTTCACCTTTTTCTTTCTCTTATCTTTAGGTTCTTTGAGTGTTAGTTTACCTTTGAAAGTAGAGTCAATATTCTTAGATTTAAAATTATCAAAATTTGAAATTTTAAAAGAGGTAAGTCTACCAATCAGTCCTTCAAGGTCCGGATCACTAGTAGGAGTACACCTTAGTTCTTGTATAGCATAGACTCTAATAGAATAGATAGGCAATAGGGTTCTTAATAATTTTTTGATCATAGTTTCATCTTCAATCTTTCCATTTGATCCTCTAATTTCATTTACAACACCTTTGATTCTTTCATAATACTGAACAATAGTTTCACCTTCTTGCATTTTTCGTATCATCAAATTTTCCTCTTAGACTTTTAGCCTTGGCTCTTAGCACAATTTTGTCTCCTCCATATATTTTTTGTAGAGCATACCATATTTCTTTAGCATTAGTATATTCTTTCATGTCATCAAACTCTAGATAGCTTAAAGAAGATGTAATCTTCAACATTGGTTGATTATGTTCTTTCTTTTCTTTCAGTTGTTGAGTAGTAGAAGCTCCAACCACTTCAACATATTCAATAGTTAAAATTGACTATGCAAAATCTCCAAGTCCACCTAGATGTAGCTTCATCAAACTTTTCCATGTAGGAAAATTTTCCTTATTTAGCATGGACACCTCCTTTTGTACATCTTGATCTTTTAGCTTCAAGTACCTTCAAAATATTTCCTCACAAGCACCAATAACTCTGATACCAATTTTTGGAATAATTTAGAATAACTTGGGGGGAGGGGGGGGGGGGGTTGAACCAATTATACAAGGTCCAAATGTACAAATAAAACATTTTAGTACTTAGTGATCATATGTACATGCATTGATTAGATCATCCAATATCTCAAACCTTTCTATATTACTATCCCTAGGTCAAATGAACTTTGCAAAAATGTAAACATGAGTTATGAAAAATTCAATTACACAATTTGATATAAGGATTTAATGTGGAAACAAAATTTGGGAAAAACTTCCAGTAACATGCTACCAATTTCAACTCTTTTGTAGTGATCTCTATGAGGATCCAACCATATTAAAGGTTACAATGTGCACTATTAAATATGACCTTGATTAAAATATTTCAATCACCCTATTAGGAGTGAGCCTTGTTAGAGAACTTCAAACATTCCACTAGAATGTCACTTGGTTAAATTATTTACTCATGACTATTAGGTCAACCTTAATCCAAAGGATTTATCCAAACTAATACAATTTCTAGAAAGTAATAGTATGACTTCATCTAATAATAAAACAACTCACTTGTGAATTTTAGATCTCTCATTCAATTGTCCATTTTGCTTTACATTCATTCCCCTTTATCTCTAATTTCTTGTTCACCCTTCAAGCCTTCACCTCCTTAAGCCTTATTGCTTAATATGCCAGCTATAGGTTCATTCCTTTGACCACCAAATGAAGCAATACCTCTAGACTCCATAATTGGATTTTGACTTCTTGCTTCTAGTCGTGTATCTCCTTAAGTATAGAATTTTGATCTTTTGTCACTTAATCACAATTGTCCATCTTAGGTTTAGGTTGGATTCATCAAATCCTCTCTTCTTTCCATTATGTTCCCTCTGAAAGCTTCTCTTATAATCCTCATTAAATTTTTCTTAAAATAATTTATCTTGAATTTTGTTCCACCAATTCATCATGCTTATCATCAACAAGATTCACATAATTCAAGAAATCAACTTATGTTAGCTTAGATCTGTTAAATCTTCATTCAAACTCTTTATTCTATCACTCTTGCAATAATTGACTTTTGATGCTCAGTTTGTTGATCTCAGATTGGTTTTGACAAGTGAGTATCAACAAACTTAAGATATTTACTTAGTTCATGTTGAACTAGTATTACATGCCGAGCACAACATCTAAATATTAGACCATGTCAAGTTACAATGAGTGTCAAGTCACTCATGTGCTGAGTCACTCAGGAGCTAAGTAGATAGACCATTTTGATTGATTCAAGAGCAGAGTAAATAGTGGATGTTGAGTAATGCAAGTTTTGAGTCACAATATATAGAATAGTGCATGTCGAGCATCAGAAACTTCATATCCTCAGTGACATAGTTTTGACATATTTGTTTATAATGGCACAAACAAGTATGTAAACCATTTTTGAGTTGACTTAAGATTATATTTTGATATTATGGAGATAAGAACAAATCTATATTTGGATTCCTTTTGTAATTACATGCAACCAATAAAAAAATGGGAAGGTTTAAGTAGCAAAATGGATGAATCTCAGCTGTAGATTTATACCTAACCCCAAGCCACCTAAGTCTTCTTAAGGAGGAAAAATCCCTAAAATCTTTATGATAGAGGAGAGTGAATGTGGAAGGAATAGAAGGAGTGAAAAAGATAGTTTTCATGTAGAGCATTCAAGGTGACTTAGAAGTTGTGATAATAGAGTGAATTGCAAAATTAGTTAGAGAAGAATAGAGGATAGAGAAAATGATACAACATTGAGACATCTGATCATGTAGGATCAATAAGATATTTTTTAGAGGTGATCCATTATCAAGAAACCAAATGCATATCATAGGATCTATGCTGAGAAATTTTAATAGGTGATTTTAGTTAAATCTCTTAATAGAGTAGTCCTAACAGGCTATATGAAATCCTTTAATAGGGTGCTTACTTAGTTGTAAGTTGAAGGACCTAACCAAGCACACTTCTAAGAGGGTGTTGAAATCCTCTAACAAGCTAAGACCTAACAATCTTTGTAATCCTTTAATAGGGGAAACCTTTCACAAGGTAGATCATGTTTCATGGTCAAATAATTGTAACCTTCTTGGATACACTTTATCACTGTAGCAGTGAAGATTTGTGGGTGTCATATTTACCCCAATTTTACCTTCTCTCTTAGAGGGTTTCTGTGTAATCATATGTGGTGTTATGTGTGAATGCTTACATGTTTATATGATTTAAATGAATATTCTTTACATGTTATTTTAGTTTACATATTGAATGCATATGATGAATGAATGGTGAAAGCTTTATGGGTCCAATTTTAAACTACTGATTCACCCCCCCACCCTCTTGCCACTCAAAAATTTACTCTTTCCCCTTGTAATTCTAACAATTTCTATTAGAGAGTAGTTCTCTAAAAGAGAAGCTTCATAGCTTTAAAGAAAGATCTTGAAATGGAAGTCTACAAGTTGGGAAAAACTATTCAGAACTAGGAGATTGAAATACATCTCATACTACATCAACTAAATGAGGCAAGAGAGGAACTGAAGAAATCCTTGAAGAGAAGGAAAGAGATTTCTATTATGGAGAATGAAACACTATATAAGAGATAGACTCTACCAAGCTATTTGTAGATAGTGACTCTAATGAATTTGATGTTGTAGTTGTAGATCTAATGGAAAAGAATAGAATCCAAGTTGTGAAATTAGAAATCTCAAACTAGAGCAAGAATACAAAGCTATTAGTGCTATGTGAGGTGAGTGAACAAAAGAAGAAGGCTATGGAAGACAAAGCCATGATTGAAGAAGGAAAAATAATTTTGGCCAATTGATTGGAAGAGAAGACAATAGAGTTAACCAAGATTTCCAACATATAATTGGATAGTCTAAGTCAAATGATGAATGTCAACTATGAATTGAATGTCAAGGACATTGAGATAACTACATTTAAGCTATAGAATGAACAATTATAGAGTGACCTAAAGAGAGAAAAGGAATTTTTTAAAAGTTTCAACAAGCCAAATGAAGCCACCAAATACTTTGAGTAATTATTGAGATCCCCTAGACCTAAAAATGATATATTAGGATTGGGCTACACGACACTAAAGAAGGAGAATCATCCAAAATTGCAGAAGAAAGTAACATCAAAGGTAAGAACTCCAAACCTACTTGTCATAATTGTGGTAAGAAAGGACATACTGCTAATGTTTTTAGGAGAAAAAGTACAAATTAGAATTTCAAGCCAAAGAACATGACTCATTGTCATAAGCGCAACAAGAAAGGTCATCAGGCACATGAATGTAGAACTAGGACCTTGCAAAAACAAAGATTTGAAGGTTATTGCTACAACTACCAGAAGTATGGACATAGAGATTTGAAGGTTATTGCTACAACTACCAAAAGTATGGACAAGCCAACAAAGGTAAGAAGTAATGGGAATTCCTACAATTGGGATTATAACACAATATATAGTTGTCATTATTGTCAAGGATATGGACATGTTCCTAAAAAATTTATTAGGAAAAACTTTAGTAGTAACTCCAAAAGGTAGTTGAGTCAAACTACATGTTTTAGTTGTTTAAAGACTGGTCACATTAGTAAATACTGTCCAACAAGGTCAAAGGCACCAAGTTTTAAATTTGATAAAGGTAAAGGCAAGGCAGATGTTGAATACATTAGAGATTAGATGAACAAAACATGGAAAAAGAACTATAATTGCAACACATCAAATAGAGAAGGGATCACTTCACCCAATGGGTCAAGTGATCACACCTCATCAAATAAGGCAAACAAGAGGTATGTGGGACTGACATTTAAAGGTTATATCATACATCAGTTCTAAAAGGATATAGTACTAAAAAGACAAAATTAGCATGGATAAAGATACAAGATGTTGTCAGAAATCCAAGACAAATCTTTAAGCTTTTCATGTTGTTTTTGAGTATGAAACATTTCTTATGTATGCTAAGTGGAATGTTACTTGATGTTGAGATGTTAGTCTGGCTAGTAGATGTCAAGCTTGTAGTAGCTACCGAATAATGAAAATATCAATGGATGCCAAGTGAACCTAAAATTGGTTGATTCAAAGCTTATAGTTGTGTAAGCACTCAACATTAAATGCAAGGTTTTTGAAGGGTATATGATCAATTATTTCTCATTTTTCATCATTTCAAATTTGAGAAAGAGTGAGCACAACAGAAGGAAAATTCAAAAATGCATTCAAAGTGTTTGTAGAGATTCTAGTAGTGATTTCATAGTAGTTTGATAGATTTCCAAGGTATTTATCAAGAGTTGAGCTACGTAATTTTAATTTTGATAAACCCTAGTTTGACGAGATGGCATCTAGTTCAAAAAATGTTGAAGGGAAGGAGGTTCTAAATGTTCAACTTCTTAGTAATAAAGTAGAGAAGCCTATATTTAAAGCCTATATTTTCCTAATGTATTCAAAATAGAATGGATTCAAATTGTGGTAAGCCAAATTCATGATGGTTCTTTATGGCTAGAGGGAGGACCT
This sequence comes from Cupressus sempervirens, assembly GCA_028749045.1. NCBI lineage: Eukaryota > Viridiplantae > Streptophyta > Pinopsida > Cupressales > Cupressaceae > Cupressus > Cupressus sempervirens. Next base: position 690,065,377 of record CM053784.1, read on the forward strand.
ATCAAAACATCCAAGAGAATAATCCATAGGGTTACTAGATAGCCAACCCTAGATTGGCCAAAGACACTTAGGAGTGATTCCAAGGAAATCATTGAAAAGATCACTTGAGAAAAATGGAATAAAAGTGGCATGACAATAGATACAATGCAAGTTTGGTTCTATACTGGTTTGTATATTCTTTTATGTACAAAACACATTTCCCTCATTTGGGACAGTAGGATAGAAGACAAATAGATCAATTCTAGTGTAGATTAATGAGTACATTGAATAGCTAGGAGCAATTTTTGAATCTATAATGGCAAGTTACTTTGAATATTTCAAGAAATAGATGAAGGAAAGGATGAGGATACCAGTTTCCTTAGTGGAGGAACATTATAATGATGTATGTTATCTTGTTGATGCTAACATCACATTTTTACAAGCTGCCACACCAAGGGTAAGATGGTTGAGACCCTTAGGGTATGAGATAAATGTTGATGAAGTCTCAACAACCATCAAAACTCTACTGATAGAGGAACTAGATAAGACTACTAAAGTTTTTGGAAATTATGAGATGGTGAAATCAAAGATTGCCATGGAATTAAATACTAAGTCCACAATCAAGAAAAAGGATAACTTGGTGAAGAAATTGAAATCCAAATTTCGAGATGTTGTCACAGAGGAAGAGGATGAAGAAGAAGAATAAAAAAAAGCACAAGAACCTCTAATTCTGACTCAAGGCATAGGAGAAGATAAGGAAGAAGAGGAGACAATAGGTGTTGAGGAAGAAGAAGCTAAGGAAGAACCTACGATACCAAGTCAAAGAAAAGGAAGGCTAAGGAACAACTTGTGACAAAGGTAAAGAAGATTGTCAAACCTAGCCAAGCTAAGCCCATTGCACCTACTACCAAAGCCAACACACATGCAAATACCCAAAAGGCCAAGGAAAAGTTAAAGCAAATAGAGTAAGGTAGACAATAATAGAAAAGATAGAGAAGAAAATGTGTGGCTCAACCAAATTCTAAAGAAGAGAAGATAGAAGTAGATGATAATAGTTAATTTAAGGTGGTAAGTCACAATCCTCTCTCTAATCTTGAGAACTTGTGTGAAAATGTCAAGGAAAGTGTTGATTTATCTAGTTTTAGACATATTGACTTTGATAAACTTAAAAAAGAAGTTAAAAACCAAGTGGAAGAGGCATTATATGCCACTATGTCAAAGTTTAAGAATACTCCACTAGAATTTGCAAACTGAATAGCAAAAGACCTATATGATATTGTTGAGTAAAAATGGCATCATTTTCTAAAAGTGGAAATAAAAATTAGGGAAACAACATTAGCCCAAGTAATGCTAGAGTTGACAAAGGGAAAAATTGCTAAGGCAGTTAAGAAATATGTAGTTAGGTTCACACCTAAGTACAAAGCCTTCAACATTCTCCAAAATAGCATTGAAGAAGTGGTCACAAAATCAACTCAAATATGGAAACTTATCTATGGGTTGACCACTACAAAGCAAGGAGAAGCTGACCCTTTAGAGAGTAAACATGATGATAAGGATGATGATGCTGATGATGACAAGGAATATGCTGATATGAAAGATGATGATAATGATAATATAGTTGGGGAAGAGACAAAGAACTAAAAGGATGATAAGGCAACAACTAAGAAAAAAAAGATGAATAGAGTGTGTAGGACACACAAGTGTTGAGCATTAGACCTCCCCATGACACAACCAAAACCATTGAAATTGTAACTATTAAGGATGTTTCTAATGCATCATATCAAAATATCAATCCACTTACTATAGAAGGTTTGAAGAAAATACTAGATAAATCTACACTTCAAGATTGAATTTGTAAAAATCTAAGTTTGGTTAGTGTAGAGGAATTACAGAAGGCAATAACTAATGTCACAAGGGAAAATATGAATCCACAAGAACCACCTTCAATCATCCCTTTAGTTACTCATGTACAACCTTTGGTTCAAAAACTAGTAGACACATCCATCAAGGATGATACAAGTATTAAAATTGATAAAATTGAGAGTAAGGTAGAAGAGAAAGACACTATTATAGGTCAACAATATGAAACATAGCATAGGAACAAGGTGCTAGCTAAATCATAGTGACAGACTAGGGCAAGCCTGAAGAGAGTGAGAAAACACCAAAGGTGAAGGAACAAGTGGCCATCCAAGCACTAGTAGCCTTACCAACATCTACCACTCTTTCTAAGTTCAAACTCTTCAAAGGCCGAGCATGGAAGCCATTCCATTGTAGATTTTAGTGTCAAGCCCAAGCTCATTAAATGTAGAAAAGGTAATTCATTATAAAGATATAAGCCTTGATGAAGAAATTTTTATTCCAAAGTATGACTATGATACTATGACATTGGAGCAAATAGGCATTTTAGAACAAGCCTTAGAAAGGAAAAAGCATCAAGAAATGCTTAGGAGAGAACATAGGTAGAAGCAAGCACTTAAAGATATCAAGGACATCCTTTTAGATACATTTAGCCTACCAACTCCTAAAGAGACCAAGTCATTCATAGAAAAACTAGCTAGTATAGTGGAAATGATCACTAATGAAGACCTTGATACAAATGTAAAACTCTCAGAATGGTCTAAAAAGAAGTTTCAAGGCAAGGTAAATGAGAAAATATCCAGTGAGATAGCACTACAATAAGTTGCATTGGCAACAATGGTTGAGGATGTGAAGAAGGTACTTGAGAATATATTCTCACTATACAAAAAACTATGCAATTGTGCACTGTTCACCCAAGAGACCAAAAGTCATATTCTAAGTCTAGAGAGAAAAATATCTGCATCAGTTGCAAGCCTACCATCAAATCTAGGTAAGAGTGAGATACATTTTAGAATGTTTATTTAGACACAAAGTAAGTTAGTTGTCCTAACAATAGATGAGGCTAATATTAGAGCCAAACAGAGAAGTATTCAGGCTACCCTCACCCCACATATGGAGATAATGTGCACAAGGAGCTAGGCTATGCTCAGACTATATTGAAGAAAGACCAAAATTTTCCCACTTTAGATGGTCTAGTACACCTTGTTGCTAAGCTTGCAATCCAAATTAAATCATTGGATTTTGCATGTGATAACTGGGATGGCACTCTAAGGAGAATAATGGATTCCATAAATCTTTTTTGGACAAACACACTATAAGTATATAACCTGTTAGACACAAGTGTAAAAAAGGGGGAGATAAATACAAAGGGGGAGATATAGAATATGGAGATCATAGAGAATATAAGCAAGATAAATATTAGAGGAGATGTATGAACAAAATATATATAAACAAGAAAGGGGGAGCATAGTAGTAGAGTTACATTTTTTAGGTGATACATTTTTTAAGAGAACCAAACAAACATGGATAGATATCAGCTAAGAGAGAGCATATTAGATGAAAGAGTATTAGATGTAGTGAATTGATGTCTAAGGGAGAAAATATTTTTGATACAAATTAGACACATTAACTTAGGAGGAGTTATAAAATTTTGAGGTATACAAGTTAATGCAAAGTTTTCAAATTTTGAAGTTTTGTATATATGCCGAGTCATGAATATGTTATGCTTGAGGGATTAAGGTTGATAATGAATATTCAAGTGTTTTTGAAACTCATTTCAAAGGGGGAGATTGTTGATCTCAGATTCATTTTGACAAGTGAGTGTCAACACACTTAAGCCATTTACTTACTTCATGCCAAACTAGTAATACATACTAAGCACAACATGCAAATATTAGACCATGCCATGTTGCAATGAGTGTCAAGTCACTCATGTGCTAAGTCACTCAAGTGTTGAGTAGATAGACCATGTGAAGTGATTCAAGATCCAAGTAAATAGTGGATGTTGAGAAATGCAGGTGTCGATTCATAGTATACAAAACAGTGCATGCCGTGCATCAGAGACTTCATATGCCCAATGACATAGTTTTGATATATTTGTTTGTAATGGCATAAACAACTGTGTAAACCATATTTGAGCCAACTTAAGATTATATTTTTATATTATGGAGATAAGAACTATAACGCCCTGCTAAGGGATCCAAAAGAATTAACCTAAACTTTTACTAACTTTTCCAAAAAAAAAAAAAAATTAAATAAGAAAGATAAACCATTCATATCAAACACATAGTAGCAGAAGCAATAACATACATAAAACTAGAAGCATACATAAGCATACATAACAGGTTACATTCCTTAAGGATCCCAAGATGTTGAGTCACATTTAATCTAACTAGTACTATGTCTAACAACTACCACTTCCACATGAAAGAATAATGAAAAGTCCATTGTCCATAATATACATTTGTTTCGAATGCCTCTTGGCAATTAAATTCAGAATTCTCAATCATCCACTTTACATGTCACAAGGTATGAAAGGCTTAAAAGAATATATATATAAAGATACATCATCCTCATCGAATCTATGATACAAGTGCAATAAATTAAATGAAACCAATAACATACAAGATACATCCATTAATCAATAAAGATATAACAACCATTGTAAAAGACATCTATCCATCGCAAAACACAACTATCTAAGTGTGCGGTTCCTCCCAACCATCAATAGCATCATTAGACCATCATGGGCCCTAGCCATCCCCTATGCATAACATCCCAAGTCATCGAAGAGATCATTGGTATTATCATAGTAGGAATATCACTCCTAAAACATACTACAACATATGTAGAAGAAAATCTAACATGCAAGAACAAAGCATAAGATGATCCTACAAAGTAGATAATATCATCTATCACATGCTAATCATCAATATAAAGAAATATGTCAATAAATAACATCCATCATAAGATACAAGAATAGAATGAAGATAGATACCAACAAAGAAATTGTTGGAGGAGATAGTCTCAAGTCTCAAACAACATATTAGATCACATAACACAAGATAAAAAATCACACAACACAAGTACTCTCTAAGTCTAGGAATCCTAAAATTATACCAAATCAAGGTTCTAACACACAGATTGACATCTAGACCTAGAGGCACAACAATGACATGTATGAAACCTAATATGTAAGCGAGAAAGTGTCATCACATGAATAACACTAGAGTTACCTTGGTAGTCTCTCAATAGACCTCGGCCCCCTAGTGATCCCTTTGCGGCCACTAGTATCCTCTCATACTGACAAGACATACTATGAAATGCAAGGTCGCAACAAAGAATTCTCTCTACTCCCATCCTAGTCTATACTAGCACTTGAGGCATGGGAAAGAACATACAATTATCTTATTAGGTTCATTTTAATCCCCATTTAGTGTAAATGTTTTCACTTATTAATACAACTTACAATGAGTTACCCTGGAAACCACTTAGGGCCCCGACCCCCATTGCAAGCCACTTATTGACACTACAAGTAGATAACCTACCCTAGGCTCATGAAATCACAAATCACAAAATTACCTCAGTTCTTAACAAGCCACTAGAAAAATACCAAAGATAATCCACAATAAGAACATCAAATCTCCATGAGCAACTGAAAAGCATCCATTCATAATCATGACCACAACAGTTCTCTATTGGCAACTGAAGGCATCAATCATAATCACAATATTCATTGGTCCTCATCGAGAAACTGTATAGTATCTCAAAATAAATCATAATATGCATTGGTTCTTAATAAGCAACCATAAAGTATCTCAAAGAGAATAATATTGATCGAAGACTCCAAAATGGTTAAGCCAAACATATCACATAATGACATCATCAAGAATAAATCAACACTTTAGTCCCATCATGGTGACCTGAAAGTAGTCCAAGGATAACTGATCAATGACTCAAAAATGGTTAAGTGAAGTATTTCAAATAAATACACCTCAGCTTCACACAAGAAGACTGGAAAGCAATAACAATCAGTAAATACAAACATCTCATAGAGCATACCATCACATTACCATGGTTGGGTTTTAAAAGAATTGAGACCAAATAACATCAACATGCCATCACAAACACATAACCCCCGAGTCTCTGGTAACAACCTAAGACTAGTCAACAATCTAGTCAACCCCAAAATAGATAGCATAGAGAAAACACAAAGTGCAATCACATGTCTTGGTTTGCTTTTAAAATCACGTAGTGTCAGTTCACAATAAAGTTTCAACCTTCATTTCAGTGTGAGTTACCAAATAACAAGGGGTACATTATGTTTATTTAAATCATTAAAATATCCCTTGTTGATTTTTGAAGGAATACTCTAAGGATTCTATTGATATTACAATAATCTAATATATTTAAGATTCAAGTTATCCTACTATCTTTATTAATTAATCATAATTAAACTACATTTAATCAGATTAATTAATAAATAAATGATTCACAATACAAGACCCCAAATCATTTCAATAATATCTTAATTAAAATTTAATTAAATATTATTAAAACTTAAGTCCCTCAACTATTAGTTCAGTATATCATTAATTTTATTCACATTTAATAAATTGAAAACTCTTTAGACATTTAACATATACCAAATAATAATGAGTATAAATTAGATAGTATAACCCAAACCATAAAACAATATAAATACATTTTATATAAACTAAACCTAACATAGCTCAAAACTTAGTAAACACTAATATAAAACAAATAAATCATAAAATAGATTGCACCCGCCAATTGCACATCATAGCATGCACTTGTTTTATGTGACCTCATAATTTAGCTCAACGAAATTTGACAATTGAAAAATTGATTAGCATCTAATAAACAATATTTTCATATTTATTTAATAACACATTACAAACATTAACTATTATACAAACTTAATAATAATAAATCAAATCTTAAAAGCCATTATATTATCGCTACGGGCTTTTATTACTATACAACATTTTGATCGTAGGTACCCTACTAGGGATGGGATAAGCTAGGGCGTGGAGGTATAAATCCCCATCCATTTATATGTTTGTCTCAAAAAACTGTTCTCACTCAATCCAAATGCCAACAGTATATTCGTAAATTTTTTTGAGAACTTTCATGATTGTTATAACACATGCCTCATCCCATAGATATAGCAAACATCAGTTTGAGTTTCTAAAGTTCTCTCAACTCAAGACTCTCATTACCCAAATTATTAGAATAAGACTTATAAGTAAGTTATAATTTCCTCGGAACTGATATCATTGGAAATCATTTAATTTAATGAAGTTCCACTAAGTGTTCTCACAAATCAGTTAATCCTAATTAACTTAAATTAAGTCAATTAACAATTAATGACTAATTTTAAGACTACCAAACCAAATCCTTTATTAATTAAATTTAGCCAGCTAATTATTTTTCTAAATTAAATTAATCAATTAATAACCACTATGCACTTATATTAACATCCCATCCCTATCATATTGATTAACCAATTATTATTAATGTAATAATAATGACATTAATATATACTAATTTACAAATAATAATTAATATATATTAACATCAATAATGATGTATACTAATAACTAACCGGTTATTAAACTTTAATAATACTAAATCTACCATCTAGGAAAAAGGATTCTGAAGAGTTCTAAAGTAATATGCGATCCTAATTGTTGTCAACACATACAACCCCTCTGCCAAGTAGTATGTAGGGCAGACACCATTAATCGCAATGCAAATTGTTAGGGTCACCACCCATGTAATGGGGTATATGGGGTGGAAATAATAAAACTCATAACTAAATAATATTTAGTCAATTTAATAAAATTACACTTGTACAATATCCAAATATTACAAATTCAACAATTAGAAAAGTCACAAGCTTTTGAGCTGCTATTTGTAATAGATGGAAGGTTGTGTGGCCTCTAATCAAACCCTCCACGCATGTACTGGGGTAGGTACTCACTTGCCAATGCATAAAGATGTAAGGAGGGGGTGTGTTGGTGTTTGAAAATGTTACCGGTTTTCAATTACCCTGATGAGAAAAAAACACATCTAGGGGCACCTAACTCCCATTTTCAACATGCCCATTCAGACACTAGGCCAACTATAAGGCTTGACCCTTCTTCTTCTTCAGGCTCTGCAAAACCTAGGTGGGTGGACCTATATATTCTTTATATGGTACCAGTTATCAAAGCATACACTGAATGTAATATGAAGTAGATAAAATACTTATTTTTCCTAATAACTCATGAAATAACATCAATCTACAGTAGCTAAATGCAAATCTATGAATCTCAAAAGCTGAGTGAGGCATTCTATTATAGCTCTTCAACATGAAAAGGGGAAAAGCATTTGATTATTGATGTTGATCTTAGCAAAACATGATATGAACAACACAACCTTATGATCCTTTAAAATGATCAGTGCCTTATCTATTGGGCAATTCACACAAAACCCTAACACACATCCCTGAAAGTCACTAACATATGGCATACATCAGGACTTCTGGATCTATCTATCCACTTTGTGAATTAGACATCTTCATCCTTCTAAACCTCATACTCGACTTATCCCTTCATGAAATCTGCAATCCTAAGATGATGAATCAAGCATTTACATAACTCTTTGAGTCATAAGCAAAATAAATCAACATATACAACCAATAGGTTGCAACTAAGTTTCATATTCTTTGTTTACAAAACACAAAAGATCACAAACAGCATGAATGGGAGACAAGATATCAGAATGAAGATTGACTTGCTGCTACCTTATCATTCATTTCCTTGAAACAAATTACAATAAGATGAAGGGTATGTGCAGGATCATGGTGTGCCAAAAAGTGGCGATGTGAAAAAAAAGAAGTTTGAAGACGCCTAAAAGTGCTTCAAAATCTACTCTGACTTTTTTTCACCTATCTAGGAACCAAACCTGGAAGGTAAGGCCGAGCCTTATTGGATATCTGATATAATATCAGATATCTGATTTGACATCGGATATCCGATTTGACATCGGATATTCGACATGTGACACTATTATTATGTCACTATTATTATTATTATTTAATATTATTATAATAATTATTATTATTTTCATATAATAATATGATATATTATTTAATATTAATATTTACTACATGATATCATTATTATTTAATATAATATTATTATTAAATAATAATAATATCATATTAAATAATAATAATAATATTAAATAATATATCATACTATTATATTATAATAATAATAATAATAATATTATTATTATACTATAACATAATAATATTATTATTATATTATAATGTATTATATTATAATAATATAATATAATATTTAATATATTATAATATATAGTAATGTAATATTATATATATATAAGATATAATATAATAATAAAAAGTAATATCTTATAATATAATATATAATAAAAAAGTATAATATATTATAAATTATAATAATATAATATTATTATATAATATAATAGTTTATGTTATAATATATAGTAAATTAATATAATATATATATAATATAATAATAAAATATATAAAATGTAACATAATGTAATATATATTATATGTTATATGTTTTGGGACATATCGGATATCCGATACAATATCGAATATCCAATATAGTATTAGATATCCGATATAGTATCAAATATCCAATACTTGTGCATTGGATAAATAAAATCACAAACCTGCGGGCCCTCATTTTATGCAAATTTGGGTATGTTTTTTTTTTCCCCAACTCATTTTTAACCTAAATTTAATAGATTTTAGGATAATTTTTTTTTTTTTAGTTGAATGTAGGGTTTTTTTGACAAAAATGGTTAAAATTTAGATTTTTTTAAATATATATTACTTTTTGCAATTCAATAGGAATGGCTAATCAAAATGATGACACTGAGGCAGGGAATAATATTCCTCATAACCCACCACCAAATGATCCAGTATCCCCACAAAACCATCCACCAAATGATCCTCTACCTCCTCAAAACCCTCCTCAAATCGAGGATTTGATAAATTAAAAAATCTCACCGAGTTGAGAGGTTTGCATAGAACATAAAATAATGTACCTGCACTGGCTCCTATGTTATCCACGTTAAACACTAGAGTGGATAACATTGAAAGCCTTACAAACCAACAAAATGCCGCTCTTCGTTGGTGTGATGAAATGCACCATATGTTTGATGATGATTTAGGAGCATCCAGAGGTATAAGGGCAATCCTGTGTCACCCAAAAAAAAATGTACTTAGACTTAGTTTCTGTTTCATGTATTTTCATTTTTGGATACCCATTTGGGTCAAATAAAGGTTCCAACTCTCACAGTTCCACTATCAGTGTGTTTGAAAATCTTGAAAAAATAGGAGCATACAATTTGGCCATCATTTTGGTGACCTAGAAGGTGTGAATTGGCCAGATAAATGTAATCATGATTTAGAGCATTCCAGAAAAAGAATTAGGTCAAAAGGCCTCACGGTTTGAAAGTTATTGCAATTTTTTGAGTTTTGGAGACCTCCTAAGAATGCTTCGAAGTCAGGTTAGGGGCATTAAATGACCTTGAAAAGGGCCAAAAAATGGGGGATGAGCAAAGCTGGTCCATAGGGCTATAGAGCGCTTCGAGAGCTTTTCGAAAATGTAAACGGTTCGTCAATCGGAGCTACGGTTCAAAAGTTATGCCTCCCAGAAGTTTGGTTACCATTTCTGGATTCTTCTAGATTTGCACCAACTTCTAACGCAGCTTTTGGAACCTTCTATTTGGTCGGTGGATGCCTACTAGCACTTTCTAGAATGTACTCCTAGTCCTTAACCCTCTGGGGTCTTTTTAAGGAGATTTCTGGCATTGTAAAAGGCAGTTCGGAGTGGAGTTTGAGAGGAGGTACTAAAAGGAGAAATTATCTCCAGATTTATGCTATTGTAAGCCCTTAGGGAATGTTTTGAAGTTATTTTCTCTGCACTGTTTGTACTAGCTTATTTTCTCAGTTAATATAATTTTCCCCTTTTGTTGGTTCCATTTTGTTCTTGGGTTGTGTCCCCATCAGATGATGGTTTGGATTATGATGAGGTCACAGTCCTCAACATAACCAAAGATGATTTGGCTAGCCTCTTTGCTAACCCAAAAATGGGTATACCAGTTTACCCAAAAAAAACCAAACTATCGATTAAATGGTGCACAAATGACACCATACGTGCAAATTTTTGGGATCATTGGTGGATGGTCTTTTATATCCCTCTACATGGCAATTTAGAAATACCATTTTATTTCCTTAGAAAATTATATGCAAAATTTGTGTTGAAACTTAAAGTGAACTATTGGAGCATGAAGCCCAACATGGGCTTAGGACTAGGAGCTCCTTAGGATAGACCCTCTTCCCAGCGGAAGAAACTTGGCACTTTTATCCCCCCCCCCAATATCTCCCCCCCTCCTCGAGTGCAGCATCTAGATATTATGGCAGAGGCTAGCTCTCAGACCATCAGAGCCATTCATAAGCTGAGTAGCCTAATGATAGCTTAGGCTAGGTCAGTCTTGCCTCCTCATGTTGATGATGTTGGTGCTAGTTCAGCTCATCACATGTTTGTGTGCCTCACACTTGCATTACATGCAAGAATATTTTCTTGGGTCCCATAGGTGATCTTCCTGAGTATCATTTTGTATTAGATGAGGATACAAAAGATGCACGTGCAGAGGCTACAAACCCTAATGCGAGAGAGGAGGGGAATGCAGAGGCATGGACTCCTTCGGTGTCAGTACGTGTATACATTTTTTTGTTATGACATATGTGATTTAAAGTTAATTTTTATAATAGAGTAATTTTAATTTTTAAACCATACTGACTTTTACATGTATGTTATCTTCATTCATGTTTAGTTGATGACTAAGGAGGAGCTCAGACAGATAGACGATGCTACACTCTCGGCCATTTCATTTGGCCTTGAGACATCTACGGTACATTATGTTGTGTTCACATTTTTTTTTCTATTTGATATTGTAGCATATATGGTTGCTAATCTTTCTTTTATCTTGCAAATACCACCTGCCCCATGGGGACAAAGTGCGGGGGGTGAGCCAGCATGCACTGACAAAGGAAAGGTAATTAGATGTTTTCTAATTGATTAAATATCGATGCATTCTTGTAAAATGTTTGTGGTAATCTCATTTAATTACATTCTTTATTGTATATAGGGTGTGGCTACTGGCGATGATCCTATACAAATTTGGCATCCTAGATCATCAGGGATTTCCATTCGCACAGAGAGCCCCATTGTATGTATAAGTATCATTTATTTTTTATTTTTCTTATTGATGCAGAGGAAAGTATGATTGTTGTTCCATACAATTTCTATGATTTTTTCCATACCAATAATGATTCATGTCTTGCATATGTTCATTACAACTTAAATAGGCTTATATGCACCTGTCCAACCAACCAAGTTGGTTACAAAGGTTTATTTAATCAAACAAATACCAAATTACTACTTTCCCTCCAAAACTAATATGACCGTTTGAATTTGAAATTCAAATTTCAAACTATAGTTTGTATGCATTCCCTAACTTTCTAAACTATTCCATTGACTCAAAACTGGTCATATGGATTTATTAAATGCAACTAAGTATGAAACTATCCTAAGACTACCCGATATTGCTCTTTTGGCCATTTTACATCAATTTTCCCTTAGGTCCTTACTAGGACTTTTATGACTTTTGTCTTTCAAAGTACATTGTTTACTACATAATTCCATTATTGGTTTTAATATATCCCAATTAAAAATCAATGATGTCTTTGATCCTCTATCTTCATCTGGCACCAAGGCTCTCTTAGATGATTTAATAGGTGCCCCTGCACCAAACACCCCACCTTCAAAGAAACTCTTGTCCCAAGACTTAAGGGGTACTATCTTCTTTCCTCCCATCCTTCTAGAGGGATGTTTGCAACTTTGCACCTGCAATGTATTACCCTGCACACCTACATACAAATCATTAGAAACAAAAAGAATTGGATCCTTGTTACCAGTCATGGTAACCTTACTCCTTGCTGATTGTGAATAGTCATGTTTTATCCTTGACAAAGGCTGAATAACTTGTTGTCTAAGGTCATGCTGACCCTGTCTCTTATCCTCCATGGATATGTTCACTTCTTTTTTCACTCTCATCACCAAAGGACACCATACTATTCCTATCATCACTCCTTTTGCTGTCACTATCTACTTGTAAGCAGAATTCTAAGTTTTGTCTTGAACAATCTCATCCTTCATAACCAAAAGAGATGGCTTCAGTGGTAGATCTATCATATCATGTTTACTCTCCCTCTTCTCCTGCAAGTCCACAAACTCTTTCTAGCCAAAACAAATAACTCTTTCCTCATCATGACCAGTGAAAGGATTTAGGTTAAACTTCACACCATCTTTGTGTACTATATAAACATTTGATGAGCCAAAATGAATAGTGTTCCTTGAGGCTTTCCAAGGCCTTCCAAGGACTACATGGCAGGATGTCATTAGAATGACATCACATATAACTTGATCCTTATATTCTCCTATAGAGAAATCCACTATTGCTTTCTCCCTTACAACAATATTTTGTGCATCACTGACCGAAGATGCCCTATATGGTCTATCAATAGGATACTTCTTCAATCCTAGTTTATTTACCATTTCATAAGACACTAAATCATCAAAGGAACCAGAGTCTATTATCATCTTACAAATCTTACCATGGCTCATGCAATTTGTCTTGAAAATGGATGGTCTGGTTTCCTTTTGCTGTTGCATTTGTGGTCCTCTTCTCACCATCAAAGATTCTCCTTCAAGTTTAGGGTTTGCATTATCATACTTCTTTTCTTCCTATTCTCCTTGGGTCAAGTTGAATCTCCTCTCCTTCTTCCTAAAATCCACACCTTTCTCAGGGCACTTTGTGGATTGATTGCCTACTCCTCCACATGTGAAGCATTTACCTGTGAAAACATTATTACCTCTTCCACTTCCAAATCTTCCTCCCCTGAAACTTCCTCTTGTCTCAGATGTAATCTCTTTTTCTTTATCTTTGTCTTGATTGTTTGAAGTGTCAAACTGACTTCTTACACCTCTTTCTCTCATTGTTCCACCTCCTCTCTGATTTGCTTGCCTCTCATTCTTTCTTTTCAACTTCTCCTCTACTCGAATTGCCAATTGAAAACATTCTCCAAGTGTCCTTGGTACATTCATTCCTATTTCATCTTGAATATTGTACTTGAGGCCATTAATGTATCTAGCCACCTTCTCATCTTCATCATCCAGTCCTCCCCTAATATCCAGGGTATGGAATTGCTCGGTATAGGACATGACATCCATATCCCTCTGTTTCAAATTGTTCCTTCTTATCTTTATTTGGATTGCTAAATCAGATGGCAAGAATTGATTTCTCACAATGGTCTTCATTCTCTCCCAATATGAAATCTTATTCAATCCCCTTTTGATGTAGAGTCTGCAGCAACTACCTTCCACAAGCCAATAAATGGCTGTCACAATCCAACTTAGGATTCTAGGACTTCTCACAAGTCCTCTTAACCACTTTGGGTATACTCAACCTCCAAGCCAAATAAGGCAATCCCACTTCAAAAGCCTCACCAACTGTCACCAAAAATGGAGACAATCATGGACATACTATTCCAACCCAAAATCATAAATTTGTTTGGTTCCACCAAACTCTCAACACACCTTTGCACTTCTAGGCCTAAAAACCTTGTAGCCTTCCAATTAGCTTCTTTGCACTTTTCTCCCAGTATCCCTTAATAGCATAGGGACTTCTCCATAGGTCAAAACACCCTTCTTGGTACCTACTAAGAATCCAAAAGCTTTTGGCCTGATCTTGCTCCAGCACAATCCAAACTGCTTCTTGGTACCTAGGCCTAGTTGATCAAGTTAGGCTAGGGATTCAAGGAAGAATGGGCAAGGTGGGTTCCCAAGACCCAAAACACTTAAGGAAATCTCCAACACAGTCAATGCATCCAACTCCAGCACTCAAACTAATCATAAGTGCCTGCAACCATGACTGTCACCAATTACCTTGCAAAAACCGGTCAAGCACATGGGCTTGCTTGACCTAGGGCCGACTTGGAAAAATAGTTTCCCTTTACTCCAGGCCTCCAACCTCTGGCATTATGTTTCCTAGTCTCCTAACTAGCATATCTCTCAGTTTTAGAGGGTGCCACCTATGGGAATGTAAGTTAGGGATGCATTTGTGGAAGGGTCTAGGAAATAAGGCTTTTTAGACCACCTTCTACTAAAATGCAGATAACTTTTAAACCCCAACTCCTTTTTGAGTCAAAACAAAACCAAAAGTTTCCTAACTCAACCTTGCAACTATTTCATACACTTAGCAATCATAAAATTTATATATGGATCCATACCAGCATAACATCCGAGCGATTACCAGTAAATTTTTAGAAAATTAAAGTTTTAATTGTTTTTTCTCCAAACCACCGTACACTCTGATCTCCCCCTTTCAACTGACATCATGTATGACATATATAAAGGTCTACATGAACATTGGAAAAACCATATAGCCATTCCCAACCATAAAACAAACAAACAACCACTTTTTGCTAATACTGTTTAGACTCTAAATACCCTATTCGAAGGGCTTTTGGTCCCATGGAGTCACTTGATTTATAACCACACAAAAATGGGCCTTGCATGTGCCTTTATTACAAAACATAGACCAACTTTTAAAATATGGACCAAACCTTTATTCCAACTTCCTAATCTACTTGAATCCTCGCTTTCATGGAGTGGCAAGGTGTCTAGGAACATAGATACTTGTTCCCCCCTACCACATAGGTTAGGTGCCCTACACCACCTTTCCTCTCTCTCATTCTGAACACTAGTCCACCAAGTGAGTGTTGTTCCTCTTAGTCTTGCTTTTGCTACTTTTACCTTCTTATCTGCCTCTATGTCTTCAAGATCAAAGTAGTTCTCAAGGGCCTCTGTCCACCCTAGCACTTTTTCACTATCCATTTTATCCTAGTATATTGGCAAATCAATATGGTTCTTCCCACCATTACCTTGTACTTCCTTAATGATTCTCATTAATCTCCTTTCTTCAGGATCATTTGTTGTCTCATTCTCTTGCCTTGCATTACCAACCTCTTCTTCTTCATGTTTCTCTCCATGATTTCTTCCTCTAACCTCTTCTCCTCTAGGTTCTTGCCTTTCCTTTTCTAAGGATTCTATCCTTGCAATAAGCTTCAGCCTCACTCTTCTCATCTATCTTTCTTCCCTCACTCTAGATGCTTCAAGTTCTCTCCTCTCTATTTTCTCTCTTGCCAACTCTTCTCTCAATTCTTCAAGTTCTCTAGCCATTTGATTTTTAGGAGGCATTTTCACAACAAGTTTTCTTCCTTCCCAAGGGCCAACTCACTAATTCTCTTTCTTTCCTCACCAAAAAATCTCTGGACACCACTTATGTACCTTTCAACTTTGGGACACACAAGGAGGAATTAGACACGCCAAGGCTTCAACAAAGTGACCAGCACACTAAGGGTGACAAAGACTCCTATGATGACAAAACCTACAACTTATCTACTCCCAAAAGACCTTGTTGATGCTGTGATACCATTTGATGCAGAGGATGGAGGATCTAACCACAAACTTTCAAATTCAAGCACAATATGGACCCAACCCCTATGTTTCAATGGTGTTCCCAAATGCACACAATGCCACCAAAGACTCCAAACTTGGATTTGCATTCACCAAGTGTTCCCTCCACCTCTACACACCTTAAAAACTTCAACCAACATGTTTCTAAGGTTTCCAAATGCACAAATCTTTAGTAGATACAAAAGAGACCAATTTTGCCCTTTACTAGGCTATTCTCTTCTTTGATCAGCCGACCTTGTTTTCTTAATTTTTCTCCCAAACTTTCCAAACCACCAAGAAAATAAACTATCTTTTTAGATACCCTTTTTTAATTTTTATAACATATCCAAAAATTAGATATCACTCCTTTGGAAAGATTGTACGGAACAGGGCAGCTTGTCT
The DNA here is from genome assembly GCA_028749045.1 of Cupressus sempervirens. NCBI lineage: Eukaryota > Viridiplantae > Streptophyta > Pinopsida > Cupressales > Cupressaceae > Cupressus > Cupressus sempervirens. The sequence goes on from CM053784.1 coordinate 690,082,269, forward strand.
CAGAATTAGGCCTAATTAGACCACTTTTACAAAGCAAGTACCCTTCAAACTTGCAATATGACTTAATCCTTTTTTCATAGTCTCTATTAATGATCTAAGTGAAAGTATTTTCAAGATTATAGGTCTTGGTCATACTCGTAAACACCCAAACTTCAAAACCCTCCTTAAAATGGCTTAAAAACTAGGGCCTACTTGTTCAAACCCCAAAACTCAATTCTAGAACTTATCCTTTAGCATTCACCATGCATTTTAATATCTAATATGATATTACCAATCATTCCAATACCATAAAGAACTTAAAAAACAAAGGATTCTTCAAGTTACTCTTGAAAACCAAGCACTTTCATTCAATTTTCTGAGACAGTCCATACAAATCTGACCCTTCAGGCCATACAATCACAATTTATAAGTTTCAAGGTATGGTTAGTAACCCCCTCAACCACCTCCAATTGGTTTCATTTGTTAACTCTTCATAAAATTTAAATTATGGAGTTTCCCTCCAAAAAACACATAACCGTTACTATTCAAATTTCTAACTATTAAACTATGCTTTTAATGGGCTTATTGAATGTTTTGACTTGTCTAATGACAAGATATGATCATGAAAACCTACATGAACCTATCAAATGACTCATCTACCATGTGAAATCCTAAAATCCTATCTCATGCCCAATTACAACTTTTTTCCACATATGAGTCCAACATTATAACTTTGTATGCTTCCATGAGCCACAATTGGTGCAAGGATTGCCCAATTGACTTCAAGAGATGCTCCATGACCTCTGTAATGCCATCGATCTTCAATGTTCCCTTGATGAGCATGGGATGGTCTTGCATCACTAATCTTCATAAATAAATTCAAAACTAATTTCCGTGATATTAACAACTATTATTTTGTATCTCATAGGAGACTCCTAGTGCACATGAGGTCCGACGAGACAGTTATGTAGATTTGATGATGCAGCCACTCACTCCTGAGGAGGAGCCTATAATAGTAAGTTGTAGTTTGAATTCATGATTAAATATGTTATAAATTTAGCATGTTGTGAACTATAATGTTATAGTTGAAATTATAGATTCATTTGACAAAGGTATTTGAACATATACAGCCCACAATCAAAGAGGTACTAGCATTTCTGAGGGCATACGAGAGGACTCCTAACTGACGTAGGAGGTTGACGAGAGAGGTATTTATTATGAAATTTTGATAGTATTAATGTCCATTATGGAAAAGATCATTATGCATTTGAGTAATTCAATGTTAGATATGTAGAATCATATAAATTTAGTAGTCTAACTTTGGGTTTTCCTTTTTTGTTTATGTAGGAGGCATCTGATCCACCTAGTGCAGCGAAGAGGCTGCATTTTGATCATCCACCAGCACCCTAGGATAGTATAGTTTTCGTAGGATGCATCATGAGACATTTTGAGATGGCATCTGCCACATTGTATACAGAAACATTGATATTATACACATTCTGCTGGCATGATCAGCCACATTTTGTATATGGATCTATGTATTTTGATATATATTTGAGTATTTTGTCTATGGATACATGATATTTGATATATATTTGTGTAAAATTTTGTCTATGGATACATGTATTTTGATGTATATTTTTGTCATTTATGTGCACAATGATATACATATTAATTTAGTATCTAGCATTGTTCAATTTATTGTGGATCATGTGTCATTCCCTAAATTTTACTAGTAAAAAAACAACAAGGTTATCGTTGAATAGGAGTTCAAGACTCATGTGGATAGTGTCATCCAGTTGTAACATTTTAGACACATGTGGTTTTCAAATAGATTGGATGACAGTCTAGTTCAAGTTAGCGTCATGAATCAAATGAGCAAGTTAAAGATACAACACTCATAAATTAGTGAGGTAATTCATATCCTAACAAGCCTCTGATACTAATATTCTATTAGGGTCTGTCAGTTGTATCATATGGACTAGGTCGTGATTCTAGCATGTAAGGGAAGGGGATCAAAATTACTTATTATCCTCATTACCAATGTATACACATTCATTAATCATTACAATATATATTAATGTGACAATTACTATATGGTGTGGAAGTGTAGTATATCTTAATTGATTAAACACACGTGTCTAGAGAATTTAGATTTAGTACTCATCACATGAGCACCCTTAGTCAAATAAGAAAATGTGCACTTATCTACCACACTATATCAGATCTAACCATTGGAAATTAGAAAAGATATGCCCCAAAGGTAGTTTCGAAGTCTACATGATGGAGAAGGGGCCACTTGCATTGATAGTATCCATCATTCAACACATTAGTTACACAACTTATGGAATAAACAATTTGTTTTATGTTCCAAACGTGTATCATGTGCTTGCATCCATATCTTACTGGTTACAGGTCCTTTCGAAGATTGGACTAATATTGAGTCATTTTCTCCCTCTTTACTCTATTTAGTCATCCTTGTGGATTCTATCAACATTGCTTCCTCACCAAACTAGCACTCACTACAGTTTCCTAAACACAAAAATTACTATTTCAATACATAAATTAAACTCACTCTAACAAAAGACAATTACTAACCATCTAGCTCATCAACTACTAACTAATCTAGCTACATTGCCATGCTTTTACATTTACTATTTTAATTAATATAATTACTATACTATTACATTTACTTTTTACATTATTACATCTAATTATTCACCATACGCTCACTTTCTCACTATCAATATTATTATTACCAAAGCATGTTAAGATTCAAAGTAGTTTCATAGTACGAATTAGTAAGCACATAAAATGAGGAACTCTTAGAAAGTCTAAAGGCCAATTCAAAGTACTTAACTCAATAATAATTCACGATTTGTATTTAAACACATCCAACTACACCATTGTATTGAGCATGTCAATTTAAATTTGTTAGATGAATTGTTTATGCAAGGATTAGGTGCAAGTGTATATATAAGGTTTTATATAACATAGCTTGTCATTCTAACATATATGTATTCATCATTTCATGCAACTAACATAGTAAAATGTGGTGTACATGAATCATATTATCATTGATTATACATAGGGTACATGAGCTGACGAGCTATCTCTAATGACATGCCTATTGACCCTTATTACATACTAGCTAACTAATGCTTTATTCCTACACTACATTTTCAAATTGGTATTTATATTCTATCGACTTTGATATTCTACTAATATCTTCAATCAAATCCACAACATTCATTATCTAACTAACATTCCCTCAAGACAAATATAAAATTTACTTGACATTAAATCCAACATCTACACAGGTTTGTCATGCATTCAATTCTATCTAGTAACTCTTATCTATCAATGTGCTTTATTGACTAGATAAAACTAGATTTGAGTTATTATTTTAATCCATCATCCATCCTTATCCTTGATTCTCCAATCCCATCATTCCAACAACTTAATTCATATTAACCCTATTATATGTACATCCAACTATCCTAATTTACAATCTTAACACTAATTTAATTAAACCCTCCATACTTAACATCATGTTCAATTCTATATGCATTCTCGTAAACTTATTTATTTCATTTAATTTATTTTCCTATATTGAGCTTTTCCATTACCATTTGGTTTAATTGTTACATGTTTCTAAATAAGCCCCTTGATATAAACATTACCCTTAAACTAAGCTCAAATACACTAAGTGCCATTATCCTCTATTCAAGACTTGAAATGATCAAATAATTATCTGATAAAAATGAAAACAAATATAAAGGGTGAATCTCCTATCTATCTTAAATCATCATCATTTCCTAACTCTTACCAAGGCCACATTTCTTCCTACACGTGGTTCACACAAGGTCCCACGTGGGTCATGTGCAGAATTTTGACTAATCCAAGCCTTAGGACATCTTTTTCTCATTCCTCCAATCAACAATCCTAATGTGAACAAGTCATATTAAATGTCAACTTGACATTCTCCTAAGTACAAATCCCTTGGGATTGCTATCCCACTCCCCCTTAATTTCAAGTCAATTACCTATTCTTGGGAACACGTGACCACTGCTGCAAGGAGGAGATGACTAGTGCATAAGACAAGGATGTGACATGAACCCTTTCTCCTATGCACCCAAGTATATTAATGGGGATGAAATGCCTTTTCAAGGAGGCAAGCTCAAGGATAAAATTGTTGACATGACATGTCAGAATGAATGTTAGATTTAACAATATGCCTTGGGGAGTGGAGAAATTTTTTTGCATTATGATGGCTTTGGAAATGTGGGGGATACTCTAGAAGGGCGGTCGAGATCAATCTTGGCTTTTATTTTATTTTTGAGTTAAATATTTAAATTTGTCAAAGGAAATGACCCCCTTGACCCATATGAACGATTTGAATATGTCCCTAGGGGTCCTAGGACCCCTAGAGACATATTTGAATCATTCATATGGGTCAAAGGGGGTCATAGGTCACCCAATGACCCCCTTTGACCCATATGAACAATTCGAAATAACCCTAGGGGTTCTATGACCCCTAGAGACATATGTTGTTGTTTAATGGGTCAAAGGGGGTCATAGGTCACCTATGACCCCCTTGACCCATATGAACGACTATGTTCCTAGGGGTCTGAGGACCCCTAGCGACATTTGTCATCGTTTAATGCATCAAAGAGGGTCAAAGGTCACCCTATGACCCCCTTTGACCCATGTTACCCATTTGAATATGTCCCTAGGGGTTCTAGGACCGCTAGAGACATATGTCATCGTTTAATGGGTCAAAGAGAGTCATAGGTCACCCTATGACCCCCTTTGACCCCTATTACCCATTTCAATATGTCCCTAGGGGTCCTAGGACCCCTAGGGACATATGTCATCATTTAATGGGTCAAAGGGACCTATGACCCCCTTTGACCCATATTACCCATTCGAATATGTCCTTAGGGGCTCTAGGACCCCTAGAGACATATGTCATTGTTTAATGGGTCAAAGGGGGTCATAGGTCACCTTATGACCCCCTTTGACCCATATGAATGACTCAAATATGTCCCTCAGGGTCCTAGGACCCCTAGGGACATATGTCATTGTTTAATAGGTCAAATGGGGTCATAAGTCATCCTATGACCCCCTTTGACCCATATGAATGATTCGAATATGTCCCTAGGGGTCCTAGGACCCCTAGGGACATATGTCGTTGTTTAATAGGTCAAAGGGGGTCATAGGTCACCCTATGACCCCCTTTTACCCATAAGAATGATTCGAATATGTCCCTAGGGGTCCTAGGACCCCTAGGGACATATGTTATAATTTAATGGGTCAAAGGGGGTCATAAGTCACCCTATGACCCCCTTTGACCCATATGGCCCATTTGAATATGTCACTAGGGGTCCTACGACCCCTAGGGACATATTTCATCGATTAATGGGTCAAAGGGGGTCATAGGTCACCCTATGACCCCCTTTGACCCATAGGAACAATTCGAATATGTCCTTAGGGGTCCTAGGACCCCTATGGGACATATGTCATCGTTTAATGGGTCAAAGGGGGTCATAGGTCACCCTATGACCCCCTTTGACCCATATAAACGATTCGAATATGTTCCTATGGGTCCTAGGACCCCTAGGGACATATGTCATCATTTAATGGGTCAAAAGGGCTCATAGGTCACCCTATGACTCCCTTTGACACATATGAATGATTCGAATCTGTCCCTAGGGGTCCTAGGACCCCTAGGGACATATGTCATCGTTTAATGGGTCAAAGGGGGTCATAAGTCACCCTATAACCCCCTTTGACTCATATGAATGATTCGAATATGTCCCTGTGGGTCCTAGGACCCCTAGGGACATATGTCATCGTTTAATAACTCAAAGGGGGTGACAGGTCACCCTATGACCCCTTTTGACCCATAGGAATGATTCGAATATATCTCAAGGGGTCCTAGGACCCCTAGGGACATATGTCATCATTTAATGGGTCGACCTATTACCCCCTTTGACCCATATGAACAATTTGAATATGTCCCTAGGGGTCCTAGGACCCCTAGAGACACATGTCTTCATTTAATGGGTCAAAGGGGGTCATAGGTCATGCTATGACCCCCTTTGACACATATGAATGATTCAAATATGTCCCTAGGGGTCATAGGACCTCTAGGGACATATGTCATCGTTTAATAGGTCAATAGGGGTCATAAGTCACCCTATGACCACTTTTGACCCGTATGTCCCATTTGAATATGTCCCTAGGGGTCCTAGGACCCCTAGGGACATATGTTGTTGTTTAATGTGTCAAAAGGGGTCATAGGTCACCATATGTCTCCCTTTGATTCATATAAATGATTTGAATATGTCTGTATGGGTCCCATGACCCCTAAGGATATATGTCATCATTTAATGGGTCAAAGGGAGTCATAGGTCACCTTATGACCCCTTTTGACCCATAAGAATGATTCGAATATGTCCCTAACATTCCTAGAACCCCTAGGGACATATGTCATCATTTAATGGGTCAAAAGGGGTCATAGGTCACCCTATGACCACCTTTGACCCATATGAACAATTTGAATATGTCCTTAGGGGTACTAGAACCCCTAGGGACATATGTCATCGTTTAATGGGTCAAAGAGGGTCATAAGTCACCCTATGACCCCCTTTGACCCATATGGCCCATTCGAATATGTCCCTAGGGGTCCTAGGACCCCTAAAGACATATGTCATCATTTAATGGGTCAAAGGGGGTCATAAGTCACCCTATGACCCGCTTTGACCAATTTGAACAATTTGAATATGTCTTTAGGGTTCTTATGACCCCTAGGGATATATGTCATTGTTTAATGGGTCAAAGGTTGTCATAGGTCACCCTATGACCCCATTTGACCCATATGAACAATTCGAATATCTCCCTAGGGGTTCTAGGACCCCTAACAACATAAGCCCTCATTTAATGGGTCAAAGGGGGTCATAGGTCACCCTATGACCCTCTTTGACCCATATGAGTGATTTGAATATGTACTTAGGGGTCCCAAGACCACTAAGGACATATGTCATCATTTAATGGGTCAAAGGGGGTCATAGGTCACCGTATGACCCCCTTTGACTCATATTAATGATTCGAATATGTCCCTAGGGGTTGTAGGACCCCCAGAGACATATGTCGTCATTTAATGGGTCAAAAGGGGTCATAGGTCACCCTATGACCCCCTTTGTCACATATGAACAATTCGAATGTCCCTAGGGGTTCTAGGACCCCTAGAGACATATGTCATCGTTTAATGGGTCAAAGGGTTCATAGGTCACCTATGACCCCCTTGACCCATATGAACAATTTGAAATATCCCTAGGGGTTCTAGGACCCCTAGAGACATATGTCATTGTTTAATGGGTCAAAGGGGGTCATAGGTCACCTATGACCCCCTTGACCCATATGAACGAATATGTTCCTAGGGGTCCAAGGACCCCTAGTGACATATGTCATCATTTAATGGGTCAAAGAGGGTCATAGGTCACCCTATGACCCCCTTTGACCCATATTACCCATTCGAATATGTCCCTAGGGGTTCTAGGACCCGTAGAGACATATTTCATCGTTTAATGGGTCAAAGAGAGTCATAGGTCACCTTATGACCCCCTTTGACTCATATTACCCATTCGAATATGTCCCTAGGGGTCCTAGGACCCTCCGGGACATATGTTGTCATTTAATCAGTCAAAGGGACCTATGACCCCCTTTGGCCCATATTACCCATTTGAATATGTCCCTAGGGGTTCTAGGACCCCTAGAGACATATGTCATCATTTAATGGCTCAAAGGGGGTTATAGGTCACCCTATGACCCCCTTTGACCCATATGAATGATTCAAATATGTCCCTCGGGGTCCTAGGACCCGTAGGGACATATATCGTCATTTAATGGGTGAAAAGGGGTCATAGGTCACCCTATGAGCCCCTTTGACTCATATATATTCATATGTATACATATTTAATATCATAGATATGTATATTATTAACATATATAATATACCTATGACGTTATTATATATATTAATAACATATATATATATATATATACATATATTAATAACATACATATTAATATATATAAATAAGTATAATACATATTATATATTTATATTTAATATATTACGTTATTATATATATATATATATTAATAACATACATATTAATATTATAATATATAATATGTATTTTATATATATATATATATATAAATTACATTATTATATTTAGTAAAAATAATAATAATATAAATTATATTTATAGATTGTAATAAGATTAACATAATATATTATTACATATTGCTAGATTATATTTTATATCTTTACATTTCGCTAATATATATATATATATATATATATATATGTATTAAAATACATCTTTACATAGTAATATAAGTGAAAAAAACTTATAAATAATAAGCTATGATGTTTAAACCCAATTATCCCTCCAAAATGGGTTGGAATTTTGAATTTTCCCATCGTAACATATCGGATATCCGATTAGGCTTGGTATTTACCAAGCCTACCCAGTCAACCCAAAAGACATGTTTGAAGAGGGTTTTAGTGATACTCAGACTTCAGTAGCCGTCTGACAATGCTAATTTGATCGAAATTGAATAAAACGAAATGATTTTTTTAATATCGCTCTCTAGATTCCATCAATATAATTTCTATCAAATTCTCAGTTCAATAAGTATTTATTAGTTAATTATCAATGAAGATAATTGTAAAGTGCTAATTGACATACTGATTGAAAAATAGCTATAACTTTCAAGTGGTATAACATTTTTTAAATCTAAAAGTTGCATCACATTCTATACCTCGGCTAGTATTAAAAAAAAATTTAAAAAATTAAATTTGGTAAAAAAAATTATTAGTTAGGGTGGTCAGACACGAGACTTTTTTTTTTCCAAAAAAGTTTTGGTAGAAAATTCATATTTAATTATTTGTTTGGAATAAAAATACCAAAAAATATGCGTCACATCCGGGCATGAGTCTACTTTTCATATCTATAATTATATTAAAAAAATATTATGATTTGATTTTGATTAAGGTGGTCAGACATACACCTACTTTTTATTTTCACCCTGAAATTTTCTTAGTACTGCATTAAAATTCAAACTTTTGACCAATTAATTATTTTTTTCTCCTTATAAGCCCTAGTAGTTTAGAAACTAAATTCAATTTCTTAAGAATTATTTTCTTACAACTTTTTGATATAAAGTCCATAACCACTTCAAAATTATGTGTCAAGCTGACATTGACCTAATTTGCTAATTTTTCATTGCCACTTAAGGCCATAGTTTGGTACACCATGATCCTGCACATACCCTGAATAAAATTTAAATGCAAAGCTACCTAACAGATCAGAACTATCTATATTGTTATTTCTTGCTATTCATTACATGATAAATTTGTTGAAGAATGGTATCACAGATCTGAGAGAACTCAAGATTGGAACCCAAAATGGTTTCTCAGTCACAAAAAAATGGAACTCCTAGAAAGAATGAAAGATAGAAAGATATAGCAAAGGAAAGAATCTCAAATCTGATCTTCAAGTGACAAGTGTCCATTTGAAATGCAATCCTCTGTAACTGAATAACTTCTTTGTTCCATCTCCATTCTGATTTGATCTTGTTTCATCATTTTTGTTACTGAGTTGCAAAATATTTCTGTTGAAATGATGAAACCTTTTTGAGTCACCAAAATATTTGATCTACCTTATAAAATGCTAGTAAAATTTGAGATTTTAAAAAGTGAACACTATTAGAATTCAACCCAAACTGCATTTCAATTTTCTTTTAACCACATTTAAGTCATCACCTTGTTAGAAATCAAATCCGCACTTCCTGGTCTGAATACAATTGCAATTCAGGTACCTGAGACAAATCATCCTGTAGCTGAAACAGACTGCTACCTGTGCAAAAACTGACCTAAGAATTGGAAAATTCTAACTTCCACAATTCTGACAGTATATTGGAGTGCATATCTAGCCTCCCAGAAAGGCCCAAAATGTCAATTCGAAAAATGCTCCTCTATTACAAAACCCAGGTCTGCACATCTTTTGAATTTAAAAATTCAAAAGTTTTAAAGTAATCTAATGTCTTTACATTAGATTTAAAACCCTGTATGATTTTAAAAAATGACGTGCATCCTTAAAAATAATAATAATAATATTATTATTTTTCATTCTTCAGTATTGCCCCGACCCTTTGAATCTGGGGTCAACCTTTAGTTGACCAACTGCTACGTGGTACTATTTAATTTGCTGAGCCCTCTACATCATCTGCCACATCAGTGCCACTGGGACCTGCGCCACTTGTCACAATCCTTCTTTTCTGCATTTTTTAAATCCCTCACATCTCCATAATGCCAAATTGTGCCATCCGTCAAATCTTGACACATGTCATGATTTGGTGCATCCTCTCAAGTTGCTTCTGATCTTCGCCAACTCATCGCTCATTGGGACCTATCACCACGTGGCAACAACCCACTTTCTTGCATTTTGTAATGTCCCCACAACTTGATAATATGAGGGAAGTAGGCACCACCACATTTGGACACTTGGCAGCATCTCGTGCAATCTGTGTTTTAGATGCGATATAATCAGAGGTGTAGGTTTGTTTAAAAGTTCGCATTAACTGGCTGACATCACACCCCAAATCAGTTTCATGGGTCCTACTTACAAGCTACAGCCTTTCAAAAGGCTCTCACTTGAATTCACATTAAGTAAAGTGTTGTATTGCATTTTAAAAACTTTAAAAACATCTCCACAAAGAATGTGGGATATATGTTTTGATTGCATCATTTTTTTTAATGGATGGCTTCTCCTTTGAGAACGTGAGAGCTCCCTACGAATTTGTGGTCTACTTTGTTGTGCTGCTTCCTTTTTCTTTAGTTACAATTGATCATTGATTGTTTCTCTAGTTCTCAATCAAAGGATAGAGTTTGAGTCTGAACAACTTTTGATTTTCCACTGAATGTACTCAGATGTTTCCTTGGTTCCTTAGTGGCTCGGGCTTCTCCTGCTCTGCCCTATCTTTTTAACATTGCGTGGAGAGCTCTATTATGTGCTTGTAACGTGGTCTTTATTTGATGTGCCTGGCATGTCCCTTTAACTGGCATCTCTTTTGTTTTGGTCAGCTGCACTTTCATGCATGGGAAACTCCTCATTTCAATGAAGGCTGCTACTTTTTCTTGGACTTGCATTGACTGGTCTCATGGCATGTGCTCTCTCTTACCTGCAGCCTAGAGAATTTGTATAATGATCACACGAGTCTTTGTGCTCTTTGAAACTTCAAATTTTCCCTGCTTAAGAACCATGGCTCCCTTTTTTTGTATGTTTATTGTAATGCTTTTAATATAAAGTATTCACACTTTATTTCTCCCCATTGACTTCTTGTTAAAATATTTTAATTCGACCCACATAAATAAAAATAAATTGATTGGGCGAACTCCAAATCAATTCTCAGATTTTATAATGTTAATGTAAGCATCAAATAGAGGTGGATTTGATCTTTTATTTATTTGATAATGTTTTCTATAGACACCACCTCCTCATTCTTTTCATCATGGATTCCTCTGCACTTTAATAGAGTTGCACTTTAGCATATTCTACCTCATCTCTTGTTTCATTTGCAATTTTTTGCTATTTTGATTTTCCTTCTTTCATCCTATGCTCAAATTGAAAATTCTATTACTGTGAATCTCCTTTGTTATTCAATGAGTAGGTAGACATTTTCACTTTTTAAGGTTTTAAAGCTTTTCTTTTAGAGTGACTTGCTAGCTACTTCTCCAATTTTGAAAACCTAGAATTAATTTTGAGCACTAATTTATCATTAAAAACTCATTTCACTTGCCTGCAAACTATGAATTTGTGTCCGGAGGCCTATCAGCTGGCCTTCAAAATTGATTCAATCAAGCAACCAGGCCACACAAATCAACATGAGTGTTCAATCCTACATACTCTATCACACTACAAATTTTTAGCCCATGATGAATTCCCAGTCAAGAGATTTTAATTGCCGAACATCCATACTTCAATTACCCTGTAGGCAAACAATGTTAAAAAACATAAACTGGGCTTGGGTTCGACATTATAAACTGAGTTATTGATCACTTGGGGTTCTGAAAACTAGGATATAAGTTCTTTGCAATGAAGAGAATATAATTCCATGTTTTGGGATCATGACGAATCACGGGGCACATTTGGTGAATTTCCAAAACCAGGCACTTGGAAATTTTGACTGAGAAATGTGTCAAAAAGTAATTTTTTTGGCAAATGTACAAACATATGAAAATATGCAAATGGATTCATCATGCCTTGGGAATTGGCATGCTTGAAGGATTTTCAGGAAAAACCACAATGGTACAATCAGTTTAGGCTTACCAATCATAAGATCAAAGTCATAATGTGCCGAATAGGGGTTCCCAGAATTGTGAACTACACAAATGTACAAAACATTAAATGACCAACTTTGAGGGGTTTGAAACCTAATCAAACAGATTTGAAATGACTTGAAAACTAAAACATAGGTTCTCTATTATGGACACTAAATACCCTCGAAGTGGTGGGTCATGAAACATTTTTGGGTAAAAGATATTCAAATGCAATCTGGGCCTCTGATCGCTATTTGACACTTGGGTAGAATTGCAAATTTTGACACTAGCTCAAAATGGGAGTTCGCAGAATGGTTCGAAATGACAGTTTAACTTCATAGAACATGTAGATGCACTAAATGAAAGGTGTTAGAAACATTAAACACTTCTTAGGCCTCAGACTGACAACTAGGTACAATCTCATTTAAAAGCATTTATAGGGCTCAATTTCTCAATGGTGCTCAAAATTGACCATGCAATTTTTAGTGCCAATAGTGGCTCTTTCTGGGGATGCATGTCCCTTGCAGGTATGGCAAGAATTTAGATCTCTGGTAGAAGCAGACAATTCCCAAAAACTTCAAAACTTCTCTCTTGAATAGCTTTATTGAAAGCAAAAACAACTACAACTACTATGTACATGTGATGGCCCCGGGCCACCAAAAGTTTCAGAACTTCTTACCTCTATCAAAAACCCGATTCTCATTTACATGTTTCTAAGGGAAGCTGGAATTACTTCTACCCATTTCACCAATTAGATTAGCATCATGAACCAAATCACTTGCCAAACTAAAATCAACATCTCCACTTTCATAATGCATGTAAAAACTTGGCATAACTTTAACCTCTTGCTCACTATGAAAGAGAACATCAACATTCTCTTGATTATAAAAATTAAACTAATAAGCATCATAAACATATGACGGGTGCATGCTATTAGGAGGAAACACAAAACATTCACACTCCACTTTATTCACCAAGTTGCATATGTCAAGAAAATACAACTCACCTTGTGTCTCCGGCTGTGAAGGGTACACAAAATTTTATCTCTGCCTCTTTGCAGTGATATTACTCATCACATCAGATTTACCACTCACTGAAAATTCTTCATATTGAAATAAATGGTTAGTCACCAATTCTGAAAAACAACTTTGAAAATGTTGATCCAAAATATGTTGATCACAATACTTATCTTCATTTAATCATCAGGCTGATCAATATAAGACTTGTCAATGTAAAAGGAAAACTTAGAATCAACAACATCATTTTCAATGTTTTCCTCTTCATCAGAAGTATCAAAACATATTTCACTGCAATCACCAGCATGAGAAAACCTTGTGATAGAAGAAAAACTCCCCTCAAACACATCCCCTGCATCTATCAAGTCATCATGTGCACATACATCTGAGGTATTAATATATGCACCTCCAAAATCTAATAAAGACCTTTCAACTTGTGTATCTTTTTCCACATCAAAGATTGGGGAATTGACTTGACCAAACAAAGAAAAACTATGAGGGAAAATATGAACATCCTTAGAATTAATTACATGCTTTTCAAAATCACGAGCCAACAAAATAGAGATTTCATTACAACTCAAGAACACTTCCTCACAAATCCTCTCCTGGCTGTAATTATTATTTGGATGACATGAACTCATAGTAGTAGTAACATTAGTACAATAATCTAAAACATCAAAATCATTATAACATTCATTTCCATCATAACAATCAACACTTCTACTACTGTCACAAACTTCCTCAAAATCATATTCACTATCACAAGACTGATTTTCAAATTCATATCCATCTTCCTACTGGTCAAACTCTTCTGATTCACTTGAAACTGAATCCATCTCTTCACACTCAGAAGGCAAATGATCTTTCTCTATGGATTCATTATACTCATTACTACCCTAAGTTTAAGCACATCCATTATTATCATTAGGAGATATATCATGAAATCTATAATCACCACTTTCCATCTCCTTAATGAATTTTTCAATTTGCAAAAACCTTTGTAATCTTATAGGTGTTGGCCAATTGACTGAATCCGGTACTAGAATATCAAGGAAAACACTAGGCAGGGAAGATTCCTCAGGTCTACAATGAAAAGGTATCTTACTGATTATTGACTTAAGCCTTAAATAACATTGTTCGACACTTAGACCTTGAGTATTGCCTACTTCAGTTCTTATAAGATTGACAATCTTTTTTTAAATCAGTCTATTCAACATAGCAACGTTATTATTCACAGTTTCTAAACTCTCATAATTTGGCAAACTAATCTCAGATCTGAGATCTGACTCCATTATAGAACAAAATTTCTACCTTTTCTTTCTAGTGCTGAAAATCACCTAATAGAGGTAACTTCTTTAAACCCTTGACCTCCATGAAAAGAAGCATGAAAATAAAAATACCTCAAGTGCTGATGTTGAGCTTCAATCTGTTGATTTGGCATAGGTGCAAGACTGAAATTTCTTCACACCGCTAGTCAAACTTTGTAGAGCCGCCACCTCTTTACAAGAGGAATAAAATAACCACTGTTGTGATCTAATTTTACATTTCAATTCTTTATAATAGCAAATTGCAAACAACACTTTAAAACTTATCAAGAATTTAAAACTCCTTTTCAAGAAACTACCAAAACTTCAGATCTTCTCATACAACTGAAAGTCCTTCAAAATTTTGCAATGAAATCAACTAGGAACAAATAGTATAGAGATTTGAGAGTCCCCACTCACACTTTGTGAGAAATAAAACATAATTTGTCACTTGACAAATCTTAACCAGACCTTCAATGTAGGAAAAACTTGCAGATCACTAACATCTTGAAAAGAATTTACACTTTATAAATTTAATTCTTGACTCTGAAACTTTCTCAATAGTATTTGCAAACTGAACTGATTGAAGATAGACCTATGACAGTCATAGCACACAATTTTCATCCAATTTTACAACATACTACTTATAATGATTAAAGCTTAACTAGGGAACATGAAACTTGAGCAAGGAAAATAAACACATCTTGCTCTAGAACACATAGAGATCCCTATGGATTTGTGGTCTATCAACAACATCATTTTCAATGTTTCCCTCTTCATGAAAAGTATCAAAACATATTTCACTACAATCACCAAAATGAGAAAACCTTGTGATAGAAGAAAAACTCCCCTCAAACACATCCCCTACATCTATCAAGTCATCATGTGCACATACATTTGATGTATTACTATACGCACCTCCAAAATCTGATAAAGATCTTTCAACTTGTGTATCTTTTTCCACATCAAAGATTGGGGAATTGACTTGACCAAATGAAGAAAAACTATGAGGGAAAATATGAACATCGTTAGAATTACTTACATGCTTTTCAAAATCATGAGCCAACAAAATAGAGATTTCATCAGAGCTCAAGAAGATTTCCTCACAAACCCTCTCCTGGCTATAATTATTATCTGGATGACATGAAGAACTCATAGTAGAAGTAACATCAGTACAATAATCTGAAACATCAGAATCATTATAACATTCATTTTCATCATAACAATCAACACTTCTATTGCTGTCACAAACTTCCTCAAACTCATATTCACTATCACAATATTGATTTTCAATTTCATATCCATCTTCTTGCTGGTCAAACTCTTCTAATTCACTTGAAACTAAATCCAACTCTTCACACTCAGAAGGAAAATGATCTTTCTCTACGGATTCATTATACTCATTACTACCTTGACGTTCAACACATCCATTATTATCATTAGGAGATATATCATGAAATCTATAATCACTGCTTTCCATCTCCTTAATGAATTTTTCAATTTGTAAAAACCTTTGTAATCTTATAGGTGTTGGCCAATTGACTGAATCGGGTACTAGAATATCAAGGAAAACACTAGGCAGGGAAGATTCCTCAGGTCTACAATGAAAACGAATCTTACTCATCACTAACTTAAGCCTTAAATAACATTGTTCGACACTTAGACCTTGAGTACTGCCTACTTCAGTTCTTATAAGATTGACAAACATTTTGTAAATCAGTCTATTCAACATAGCAATGTTATTATTCTTAGTTTCTAAACTCTCAGAATTTGGCAAACTAATCTCAGATCTGAGATCTGACTCCATTATAGAAAAAAATTTCTACCTCTTCTTTCTAGTGCTAAAAATCACTTAATAGAGGAAATTTCTTTAAACCCTTGACCTCCATGAAAAGAAGCATGAAAATCAAAATACCTCAAGTGCTGATGCTGAGCTTCGATCTGCTGGTTTGGCATAGGTACAAGATTGAAATTCCTTCACACCACTGGTCAAACTTTGTAGAGCCTCCACCTCTTTGCAAGAGGAATAAAATAACCACTGTTGTGATCTACTTTTACATTTCAATTCTTGATAATAGCATATTGCAAACAACACTTTAAAACTTATAAAGAATTTAAAACTCCTTTTCAAGAAACTACTAAAACTTTAGATCTACTCGTACAACTGAAAGTCCTTCAAAATTTTGCAAAGAAATCAACTAGGAACAATTGGTACAGAGATTTGAAAGTCACCACTCACACTTTGTGAGAAATAAAACATAATTTGTCACTTGACAAATCTGAACCAGACCTTCAATGTAGGAAAAACTTGCAGATCACTAACATCTTGAAAAGAATTTACACTTTATAAATTTAATTCTTGACTCTGAAACTTTCTCAATAGATTTTGGTTCTTTCTATATGCAACGCCCCTGCAAAGTCTCCATTTTGTTGGTGTTTGAAAACGTTACCGATTTTCAATTACCCTGATGAGAACAAAACTCATCTAGGGGAAGCTAACTCCCATTTTCAACATGCCCATTCAGACACCAGGCCAACTGTAAGGCTTGACCCTTCTTCTTCTTCAGGCTCTGCAAAACCTAGGTGGATGGACCTATAGATTCTTTATATGGTACTAGTTATCAAAGCATACACTAAATCTAATATGAAGTAGATAAAACTCTTATTTCTCCTAATAACTCATGAAATAACATCAATCTAAAGTAGCTAAATGCAGATCTATGAATCTTAGAAGCTAAGTGAGGGCATTCTATTATAGCTCTTCAACATGAAAAGGGGAAAAGCATTTTATTATTGATGTTGATCTCAGAAAAACATGATATGAACAACAAAACCTTATGATCCTTCAAAATGATCAGTGCCTTATCTATTGGGAAATTCACACAAAACCTTAATACACATCCCTGAAAGTCACTAACATATGCCATACATCAGGACTTCCCGATCTATCTATCTACTTTGTGAATTAGACATCTGCATCCTTTTGAACCTCATACTCAACTTATCCCTTAATGAAATCTGCAATCCTGTGATGATGAATCCAGCTTTTACATAACTCTTTGAGTCATAAGAAAAATAAATAAACATATACAAACAATAGGTTGCAACTGAGTTTCATATTCTTTGTTTACAAAACATAAAAGATCACAAACAACATGAATGGGAGACAATATATCAGAATGAAGATTGCCTTTCTGCTGCCTTATCATTCATTTCCTTGAAACAAATTACAATAAGATGAATGAAATTTGAATGCAAAGCTACCTAAAAAATCATAACTATCTGTATTCTTATTTCTTGTTGTTCATTACATGAGAAATTTGGTGAAGAATGGTATCACAGATCTGAGAGAACTCAAGATTTGAACCCACAATGGTTTCTCAGTCACAAAAAACTGGAACCCCTAGAAAGAATGAAAGATAGAAAGATATAGCAAAGGATAGAATCTCAGATCTGATCTTCAAGTGACAAGTGTCCATTTGAAATGCAATCCTCTATAACTGAATAATGTCTTCCTTCCATCTTGATTCTAATATGATCTTCTTTCATGATTTATGTTACTAACTTGCAAAATATCTCTATTGAAATGATGAAACCTTTTTGAGTCACAAAAATATTTGATCTGCCTTATAAAATGCTAGTAAAATTTGAGATTTTACTAGGTAAACACTATTAGAATTTGACCCAAACTACATTTCAACTATCTTTTAACCACATTTAAGTCATCACCTTGTTAGAAATCAAATCCGAACTTCCTTATCTGAATACAACTACAATTCAGGTACCTGAGACAAATCCTCCTGTAGCTCAAATAGATTTCTACCTGTGCAAAAATTGACCTCAGAATTGGAAAATTCAAACTTCCATGATTCAGACAGTATATTGGAGTGCATATCTAGCCTCCTAGAAATGCCCAAAAACTCGATTTGAAAAATGCTCCTCTGTTACAAAACCCACATATACACATCTTTTGAATTTAAAAATTCAAAAATTTTAAAATAATCTAATGTCTTTACATTACATTTAAAACCCTGTATGATATTAAAAATTGAAGTGCATCCTTAAAAATATTATTATTATTATTATTGTTTTTCATTCTTCAGTATTTCCTTGACCCTTTGAATTCGGGGTCAACCTTTAGTTGACCAACTGCCATGTGGCATTGTTTATTTTGCTAAGCCCTTTGCATCATCCACCACGTCAGAGCCACTAGGACCTATGCCACTTGTTGCAATCTTGCTTTCTTGCATTTTTAAATCCCTTGCATCGCCATAATGAAAAATTGTGTCGTTCATCAGATCGTGACACGTGTCACGATCTGGTGCATCCTCCCAAGTTGCTCCTGATATTCACCAACTGATCACCCACTAGGACCCATCGCCATGTGGCGACAGCCCACTTTCTCGCATTTTTTAACTTCCTCACAACTTGATAATGCGAGGAAGCAGGCACCGCCGAATTTGGACACTTGGCAGCATATCGTGCGATCTGCATTTTCGATGCAACATCATCAGAGGTGTAGGTTTGTTTAAAAGTTCACACTAACTTGTTGATGTCACACTCCAGATCAGCTTCATGGGTCCTACTTACAAGTTGTGGCCTTTCAAAAGGCTCTCACTTGAATTCACATTAAGTAAAGTGTTGTATTGCATTTAAACAACTTTAAAAATGTCTCCACAAAGAATGTGGGATATATGTTTTGATTACATCTTTCTTTTTAATGAATGGCTTCTCCTTTGAGAACGCGAGAGCTCCCTACGGATTTTTGGTCTACTTTGTTGTGCTGCTTCCTTTTTCTTTAATTGCAACTGATCATTGATTGTTGCTCTGGTTCTCAATCAAAGGACAGAGTTTGAGTTTGAACAACTTCTGATTTTCCACTAAATGTACTCAGATGTTTCCTTGGTTTCTTAGCAGCTGGAGCTTCTCCTACTCTGCGCTATCTTTTTAACATTGCGTGGAGAGCTCTATTATGTGTTTGTCATGTGGTCTTTATTTGATGCACTTGGCATGTCCATTTAACTGGCATCTCTTTTGTTTTGGTTGGCTGCACTTTCATGCATGGGAAACTCCTCATTTCAATGAAGGCTGCAACTTTTTCTTGGATTTGTGTTGACAGGTCTCATGGCCTGTGCTCTCTCTTACCTGTAGCTTGGAGAATTTATATAGTGATCACGCGAGTCTTTGTGCTCTTTGAAACTTCATATTTTCACTACTTAAGAACCATGGCTCCCTTTGTTTGTATTTTTATTGCAATGTTTTTAATATAAAGTATTCACACTTTATTTCTCCCCACTGACTTCTTGTTAAAATATTTTAATTGGACCCACATAAATCAAAATAAATTGATTGGGTGGACTACAAATCAATTCTCAGATTTTATAATGTTAATGTAAGCATCAAACAGAGGATGGATTTGATCTTTTATTTATTTGATAATATTTTTTGCAGACACCACCTCCTCATTCTTTTCATCATGGATTCCTCTGCCCTTTAATAGAGTTGCACTTTAGCATATTCTGCCTCATCTCTTGTTTCATTTGCAATTTTTTGCTATTTTGATTTTCCTTCTTACATTCTATGCTGAAATCAAAAATTCTGCTACTATGAATCTCCTTTTTTATTCAATGAGTAGGTAGACATTTTCACTTTTTAAGGTTTTAAAGCTTTGCTTTTATAGTGACTTGCCAGCTACTTCTCCAATTTTGAAAACCTAGAATTAATTTCGAGCACTAATTTATCATTAAAAACTCATTTCACTTCTTGCCTGCAAACTGTGAATTTGTGTCCGGAGGCCACACAAATGGACATGAGTGTTCAATCCTACATACTCTATCACACTACAAATTTTTAGCCCATGATGAATTCCCAGTCAAGAGATTTTAATTGCCGAACATCCATACTTCAATTACCCTACAAGCAAACAATGTTAAAAAACATAAACTAGGTTCGGGTTTGACATTATAAACTGAGTTATTGATCACTTGGGGTTCTGAAAACTAGGATATAAGTCCTTTGCCATGAATAGAACATAATTCCATGTTTTGGGCTCATGACAAATCACAGCGCACATTTGGAAAATTTTCGAAAATAGGCACTTGGAAATTTTGACTAAGAAATGTGTCAAAAAGTAATTTTTTGGCAAATGTACAAACATATGAGAATATGCAAATCGATTCATCATGACTTGAGAATTGGCATAATTGTAGGATTTTTAGTACACAACACAATGGTACAATCAGTTTAGGCTTACCAATCACAAGATCAAAGTTATAATGTGCCGAACAGGGGTTCACAAAATTGTGAACAACTACACAAATGTGCAAAACATTAAATGACCAACTTAGAGGGGTTTGAAACCTAGTCAAACGGATTCAAAATGACTTGAAATCTGAAAAATAGGTTCTCTATTATTGACACTAAATATCTTGAAAGTGGCACATCCCCTACATCTATCAAGTCATCATGTGCACATACATTTGAGGTATTACTATATGCACCTCCAAAATCTGATAAAGATCTTTCAACTTGTGTATCTTTTTCCACATCAAAGATTGGGGAATTGACTTGACCAAATGAAGAAAAACTTTGAGGGAAAATATGAACATCCTTAGAATTAATTACATGCTTATCAAAATCATGAGTCAACAAAATAGAGATTTCATTAGAGCTAACATATGTCATACATCAGGACTTCCTAATCTATCTATCCACTTTGTGAATTAGACATTTGCATCCTTCTGCACCTCATACTCAACTTATCCCTTCATGAAATTTGCAATCCTATGATGATGAGTCAAGCATTTACATAACCCTTTGAGTCATAAGCAAAACAAATCAACATATACAACTAATAGGTTGCAACTGAGTTTCATATTCTTTGTTTACAAAACACAAAAGATCACAAACAGCATACATCAGAATGAAGATTGACTTGTTGCTGCCTTATCATTCGTTTCCTTGAAACAAATTACAATAAGATTCATGAAATTTAAATGCAAAGCTACCAAATAGATCAAAACTATCTGTATTCTTATTTCTTGCTATTCATTACATGAGAAATTTTCTGAAGAATGGTATCACAAATCTGAGAGAACTCAGGATTGGAACCCATAATGATTTCTTAGTCACAAAAAACTAGAACCCCTAGAAAGAATGAAAGATAGAAAGATATAGCAAAATAAACAATCTCGAATCTAATCTTCAAGTGACAAGTGTACATTTGAAATGCAATCCTCTATAACTGAATAACTTCTTCCTTCCATCTCCATTCTGATCTGATCTTATTTCATCATTTTTGTTACTAACTTGCAAAATATCTCTATTGAAATGATGAAACCTTTTTGAGTCACAAAAATATTTGATTTGCCTTATAAAATGCTAGTAAAATTTGAGATTTTACTGAGTGAACACTATTAGAATTCGACCCGAACTACATTTCAACTATCTTTTAACCACATTTAAGTCATCACCTTGTTAGAAATAAAATTCGAACTTCCTGGTCTGAATACAATTGCAATACAAGTACCTGAGACAAATCCTGTTGTAGCTGAAACAGACTACTACTTGTGAAAAAATCAACCTCAGAATTGGAAAATTCAAACTTCCATGATTCCAACGGTATATTGGAGTGCATATCTAGCCTCCTAGAAACGCCCAAAAAGTCGAATCAAAAAATGCTCCTCTGTTACAAAACCCAGGTCTACACATATTTTGAACTTAAAAATTCAAAAGTTTTAAAATAATCTAATTTCTTTACATTAGATTTAAAACCCTATATGATTTTAAAAACTGACATGCATCCTTAAAAATAATAATAAAAATATTATTATTTTTCATTCTTCAGTATTACCCTGACCATTTGAATCTGGGGTCAACCTTCAGTTGACCAACTACCATGTGGCATTGTTTAATTTGTTGAGCCCTCTGCATCATCTGCCATGTTAGCACGACTGGGACCCACATCACTTGTCGTAATCCTGCTTTCTTGCATTTTTTAAATCCCTCGCATCTCCATAATCCAGAATTGCACCGTCCGTCAGATCATGATATGTGTCATGATCTGGCGCATCCTCTCAAGTTGCTCCTGATCTTTGCCAACTCATCGCCTACTAGGACCCATCAACACGTGGCGATAGCCCGCTTTCTCACATTTTTTAACTTCCTCACAACTTGATAATGTGGGGAAGTGGGCACCGCCGAATTTAGACACTTGGCAGCATCTTGTGCGATCTACATTTTCGATGCGACATCATTAGAGGTGTAGGTTTGTTTAAAAGTTCACACTAACTGGTTGACATCACACCCTAGATTAGCTTCATGGGTCCTACTTACAAGCTACAGCCTTTCAAAAGGCTCTCACTTAAATTCACATTAAGTAAAGTGTTGTATTGAATTTAAACAACTTTAAAAACGTCTCCACAAAGAATGTGGGATATATGTTTTGATTGCATCTTTGTTTTTAATGGACGGCTTCTCCTTTGAGAATGTGAGAGCTCCCTACGGATTTGTGGTCTACTTTGTTGTGCTGCTTACTTTTTCTTTAGTTGCAACTGATCATTGATTGTTGGTCTGGTTCTCAATCAAAGGACAGAGTTTGAGTCTGAACAACTTTTGATTTTCCATTGAATGTACTCAGATGTTTCCTTGGTTTTTCAACATTGCATGGAGAGCTTTGTTATGTGCTTGTAACGTGGTCTTTATTTGATGTGCCTGGCATGTCCCTTTAACTAGCATCTCTTTTGTTTTGGTCAGCTATGCTTTCATGCATGGGAAACTCCTCATTTAAATGAAGGCTAGTACTTTTCTTGGATTTGCGTTGATTGGTCTCATGGCATGTGCTCTCTCTTACCTGCAGCTTGGAGAATTTATATAGTGATCATGCGAGTCTTTGTGCTCTTTGAAACTTCAAATTTTCCCTGCTTAAGAACCATGGCTCCCTTTGTTTGTATGTTTATTGCAATGTTTTTAATATAAAGTATTCACACTTTATTTCTCCCCACTGACTTCTTGTTAAAATATTTTAATTGGACCCACATAAATCAAAATAAATTGATTAGGCGAACTCCAAATCAATTCTCATATTTTATAATGTTAATGTAAGCATCAAATAGAGGATGGATTAGATCTTTTATTTATTTGATAATGTTTTCTGCAGACACCACCTCCTCATTCTTTTTATCATGGATTCCTCTACCCTTTAATAGAGCCACACTTTAGCATATTCTGCCTCAGCTCTTATTTCATTTGCAATTTTTTGCTATTTTGATTTTCCTTCTTTCATCCTATGCTCAAATCAAAAATTCTGCTATGTGAATCTCCTTTGTTATTCAATGAGAAGGCAGACATTTTCAATTTTTAAGGTTTTAAAGCTTTTCTTTTAGAGTGACTTGCCAGCTACTTATCGAATTTTGAAAACCTAGAATTAATTTTGAGCACTAATTTATCATTAAAAACTCATTTCACTTCTTGCCTGCAAATTGTGGATTTGTGTCTGGAGGCCTGCTCGCTAGCCTTAAAACCTGATTCAATCAAGTAACCAGCCCATGCAAATCAACACGAGTGTTCAATCCTGCATACTCTATCACACTGCAAATTTTTAGCCCATGATGAATTAATAGTCAAGATATTTTAACTGCCGAACATCCATACTTCAATTACCCTGCAGGCAAACAATGTTAAAAAACATAAATTGGGCTCAGGTTCGACATTATAAACTAAGTTATTGATCACTTGAGGTTTTGAAAACTAGGATATAAGTTCTTTTCCATGAAGAGAATATAATTCCATGTTTTGGGCTCATGATGAGTCACAGGGCACATTTGGCAAATTTTCAAATATAGGCACTTGGAAATTTTGACTGAGAAATGTGTCAAAAGGTAATTTTTTGGCAAATGTACGAACATATGAAAATATGCAAATGTATTCATCATGACTTGAGAATTGGCATACTTGAAGGTTTTTCAGGACACAACACAATGGTACAATCAGTTTAGGCTTACCAATCACAGTGCCGAACAGGGGTTCCTAGAATTGTGAACTACACAAATGTACAAAACATTAAATGACCAACTTTGAGGGGTTTGATACCAGGTCAAATGGATTCAAAATGACATGAAAACTGAAACATATGTTCTCTATTATGGACACTAAATATGTTCAAAGTGGTGGGTCATGAAACATTTTTAGGTAAAATATATCCAAATGCAAATTGGGCCTCTGAACGCTATTTGACACTTGGTCACAATTGCAAATTTTGACACTAGCTCAAAATGGGACTTCACAAAATGGTTCGAAATGTCAGTTTAACTTCATAGAACACATAGATGCACTAAATGAAAGGTGTTAGAAACATTAAACACCTCTTAGGCCTTAGACTAACAACCAGGTACAATCTCATTTAAAAGCATTTATAAGGCTCAATTTCTCAACGGTGCTCAAAATTGACCATGCAATTTTGAGCGCCAATAGGGTGTGAATCTAATGCTTACAACATTAGTTTTTTTTTAGAATTTAAAAAAGATCTAAGCAATTATAAATCACCAGAATCTTCATGTCATGTTCAAACCGTGCGGCTGGGCCACCCACGGCTAGGATAGAATATGGTACCCTCGCACGATAGGTGAATGGGGAGTGGTAGCAAAAAGTTGGGTGAGTTGTGTAGTCTTACTTTTATTTTTATTTGAATTTCTTTATTGAAACATAAATATATGATGTAGAACTTGTTTTATATCAAATTTAATATAGAAATTTCCCTTTTTTTTTAATTCCAAACTCTTGTCTAATTAAATTCTCAATCCTATATCAATTGGAACCCCAACCCCAATTCAAACATAATTTACTTCATAAAAAGAATTAGGGTTTTCTAATGATTTCTTTGCAACCAATTAAAAATTAACATGCATGTCTAGATTCCAATTTCAAGATTGAAGATTCGTTCATGGAGTATATTTAGACACATATAATAGACATGATGAAGACAGGAAGACAAAGAGTGCAAATGAAATATGCAAAAATCAAGAGTGCACCTTGGTAAGGATGTGAATTTTCTATGCCTCAGAAGTCCATAGAAAAATCCCTTCCTTCTCCAACATTTGCCATTCCTCCAAGAATCAAACCAACTGAAACCCCCAAGTGACTAGAAGTGCTTGTAGAAGCATATGAGCATGAAGAAGCATATGAGCTTCTCGAATGCATGTAAGCTTGTCCATACAAACTAGGAGAGCCTTTATATAAAGGCCTCTAAGATGCATCTAGAATGTGTCTAGAAAGAACTAGGAGATAAGCATGACAACTAAGCACATAACTTCCATGACAAGAAGATAAGTATGATGAGGTCTCTAGAATGTTGTAGACACCATGTGCTCAAATAATCTGCTAAATCCTAAGTGTAGATAACACGTGCATAATTAGAGTGAAAACTCTTGTGTTGTCAAGCATGACAACTCCCAAGAGCTCACATACTCCCATGTGAATATATATTAAAATAATGCACATTAATTTATTTAATATTCACTTTATTTATTTTTATTAATTTATTAATTTTAAATCTCATGCACTTGTCCTTTGATCATAAAATTTTAATAAATTAATATATTTTTGATTTATAAATTTATTTTTTGAAATTTAATAAAATATATGATAATATTATTTAGCATTTATTAAAAATGAACTCTAAATATATTATTATTAAAATAAATATTGTCACGTTCCACATTTGAACTTATAACTTTCATCACCAAATTAAATTCTTTTATTTAATTAATTTCCCAATTAATTAAATAAAATAAATATTAAAATATCATATTAATTTTCCATTAAATCAAACTATTAATTAAATATTTTAGTTAGGCTTAATTAATAGAAAGTTCATCGAGAAAGAGGTTGGTAATAATAGCAAAATGCAAACTAGGGCAGGCATTACATCCACCCCCCCTAGAATTAGGCTTACTCCTGGAAGCCTACATGAATGATAATACTGAAGAACTCATTGTGTGGGTCCCATTCAACCCTTTCCCTCCTATAGGGGAATATGATTCCACTGATGACACTACAACACACTTAGAGGAATATGATTCTAGTTTAATAGTAAACCAAAAACCACATTGATCCAACATTCATCCTTTTAACAAATAATGAAACAAATCCCCTAATACATTCTAAAAAAAAGCAACATAATGCTCGCAAAAGCATACTACCTCAAAGCATAGATAAAAGATACATGGTTTGAAAATAAAATAAGTTTCAATTTTTTTTAAAGTTTTCCCCATGTTGAGGTTTATAGTATAATTTCAGGTTTGAAACCTAAGTGTTGAAGTATGAAAAATATGCAAGTAACTATTTAAGTTCTATTTCAGTTCACCTAGTTTCAAGTTTTAGTTTGAAAGAAATACACATGATAGTTCAAAGTTTTCATTTTGTTCAACTAGTTAACAACTAGTGGCGTTCCAATATACCCAGAGCTCCCAATGTTGAAACTTGGGCTCTGATACTGAATGTAATGCCCCACCAAGGGATCCAAAAGAATTAACCTTAACTTTTACTAAGTTTTCTAAACAATTTCTTTTTTAAAACAAGAAAGATAAACCATTCATATCAAACACATAGTAGCAAAATCAATAACATACATACAACTAAAAGCATACGTAAGCATACATAATAGGTTGCATTCCTTAAGGATCCCAGGACGTTGAGTCACATTTAATCTAACTAGTACTGAGTCTAAGAACTACCACATCCACATGAAAGAATAATGAAAAGTCCATTGTCCATAATATACATTTGTTTTGAATGCCTCTTGGCAATTAAATTTGGAATGCTCAATCATCCACTTTACATGTCACAAGGTATGAAAGGCTTAAAAGAATATACATATAAAGATACATCATCCTCATCGAATCTATGATACAAGTGCAATAAAGTAAATGAAACTAATAACATACATGATACATCCATTAATCAATAAAGATATAACAACCATCATAAAAGATATCTATCCATTTCAAAACACAACTATCTAAGTGTGCGGTTCCTCCCAACCATCAATAGCATCATTAGACCATCATGGGCCCTAGCGAGCCCCCATGCATAACATCCCAAGTCAGCAAAGAGATCATCGGTATTATCATAGTAGGAATATCACTTCTAAAACATACTACAACATATGTAGAAGGAAATCTAACATGCAAGAATAAAGCATAAGATGATCCTACAAAGTAGATAACATCATCTATCACATGCTAATCATCAATATAAAGAAATATGTCAGTAAATAACATCCATCATAAGATCCAAGAACAGAATGAAGATAAATACCAACAAAGAAATCACTAGAGGAGATAGTCTCAAGTCTCAAGAAGCATATCAAATCACATAACACAAGATAACAAATCACACAACACAAGTACTCTCTAAGTCCAAGAATCCTAAAATTATACCAACTCAAGGTTCCAACACACAGATCAACATCTAGACCTAGAGGCACAACAATGACATGTAGGAAACCTACTATGTAAGCGAGAAAGTGTCATCGCACGAATCACGCTACAATTACCCTAGTAGTGTCTCAATAGACTCCGACCCCCTAATGATCCCTATGCACCCACTAGTACCCTCTCATACTGATGAGGCATACTACGGAATACAAGGTCGCAACCAAGCATTCTCTCTACTCCCATCCTAGTTTGTACTAGGACTTTAAGGCATGGGTGAGAACATACAATTATCTTATTAGGTTCATTTTAATCCCCATTTAGTGTAAATGGTTTCACTTATTAATACAACTTACAATGAGTTACCCTAGCAGCCACTTAGGGCCCTGGCGCCCATTGCAAGCCACTTCCTGACACTACAAGTAGATAACCTACTCTAGGCTCATGAAATCACAAATCACAAAATCACGTGAATCTTAAACAAGCGACTGAAAAAATACCAAAAGATAATCCACATTAAGAACATCAAATCTCCATGACCAACTAAAAAGCACCCATTAATAATCATGACCACAACAATTCTCTATTGGCAACTGAAGGCATCAATGATAATCACAATATCCATCGGTCCTCATTGAGAAACCTTATAGTATCTCAAAATAAATCATAATATGCATTGGTTCTTAACAAGCAACCAGAAAGTATCTCAAAGAAAATAATACTAATCGAAGACTCCAAAATGGTCAAGTCAAATATGTCACAACATGACATCATCAAGAATAAATCAACACTTTAGTCCCATCATGGTGACTAAAAACTAGTCCAAGGATAACTGATCGATGACTGAAAAATGGTTAAGTAAAGTATCTCAAATACATACACCTTAGCTTCACACAAGAAGACTGGAAAGCAATAACAATCAGTAAATACAAACATCTCATAGAGCATGCCATCACATTACCATT
Source organism: Cupressus sempervirens (assembly GCA_028749045.1). Lineage (NCBI taxonomy): Eukaryota > Viridiplantae > Streptophyta > Pinopsida > Cupressales > Cupressaceae > Cupressus > Cupressus sempervirens. Next base: position 690,111,360 of record CM053784.1, read on the forward strand.
GTTGGGTTTTAAAAGAATCAATGCCAAATAACATCAACATGCCATCACAAACACACAACCCCCAAGCCTTTGTTAACAACCTAAGATTAGTCAACAATCTAGTCAACCCCAAAACATATAGCATAGAGAAAACACAAAGTGCAAGTACATGTCTTGGTTTGCTTTTAAAATCATGTAGTGTCAGTTCACAATAAAGTTTCAACCTTCATTTCAGTGTGAGTTACCAAATACCAAGGGGTACATTATTTTTATTTAAATCACTAAAATATCCCTTGTTGATTTTTCGAAGGAATACTCTAAAGATTCTATTGATATTATAATAATCTAATACATTTAAGATTCAAGTTATCCTACTATCTTTATTATTTAATCATAATTAAACTACATTTAATCAGATTAATTAATAAATATATGATTCACAATACAAGACCCTAAATCATTTCAATAATATCTTAATTAAAATTTAATTAAATATTATTAAAACTTAAGTCCCTCAACTATTAGTTAAGTATACCATTAATTTTATTCACATTTCATAAATTGAAAACTCTTTAGACATTTAACATATACCAAATAACAATGAGTATACATTAGATAGTATAACCCAAACCATAATACAATATATATACATTTTATATAAGCTAAATCTAACATAGCTCAAAACTTAGTAAATAAACACTAATATAAAACAAATAAATCATAAAATACATTGTACCCATGAATTGCACATTATAGCATGCACTTGTTTTATGTGACCTCATAATTTAGGTCAATGACATTTGACAATTGAAAAATTGATTAACATCTAATAAACAATATTTTCATATTTATTTAATAACACATTACAAATATTAACTATAATCCAAACTTAATCATAGTAAATCAAATCTTAAAAGCCATTATATTATTGCTGCGGGCTTTTATTAGCATACGACCTACTGATCGCAAGTACCCTACCAGGGATGGGATAAGCTGGGGTGCAGAGGTATAAATCCCCACCCATTTATATGTTCATCTCACAAAATTGTTCTCACTCAATCCAAATGCCAATAGGATATTCATAATTAATTCTGAGAACTTTCATGATTGTTATAACACATGCCTCATCCCAAAGATATAGCAAACATCAGTTTGAGTTTCTAAAGTTCTCTCAACTCAAGGCTCTCATTAGCCAAATTATTAGAATAAGACTTATAAGTAAGTTACAATTTCCTTGAAACCGATATCATTGGCAATCATTTAATTTAATGAAGTTCCACTAAGTGTTCTCACAAATCAATTAATCCTAATTAACTTAAATTAAGTCAATTAATAATTACTGACTAATTTTAAGACTACCAAACCAAATCCTTTATTAATTAAATTTAGCCAGCTAATTATTTTTCTTAATTAAATTAATTAATGAATAACCACTATGCACTTATATTAACATCCCATCCCTCTCATATTGATTAACCAATTATTAATAATATAATAATAATGACATTAATATATACTAATTTACAAATAATAATTAATATATATTAACATCAATAACGATGTATACTAATAACTAACCAGTTATTAAACTTTAATAATACTAAATCACCATGTATTCATATGGTTGGTTAATTATCATATAGTCGCTAGCGTACTACAGTCGTGCGACGGTTAATACAATAGTCCCCTCTCACGCGCACAGTACCACGAGTCTGGTAAGCCGCAGACTGTATGAAGTAAGGTGGGGGTAAGGCCTTATATCGAGCACTTTCAGAAGGGATAATTGCACACATATATGGCCTGTTTACATGCATTTAGGGTCTAATTGCAACGATGTCCTGTGTTCATAAACTAACAGATGTGCCCCCATAATGAGAAATCTTCACAATAGTGTGGCTTATTAAATGTGTCAAAGGATTTAGCTTCCAAGGAAATCTGAATAGCTGATTGCGATTTGAGGCGTGAGTTGGCTTCACAGGCATGCAACATGATGTAGCATGATCCATTCCCGATATTTGGAGAGTATGATTAGATCAATGATATGGTAATAATGTCATGGTTATGGGTGAGTGATGAAATGATTCCTAGCACACATCACACTTCCTTTCTAGTTAAATCTTCCCATAGAAATGTAGTGAGAATAGAAGGGACGATACTGGTATTGCTGTCATGAACAATTTGGCACAATGATAACAATGATAAGATTCTCTGGAAAGTGATGCATAGAGTTATAACACACACAATGGTTCCTTTATAGTTGAAGTTTTCTCCATTCGAATGCAATGTGAATAACAGTGATGAGACTGATTGTCTCACCATCACAATCCAAAATGAATCATGAATGAGTCTAAGCTTTGATGTTGTGCTGCCCAGATTTTAATCAACTAGCGAGGACTGCAGAGAGAGTGACAGGGCGAGTAATGCTAGGTTTGACGAGTCTTCTTTTTTCTTTTTCCTTTTTTTTTAAGAAAAAGATTGCAACGATTGAAAAACACTAGAGCCCATCCGGCTCTCCATATAGCCGTGTGACAGTTTAATTAAACTTTATAAAAAGTTTAAAACTTACAATATATTAAAAAGGAGGGACAATAAGAGTCTTAACCGATTTAACATCACTGGTGTATAATATAAGCCACAACATAGTCGTATGGCCATCCTAAAGGCCCTTATCATGGTCATAAGATTAAAAATAAAAACCATCTTTTTTACGTCTGTAGTCTTGAAGCTAGAAATAAGGATTACATTTGGCTCACAATGAGGATGTCTACTTGCAGGGCATTAACAAGAAATGTGACAGATGCAATGAAGGAACCTCATGTTTATGACTTACTTTCATCGACGAGTTCTCTACAATCTAGGAAAAAGGATTCTGAAGAGTTCTAAAGTAATATGAGATCCAAATCACTGTCAACACATACGACGCCTCTTCCAAGTGGTACGTAGGGCAGACACCATTAATCACAATGCATATTGTTAGGGTCGCCACCCATGTAATTGGGTATGTGGGGTGGAAATAATAAAACTCATAACTAAATAATATTTAGTCAACTTAATAAAATTACACTTGTACAATATCCAAATATTACAAATTCGGCAATTAGAAAAGTTGCAAGCTTTCGAGCTGCTGCCTGTAATAGATGGAAGGCCATGCGGCCTCTAATCAAACCCTCCACACATGTACTGGTGTAGGTACTCACTCACCAACACATAACGATGCAAGGAGAGCGTGCAAATCTGATGCTTACAACATTAGTTTTTTTTAAATTTAAACAACATCTAAGCGATTTTAAATCGTTGGAGTCTTCACGTCATGTTCAAACCGTGTGGCGGGGCCACCCATGGCTGGGATAGAATATGGTACCCTCGCATGATAGGTGCATGAGTGGTAGCCAAAGGTTGGGTGAGTTGTGTAGTCTTACTTTTATTTTTATTTGAATTGCTTTATTGACACACATAAATATATGATGTAGAACTTGTTTTATATCAAATTTTATATAGCAATTTCCCTTTTTTTTAATTCCAAACTCTCATCTAATTAAATTCTCAATCCTATATCAATTCGAACCCCAATCCCAATTCAAACTTAATTTACTTCATAAAAAGAATTAGGGTTTTCTAATGATTTCTTCGCAACCAATTAAAAATTGACATGCATGTCTAGATTCCAATTTCAAGATTGAAGATTTGTTCATGGGGTATATTCAGACACATATAACAGACATGATGAAGACAGGAAGAGAAAGAATGCAAATGGAATATGCAAAAATCACGAGTGCACCTAGGTATTGATGCTAATTTTCTATGCTTCAAAAGTCCATAGAAAAATCCCTTCCTTCACCAACATTCGCCATTCCTCCAAGAATCAAACCAACTGAAACCCCCAAGTGACTAGAAGTGCTTGTAGAAGCACACTAGTACATTTGACTCGAATATTTGACCAAAAATTTCGACCATCTGATAATTTGGGGTCAGTTTGGTCGAATTGTGATGATTTTTGTTAAAGATGAACCCGTGTTGGTCAAAATTTTGACCAACATGGGTTCATCTTTAACCAGAAATTGAAATAAGATGTTTGCCACCCTAATTTTATTGTTAGGCGACCTAGAAGACTCGTGCACTGAACCATTTTCTACCACTGCGATTTGTGGCCAAGAGTATGCGGCAAAAGGGTTTAACAACGTCAGCACCAGTAGGGTTTGACATCTTGGGTTCTTTGGTGGTTGATTGTAGTAGAGGAGAGCTCGTGAATGCTTCCAAGTTGATCCTTAGAAAAAGATTTCAAAAAGAAGGCAACGTGAAAGGATCAAATAACAGTTGGAAATATTGAAGAGTCTCCTTCCCAGTGTTACAAAGGCAAGTTGAAGTTTTGTTTTATAGATTGACATTTCTTGCCTTGATTTGAATATATTTATATGCACCCTATACAATGTTTGTCTTTTTTTGGACTAGACATTTCTCATTTGCTTTGTTCCCTAACTGGAGTTTTCAAACTAGTGCTTATAACAACCTCCTAAGATATTCATAAATACCAATAATCCAAAAGCAAGGCAAACAAATTTGATGAGTCAAAAAAAAGAACACAAACCTATCAAAATCTAATCAATGGACTCCTGCAGTTCAATCCCTAACACAATCCAAATTAATTTCTTGAAGTTCAATCCACTCCTGCAATGTCCAAGCACATTTCTCTATCAACATTAGCCAGGTTTCTCTAGGGATCAACACACTCATTGCTTGTTATTTCAAGTTTGGCAAAGAAAAGTGAGGCAATCAAATATTACATTACATACTTGAAAGGAACATACCTCCTGATATGTGCACTTACAGCTCATTTCAGGTCATTGTAGAGCTAGCAGGCTTGAAGAAGCAGTCAGACTCTTAAACCAACTAATTCTAAATGGTCTGGATCCAAAAAACTTTACGTATAATATCATTATTGTTGGACACTGCAGGGTTGCCTGCACAAGTGTTGCATTCAAACTATTTGATAATATGGTAAAGAGTGGTCTTTTGCCTCATGTGATTACTTATACTACTCTTACAATGGGGTTATGCAAGGAAGGTAATATACAGGAGGCACATTTTTTTTTTGAGGGAAATGTTTGGAAAAGGTTTGATTTGTGACAAAACTATACATAGTGTATTGATTGATGAACATCTCAATAATGGTAATGTAGAACAAGCTTTTAAGCTGTGGGCACAAATGGACAAGAAAGAAATTCCACCTGATGTTATTGCTTACACTCCTTTTATGAACGGGCTTTGCAAGATAAGCTACATAAAGCAGGCACATAGATTCCTTACATAAATGGTAAATCGACACATTTTTCCTGACAATTTCACTTATAGCTCATTGATTGATGGACATTGGGCTAGAAAAGTAAATGATTAAAATTTGGGCTTGCGCCTAATCTCATTATTTTTAATACTCTCATTAATGGATTTTGTAAACAAGAAATGATAAGTACAACAAATCAGCTTTGTACCCTCATGCCAAGCAATGGCTTGTCCCCTGATATTTTTACCTACAATATTTTAATTAATGCTCACTGTAAGGCAGCTGATATGAAGCGAGCTTTGGAGATCATGAACATGATATCATGTAGTGGTTGTGGTCCTGATGTTATTACCTACAATACTTTGATAAATGATCTTTGCATTACAAAAATGACTCAGCTAGCTTTTAATCTCCTTGAGACCATTGTTTCCACAGGATTTTCTCCAAACACATTCACTTTCAATACAATTTGGGATGGACTCTGCAAGGATTCCCTCGGTCTGGTTGTTAATTTGTTAGAAAATTTTTTTTAAATGGGTTTTGTCCCAGATACGGTGTCCTATAGTACACTGCTTAATCATTTTTGTAGCCTTGGAATGTTGAATCAGGCTATGATGTGGCTGGCTAAACTTATGAAAATATTTTTTATTCACAATGATATTACATATGAGATATTGGACAATGTTCACTTTGGTGGGAAATGGTCTACCAATAATCCAAAAAATGTCACCAGAGAAGGATATCTTTTGCATTGTGTAATGTAGTCAATGAGTAATAGATCAAAGAGGCAAGAAGGCACTCAAATGCCATTTGTAAGTCTTAATGAGAATATGGACAGTGTAATAAGCATAACTGATATTTATTCTAAGGCTATACAGGACAGATCATAAGGGGCATCAACATGTTTTAAAGAGTGACGATTGGGATGATTCGACTTGTAACAGGCTGATGGTAAGCTGTAGAAGTGGTCTCTTTTGCAAAGCAAAATCAGAGGTAGATGAATTCTTCAATAGTTGGTCAGCTGTAAAATAGAAAAAATTAGAGCCTCATGAAATAGTTAAAATTAATGATCAAACTTGCTCTTTGCTCACAGATTGAAGACACAGATATAATCTTGAACAGATGATGAAGCATACTGCCAAAATTATGGGTAAGTCCTCTTAGTCTGTTGGTCAAAAGTTAAATTTCAGAGTCCAAACAAAACCTTGTCTTCCTTTAAGAAAGTTCCAATTTCAGCTCCACAATTTTATGCTTATTTTAGCACACTATTCTATACAAAAATTTATGACAAAGATATACCAAATTAAATAATGTCAAAAAGTGTTAAGGTCAAGAAGAAAGTATCCCTTCTTAAACAATAGGCTATTGGTAAATTTTTTCCTAAAACAAGAACACTGTTGTTTCCTCTGGAACCATAAGTTGAGCAATGCACAAAGGCGAATTTAAAAAATTAATTCTTCATCTCTTCTAAATCCATTAAGGTGGATACTTGTGAAGGAATATTTATATGTTTTAGCATTACATGCATATGGGCCACTAGTGTCTCTTAGGTGATCAGATAACCTGATAATTGAAGTGAACCAATATTAAACCACATATAGTAGAACATGCTTCAAAATTATGTTAATCTATCCTTATAGCACTGGAATGCCTATGTATTCCCACGAGATCATTGCAGCATGTTTAACTCAGAGTTTTGATCAAATTTAAGAATTTTAATTATAATTTGTCATCTTGATAGTTGTATAGCTTATAAACATATTAATTACAATTATCAAATATTTGAGCATGTGTTAATTATTTCTAGAGTTGATCAATAGATGAGCACGCTGAAGGTCTGATCAATAGTCCATAGAGACACACTTAAGATAAATAGGATTTGTGGCATGCCATTGTAATGGACGATAGAATTTTGCTGCTCTATACAATCTAGCATATGATATGTACCACATCAATGTCCTTGTGGTGTAGCCCTATTTTATCTTCAATTGTCCAAAAGATAAGCAATGAATGGAGCCTACAGCTAAAGTTGGTGTTTGGAAATACAAAATATATTCTCACACCTAGGGATGGCGGGTAACAATAGAAAACTACAACTCCTCCATTCCAATAAAAATTGACATAATGTATATAGAGTCTACTTTCATTTCCCATAATTCCATGCATTTTTAACCACAAGAAATGAATCTAGACTCCATTCTTTTGAAACTGCTTGGGTTTGTCTAGTGACTAGCAGAGTACAAAATAATAAGTATTAACCCAACAAAACTAATCAAGAATACACACAATTATGTAAAGAATATCAAGACCACATACTCTAACTACTAAATGTAAAATAACTCAAATTTCAATCAATATAATTGTGGATGTTCACCATTGCATAGCTGTGCAGTCAAAATTGGTCAGCATTCAATTGCTTCTAGTTGAAAAACACAACATCCAACCATACAAACTAGTTTGGATGGGTTTAAATAGCCTTCCTAAACCTTCCCCAAACTGAATTCTAGGGGTGGGTGACTAATTGGTAAAATATTGAACCAAGTTACAAAAGTTTCACATAAAGTTGTTAAACTTGCAACTTGATAACTTTTGGAAATGTTTGGTTCCTTTCAACCTAGGTGTGTAGAACCTTACCAAATGGTTCCTCAATCTTACATGAGTCTAGACTCTATTCCAATCCATTCTAGGCCTTGGATCATATACTATACTCCTAGAGACGATTGGACCCATTGACAACTTTTTACCTAGCGAATGCAACTTTACATCTTTTTCCACAACTTTTGAATTTTCACTTAGAAAAGATGCCAAGATGCACTTGGATATCACTTTGAGATTTCATGTATCTATTATTAGATACCATGGCCCATCAAAGAGCCAAACACAAAAAAAAATTCAATATGACCTTGACATGTCCTAGAGTGCTACTACACCATTCTCCCCAACAAAAGAAGTCCTCATGGGACTGTGGAAGAAATCAAGTTGAGATCTATTTCCTTCTTCTTGAAATCAGTCACTAGTATCCATGTAGCTTCAATATCTAGCTTTCCCTTCCATTTGATCAATTATTCCATGTAGACTTTGTGCCTAGTCTTCTTTCCCAATCTAGAATTCAACACCTTCTTAGTCCATGGAACTGAATTAGTAATTTTTGACAATTTTTGAGCTACCACTTAAAGCTCCAAAGTTCGAAGAGAAAATAGTATCTTTTAAGAATAATTCTCATATTCAATTGGACTTCAGAGAACCCTCTAGCTCATGGAAATTATGTGGAATGAGCTTCCAAGAAGCGTCAAGAGGTATCTAAAAATATACAACTCATGGTGCTCATATGATTAGAGGATGAGTATCTCACACTTCCTGAATTTTAGAAGTTATATCCTCTGTCTACATTTTAAGGGAAATAGCAGCTTTTCCTCATACTTTGAGAATGAATGCCAATTTTTGGCATAGAAGAGGTCATATATTACAGAAAATAATGCCTAACAGAAGGAACAACTCTTTTTGTTTCAACCAAAGACTTGCTGAGCCATACTCTTGAACATGTTTTGTATCTGCAGATCATGGAGCTGCAAAAAAAAATTAGTGTATTACTTAGCAAAGATCTTCCCATAGAAATTCATTTGACAAAAAATACTTTTAAATACATTCAAAGATATAACTACCTCCTTCAAGCCCTCCGGGGAAGTTTCTCGCAGTTCTAAAATTTGATCAACTCTTCTTTCTCCAATACCCTAGTTAAAATTTTATAACAAAATCAGGCCAAGAATAGGCATAAACATAGCACTAGTTAAGATTTCAACAAAACATGAGTTTATAGCTAAAGACCAAACAAGAATATCCAATAATCTAAATCATATGGTCTTCTTGTCTTTTATATTTCTTTATTCACTCAGGAGGATTGAATGATTACTATAGACTGATTGAATTAATTGAAGAATTGATTGCAAGTCCGTTTTATTCCCAACTAATGTTTGATGAATGATAGAATGATTTCATTTGATTTGAAAATTTGATAGTTATTGAATGATGACTAAATGAATGTTGTAATTAATAAATTGAGGAGTGATGGTTGTGTGTTGATTTAATGTATTTGGAAGTGATGAATGGTAAATGATCATAAAAAAAATTCTTCTTTTATATATTATTCGTGGAAGGTTCAACACCTGTCATAAAAATTGAATCACCATTTTAAATTAATATGTTATTCCCCAACTTTATCTCCCTTGGATGCCCTCCTCAAATGAAACCTCTTCTTTATATCTTACAATGTAAGAGTCACTTCTGTTCATCACATGTGCCCCTTGCATTGGTCACAGCCTTTCACAATTACCACCCTTCAAATAAGGTCAAACTCTTCATCATTGTCGACCAAATGAAGGTACTTCCTTACTATCTTCCCCTCCCTTCTTCCATCAATCCTTCCTTAATTCCTATGCTCCCTTTATGCATATCAAAACTATCTTATATCTTAGGCCAGAATTTACTATGGTTATCTTATGATTATCCAGTCTTCCATGGCTTCAAAAGAAGTCTTTCCCCGCTGTTTATATCTAAATGAGCCTTTTAGACAATTTAGAAGCATTTTTCTATGTTTACTTTATCCTCATCGCCTTTTTATTAGTATTGTTGCATTTATTTTATGCATCTTCATTAATCTCAGCACTTGTGCAAGTAGCCATTACGAATGACAAATGATTGATCTACATTTAAGTCTCTTAAATGAATTGTTAGTAAACATAAAAATTAAAACTATCCTATCAAATGAATCATAGTTTTTTCCAATTATATATTATTTCCAAGTTGAGCAACCCATAATTATTAAATTCCATGTACTCTTTTGTAGTGGTACAAGCCATCCTCATAAATCAGATATGATCTTACCCAAGCATTCAACAAAAATATGCATGATCTTCATCATTAGCTTTCTCAGGGCTCCGAACATCTACCAACCAAATTGTGAAAGTTGTCTCACAAAATATATCACCAAGGGATATAGTTGTTACCTTTGTTCTTTTGGAGATCATGTCAAAATTGACTATTATATTTGACGCTATTCATTCAAACCATTGACATGTGAAGTCACAACTAAGCTCAATTGTTTCAACTTTCATTGTGGTTTTCTAGCCTCTATCTAGTGTGTGTTTGTGTAAGCTATCTGATAATTAATGTGACTAGAAGAAAGATATTCATGTCTTTCTCAAGATTGCTACATACAAAATTCACAATTTTTGAGATCTGTGTGTGTGTGTGTGTGTGTGTGTGTGTGTGTGTGTGTGTGTGTACACACACACACACACACACACACACACACACACACACACACACACATATGTATGTATGTATGTATGCATGTATGATAGCTATCCCAGAATTCACAGTTTTTGAGATCTGTGTGTGTGTGTGTGTGTATGTATATATATATACATGTATATATATATATACATGTGTATATATATATATACATATATATATATACATGTATAGATACATACATATCGATATGTATATATATACATGTATATATATGTATATATATATATACATGTACATATATGTATATATATATATATACATGTATATATATATATGTATATATATATATACATGTATATATACATGTATATGTGTGTGTGTGTGTGTGTGTGTGTGTGTGTGCGCGCGCGCATGTATGATAGCTATCCTAGAGTTGATACGGCCAAAGATATTCATGTCTTTCTCAAGAGTGCCATGTACAAAACACCAACTTTTGAGCTTTCATGTTCATTCTAATATATACATGTATATATATGTATGTATGTATGTATATATATATATATATATATATATATATATATATATATATATATATATACATATATATATACATGTATATGTGTGTGTGTGTGTGTGTGTGTGATAGCTATCCTAGAGTTGATATGGCCAAAGATATTCATGTCTTTCTCAAGAGTGCCATGTACAAAACACCAACTTTTGAGCTTTCATGTTCATTCTAATGTTTTTTCTCTTTGACACTATCTGTTTAATTGTAAACAATTCATCCCTATATGGCTTGTTTAGATTCTCTCAGACTAGAGGGTTGTCCCATGGAAATATCTTGGGATCCAGATTATTGATGAAGTTTGGGGATGACTTGACATGAATAGTGGATGTATATTATTTTGAATTTTACACGTGGGATCCGATAGATTTTATCACAGGCATTTCTGAATCTCTGTTTCAGCATAAAGAATGGTGAAAAAACTAGCAATGACTCTGACATCCCTCTTTGTTATCTAGCGATGGCAAAAATTGGAACCATTCTTAATGAGATTTACAAATTGAGCCAAGAATAGTCCAGGTGTCTACAGGTGGGTACTGTGAGTAGACTATGCAAATTCAGCTCTGTTTCCTTCCTTTTGGTGGTGTTCGGTCTAGGTTTGCATTAATGTTAAATACTGCACAGGTAGTGACTGATTGCTATCACTGAGACACATGTTACTATAATTTTCAGCACTAATCATTACACACAACCTTGCATGCTTGTCTTTCAAATAATATAAATGGAAGATGCAATTTTTTCTTTCATAATAATCATTTTTATTTACTTAAATAAGCTTCCCTAGCAGAGTTAGGGATGATTCTATCCTCATTTTTACACAATGCTGATGTCTTCCCTGCTTCTTTTAGATCTGTTCTTGCCATCTTTTCTGAACAAAATTATTCTGGGTTTGAGAGAAGATTAGTATTGTGCAACATATGGAAGTTTTCATTTTTTTGTCATGTGAGGTTATTTGAGCTTCTTGTTCAACCTTTTTGTTGATCCCTTACCTTGGTATCCTTATGAATGATAAAAATCTCTGCTTTTGGAATCCAAGAAAGATGGGCGAGCTCATTTGAAGGGCTTCCTTCCCTTGCTATTCACTATTTAATGCAAAACATTAGGTTGGATGGTGAAGTTAGAGGGTGGATAACTTTTTCCCTAGAGTTTGAGGACCCTTTTGCCAAGGAGGCAGTTCTTGTCATTTTTTTTGAACAAACTTATTCTAGGTTTGAGGGGAGATTAGTATTGTGCAGCTTATGGAAATTTTCACTTTTTGTCTTCTGAGGTCATTTTAAGCTTCTTGTTCAACCTTTTTGTTGATCCCTTGCCTTGGCATCCTTATGAATGATAAAAAATTTTGCTTTTGGAATCAAAAGATGGGGGAGCACATTTGAAGGGCTTCCTTCCCTTGCTTTCCACTATTTAATGTAAAACATTAGGTTGGATGGTGAAGTTAGAGGGTGGATAACTTTCCCCAAGAGTCTGACCCTTTTTCCAAGTTGGCTGTTATGTAGGGGGTTGTACCTTGGAAGTAATAAAAGGTGATAACAACCTTGAGCAAGAGTATCACCCTTATTCCAATATCTTTTAAGAGGGAAAATTTTTCAGCCAACAATATATTGCCAATATCATTGTGTAAAGAATCATTTTCGAAAAAGTGTAAACAACTAGTATTTCCAGATAGGATTGTAAAGCTGCTGCAAAGGATTGCTAACTTGAATCATTATGCCATAACAGAGTGTCTAGCTATATTGAGAATTCACTTGAAATAAGAATCCAGTGAAGACAGAAATTCTTTTTGATTTCTATTTTGAAATGCTTTATTTTCAATTTGATGGGAAGAGTAAATGTTATTTGCATCCATGCCTTAGAAGGATGGTAACAAACATGCCTCTACAACTATGGAGAAGCATGAGAATACATAGTTTTACTTTAGCAAAGAACTCTGCATTGTTGCATGTTAATAAAGGTCTTGATTCCTAGATACTCCAGATACTACTTTAATTCACCATAGCCTCTCGAACCAATAGAAATGGTTAAGTTTATCGTAGTGCCTATGTGGCAATATTGTGGTGCCTAAGTGGCATAGTAATTGTAATGTGCGCCAGTCACTTCCAGGAAACTTTACAATGTAGATCTTTACTAAAATTTAAGTATACTATAAGTTGATCTCTTGTGATTGTAAAGGCTTTTGGTCTTTTTCAAAAGTTTCCCTAAGGATACAAAAATTGTTTTGTAATTGGTGACAAAGCCTCAAAGGAATTTTTTCATGCTCTCCATACCCGTCATACCAAAGTTGGGATTTAAAAACATAAATAGGGCATGACTATTCTATCTAGTCTCCATGAAATCCTACAACCATTCATTCATCATTATGAGAACATCTTTGCTTTGTAGGGAAATTTGGTTTCCCAGGAACAAGCTCTCTGAAAATGTATCTCTGTTACTCTAAACTGACTTGTGGGGGAGCAACATGCTTTCTATGAGAAACTTCTTTCCCTTAGTGATCTTAAAGAGGATGCCTTTTCTATGACAGATGAAAAATCCCCTAGGTGTGATGGCTTTCCCTATGAGTTTTACAAACACTTGTAGGAGCAAATTGGCACTGATCTGCATATTTTCTATCTTGAAGCATATCATTTTTAAAAGCTTAGGAGCCATTATAAATAAAGGGAATATTAAATTCATACCTAAGGCTGGTGATCTGGAGGATATATGCAACTGGAGGCCTATCACCCTTCTGAATGTGGCTTATAAGATAACGTCCAAGGCACTCTCTCTCAAAATTAGGCACATGTTGCCTCTATTTGTGCGGCCTAAGAAAACTGGCTTCATCAAATCTAGATACATTCTTGATAACATTATTACTATCTGGGAAGGGATGGAATGGGGTTGCAAGTCCAAATAGAAGGCTATCTTTCTAAAGATAGAATTTTTGAAAGCCTATGACCACATTGAATGGCCCTTCATCCTAACTATGCTCCAGACTCTGGGATTTGGTCCCAACTTTATTCAATTTGTGGAGATGCTTTTTGGTGATGCTAATGCTTGCATTACCATTAATAATTTGTAGTCTGAGGTCTTTGGGCTCTTTCACTCCATCAGGCAAGGTTGCCCTTTAGCTCCAATGCTTTACATTCTTGCTGTTGAAAGGTTTGGGTACCTTCTTGCTCATTCTATTTCCTGAGGACTAGTTCCTAGTATTGCCTTGCCTAATTCCACATCCCAGCTTGTCAATGGTCATTTTGCTAATGATTCCTTACTCTTCTTGAAGAGGAGGAAAGCATAAAAAATGCATTATCTTGTCTGAAGACTTTTTGCCAAGCCTCTAGCTCTGCCATTCAATGGCATAAACCACTCTACTATCACTAGTCTTTTTCACTAGCTCCACCCTAGCTCAGCCAATTCGAGTGGAAATGGGTCACTCATGGTGAAATTTTTCACTTTCTTGGCATCCCTTTTGCCTTTTAGGCTTCACCTCTAGAGCTTTGTGTTAGTGTAGTTTTTTATTTTTCCTATTTTGCTAGGTTTTTCCTACACTTTTAATAATCTCGCTTAGGTTAATAAACCATGTCTTATTAGGTGAATGGTTGTGAGGTGTCACCTTCCTACATGTGAGTATCAATTAGCTATCTTGGGAAGATACTTTTCTATCTTTAGTCTGATAGATAGTTGCTCCTCATTGGTTGGTGTTGCCACCTCCTCCCTCTTCCTAGCCTATATAAGCATGCTACCTAGCTTGTATTTGCATCTCTTATTTTTGGCATCCTCTTTATGCTATTTTTCTTCCAGCATTTGCATTACTCTCTTGGAGACTAACTCTATGATGCTATTTTGATTTTGTATAATTTGCATTCATAGTTTAGATATTTATTCTTTGCACTAGTTTTTTGGGTTATTAATCTTATCAGATTCTAACATGGTATCAGAGCTTTTCTATGTGCAAGAGTAGATTTTAGTTTCCTTATTTGAGAGATTCGGGGGGTGCTAATAAACTTTATTGTTTTTTTTTGAAAAATGAAGTATGCTCTTCTCTTGCATCTTTGGATGATCTTGAGAATCAGAAAAGTTTTGACAAAAATGATTTTTCTCTGGCGTTTCAATCTCAAATCTGACAACCAACTTGCATATTTGGAGTTTTCAATCAGTATTGCAGGTTCCAACATGCCATTGATGGACTTAGGAAGCTGATCCAACATTTGCATGTCATATTTTTGTTGCTGGGGTTGTTTTTTGTTTTTTGGAATCATTTTTTTACTGTTAAAGGCATCTAATTTACACTATAGTAGCATCTTCTATACATCAACAAGAAAAACGCTTTTTGGGTTTTGTTCGCAGCCTCAAAAAACCATCTGGGTATCTTTTAGATTTTGCATGCAAGCTGTATATTTTGCAAAATCGAGCATGAAAGGCTACAACCATACCCCTCTCCATTGGCAGTCACAGATTTGAATGTAGTTTTCAAATGTCTCGTTCTTGCTCATACAGACTCGGATTTTGATGATTCTTGTTATGAACTTGGCTATTTTTTTGTGCTCTATCTACTAGTGGAGTTGGTTTTTGATTTTAATGCATGAATTCTTCAAAAATTGCAGATTCTCAGCCGTGACTGTGTATAGTTCTCATTTTGAAAACTTCGGAGGATCATAACTTTCTCATACGACCTCATATCGAGGCGATTCTTTTTTTAAAAGTGCATGATTTTTTGAGTAGATCGCAGTGGTGGTATTTGTTTCCTTGATTATTTTGCCCAAGTTTCACTTTTAGCATATGCTCTTCTTGATGGTTTGTAATGCATTGAAATCAAGACCACTAAGTATTTATTTCTAGTGGTAGTTGTAAATGCACTAAAATAAAGTGCCAAATCATATTTCTTTGGGGGGGGAGTTCTTTGATTGAGTAAAAAGGGGGGGGCATTGTCGTGGTTGGGTTCTCTTCTTTCTAGCATTTCTTCTCTACATTTCTTCATCATGGATCAAACAAACATGCCCATCCTAACTCCATACAATTACTTTGAGTGGAAATCACGCATGACAATTCACTTAAGGAAAGCTGAATTAAATAGGATAACTATGGGACTTGAAACTGAACCTGCTAAAGATGAAGATAAGCCTAAGTGGTTTAACAAATGTGATGAGGCATTTGGAATATTGTGTTTGTCTGTTTCTCCTGACTTGCTATTTCACATTGCGTCTTTGGATACACCAAATGAAGTATGGGCAAAGCTAGAAACACTATTTGGCACACAAGATTCAATGAGGGGTCATATGTTGGAAAATGAATTAATTAGTTTGAGTCCAGGCAATTTCAACACAATCCAAGATTTCTTCACCAAATTGAAATCACTAAGGCTGTAGTTAAAACAATGTGGAATTGAAAAGAAAGATGAACAACTAATTCTTAGTATTCTCTCTAAGCTAAGTTCAAAATATTTTGTGTTTGTCTCTACCTTCTATGCTACTAAGGGTGCACTTGGTACTCAATTCACCATGCCATCTTTAGATGATTTTGTTGTCAATCTCACTCGAGAACAAGACAAGCTAATCCAGATGGGCACTCTTAAGTCCTCTAAGTCACATGCCTTAGCTGCCAACCAAGGCACAAAAGAACAACAAGGACAAAGTAGTAACAACAATAGTAAAGACAAGAAACAAAAGAATAGCAAGGAGAAGAAGGATCAAATACCAGTTTCTTCAAAAGAAACTATTGATACACCATCTTCCAAGGGTGATAAGCCTAAGAAAGAAAAGGTCAAATGTGCCTATTGTAAAAGACCTGGTCATGATGAACATAAAGGTTTGCAGAAACAACTTGATCACTTGACATACATTCTTGAGAAGAATAACATTAGTGTTCCCGAGTCTATCAAACAAAGTTCTACTGAAGGGTCTAACAAAGAAAAAGAAAATAGCAAGTGGAAAGGAAAGGGCAAGGCTCTGTTTGCAGTTGCTTCCACACCATCCACTTGGGTTCTTGATTTGGGTACTTCACACCACATGGCTTCATCTAAGGAAGAAATTGCATCCTTAGAGCCATGTACTATGCCTTCTATGTTGATGGGTGATAACACTCCTATTGAGGTATGTGGGAGAGGGTCTATTGATGTGGGGGATGGGACATTCCATGATGTTCCTTGTGTACCCTCAATGTCAACTAATCTCCTATCGGTATACCAGATCACTCACACAAGTTTAGGCAAGTAGGTTGAGTTCACTCCTAGTTCAGTGGAGATATGTGAGGTTCACAATGATTCTACAGTTGCAGTTAGGATAGCAGATCATCAGTCATGTCTCTTTATGTTTTCTCACTTTGTTCCTGATCCTCCTTTGACTATTTCACTCACTCACTCTAATGATGTGAGCAGTTTATGGCATGAGTGGTTTGGCCATCTTAACTTCCACTACTTGCATCTGCTTAACTAGCAGAGCATGATCACAGGGTTTCCTTCTACTTTGACATTGGAGTCACTTAGAATACATGATAGATCTTCTAATGGGTTAGATTCACTTGAGCAGTCTTCTACCTCCACTTTTGATGCAGAGAGTGATTCAGAGGACTCGCCTCCTTCCTCTCCTAGTCATCATTTACTGGTTGATGATTCTCCTCTAGATTCTCCATCTTCTAGTCCACTTTGGGCTAGACAGGCCTTGCAGTTTGTAGGTGATTGGGTTGGGGATCCATCAGACACCAAGCAGATTCGTTCATAATTCCAACATGCTCTACATATCTTCATTGCTACTGCCTCAAATCCACAGTCCTTTCATGAGGCTTTTTGTATTTCTGAGTGGGATATAGCTATGCAAGAAGAGTATAGTTCCTTGATGAGGAACCACACTTGGGATCTTGTCCCTTTTCCTAAGAGAAGAAAACTTGTTCGATGAAAGTGGATCTACCAAACAAAATTTGCAAGCTTTGCTAGAGGTGCGGGATGCTTCATCTTTTGGGGGGGCCTCTTCCTCTCACTTGGAGTCCTAATTTTCTTTGGGGAGTCTCTTTTCTCTCTCTTTTGGAGGAATTTTATGTACATGGGTATCTCATCAAGCTTGACTTGCCGAGACCCATTTCTACATCCACCCAAGCTTCGCTTATGGGGGGGTGTTAGTGTAGTTTTTTAATTTTTCCTATTTTGCTAGGTTTTTCCTACACTTTTAATAATCTCGTTTAGGTTAATAAAGCATGTCTTATTAGGTGAATGGTTGTGAGGTGTCACCTTCCTACATGTGAGTATCAATTAGCTCTCTTGGGAAGATACTTTTCTATCTTTAGTCCGATAGATGGTTGCTCCTCATTGGTTGGTGTTGCCACCTCCTCCGTCTTCCTAGCCTATATAAGTATGCTACCTGACTTGTATTTGCATCTCTTGTTTTTGGCATCCTCTTAATGCTATTTTGCTTCCAGCGTTTGCATTACTCTCTTGGAGACTAACTCTATGATGCTATTTTGATGTTGTATCATTTGCATTCATAGTTTAGATATTTATTCTTTGCACTAGTTTTCTAGGTTATTAATCTTATTAGATTCTAACACTTTGGAATGTTGTCCTTGCTAAGATTGCAAAAAAACTTGATTACTAGATTACCAAGTTGCTCTCTCTTGCTGGTAAATTCCAAATTTGTTCTAAGATTCTGGCAGCCACCCATGTTTATTATTCTTCCTACTAGGCTCCTTCCAAAACTTCCTATCTTAAATTGGAACGTCTACTCAGAGATTTCCTCTAGGCTTCTAGTTTAGATCATCATGGATTCCATAGAGTTGCTTGGGATTTTTGTTGCCTCCCAAAAGAATCTGGTGGCCTCGGTCTGCTTTCCACTCAAAAACAAGGCCTTGCTCTTTGTGCCAAGTGGATCATTCGAGCTATTACTGGAGATGAAGCTTGGAAGATTCTAGTTTGCCATTGCATTTCTTCTAGCTTCCCTATCAACAGACCTGTGTGGAAGGGGATTGGCTTTCAAACCTTTCTCATCATGTGTGAACCTATTGTCATACAGGGTTCATTTGTTATCAGGAGCATCTGGAAAGCTTGGGAGGCTATCAAACCTTGGCTTCATTAGGCTGGGGATGAATTTTATAATGGCCTCTCCTTGAGTCAATAGAATATTTGGTGGCCTACCCAAGGTGCCAATGCTCTTCATTTTTTGAAACATGGCATTAGAACTACCAAAGATCTATTTTCCAAAGTCACTATGAGTTTTAAGACTTGGGAAGACATGTAGGTTCAGTACTGCCTTGTCCATTCAGATCGGCAAACTTTTAACCTATTGCTTTCCTCCATCCTTGTACATTTGGTGCACAAGGTGGGAATTCAGTTTGGTCATCCTTGGTGGCATGACTGGAAGTGGTATCCTGACACTCCATTTTCTAACTACAAGCCCAATATGGGATACTAATGGTAGACATGCTCAACAAGAGATGGCATTTGAAATCTTCACTCCCTCAATGGCAAAAACACTTTGATACCATCTGGTGCACTATTATTGAGCCCAAGATTGCCAACTTTGCTTGGTGCCTTCCCTTCCAAGGTCTTTCCCTAGGGCCTCAGCTCAAGCACTCTGGGATTCGTGATCCTAGGTGCCCCTTTTGTGGTAAGCCTGAGTCCTTTCTACATATTTTTTTGTTTTTTCACCATGCGTAGACTTATTGGCACTAGATTCATGATTTTTTCAAGCCCTTTAGGCTCGAACCATTTTCATGGCACATGATCTTGTTGGGTGATTCCCCCAGAATTCCCAGAAAGTACTCCTAGATTTGGCATACATTTAGGATGGAAATTTTGTTTACTCTGTGGAAAGATTAAAATGTTGCTATATTCACACAACTTTTTGGATGTTAACATTGCAATGTACACTGAAGCTTGTATTTGTAACAATGTTATTATGTAGATACATGTGCAAGCTAACAAAGTTGTCGTTGAAGTTGCTCACCTGTAGGAGCTACTCAACCACTAGGGCAATGCCCCTTGCACTGTGGCTTGAGTACCTCCAGATGCCTTGGCAGACACCTTGATGCCTCGTGGCCGCCTCCAGTGGCGCCACTCCTTAGGCTGCCACTTACACACTTTGCACTCATAGGCTTCCTGCCACTACTCTCCTAGTGGTGAGGTTGGTAGCTAGAGGTGCCTCTCTGCCTCCCCACCTTGTGGTGGTTCTGGCTAGTCCTTGGCTCCTCCTCCTAGCGCTCGTCAAGATAATGTTGTCAAATGGCCCCACCTAGCACTGGCGATCTCTCCTTCGTGGCTTGAGGTCAAAGATGCAGAGGCTACCACTGATCCCCCTACTGCTGCTGCTCCTAATGATGGCTAGTCTGTACCCAGCCCACCCCTCGATCCCACCAATGGTTGGGGTTTCAATGACAAAGATGATCCTCCCCTCTTGGATACCACTGCTTTGGTAGCCTAAGGTTGCGATATATATATATTTTTTGATGAATAGTTGTTATTTCTGGCTGATGTCATGTGTTTAGATCTAGCTTAGGCCATTTGAACTCTCTCGCGGGGTGATCTTATATCCCCCAATCCCTTTTTGTGAATTGTATTCTAAGTATATTTTTTTAATAGAACAGGACTATTCATCAAAAAAAAAAATACAAATCAATTCAAAATAAATATATTTAGAATCAATACAAAATGAATCAAAGATCACTCATGTCATAATGCAATTCCTAATGGTTTAGTGGCAACATATCTCATTTCTTTGTTGAAATGGAAGAGGTTAAATAAGATAGGTAAATATAAAAATTTCACTTCACTAACATTCATATACAAAAGAAAGAGAAGCCTATAAACATAACTCTCTATATAACTCAAGATAGATTAAGAAATTCAAATAGGATGAAGAGATGTCAATACAAAACCCAAAATATATTAAGGAAGTATGTGAGAAATTCCCCTTTCATGCAATTTGAATTAACTTTAAATGTGCAATGTGAATGTGAATTGAACCAATTGATTAAATGAAAAATATGAACTAGATATATAGGAGCAAAATGTAAACAATTAGCCCAATTACAATTATAAGAGATAAAAGGAAGGGTAATAATCTAGCCTTATAATATTGTAGTGTACAAAGTGCTTTTCTATCCCCAAATTCATGGATCTAAAATTGTGACTAAGAATATGACTATGGATCTATAGTCAGGATAGAAACCCAATAAACCTTAAAAACCACAGATCCTCATGTATAGGTCTATTTGAGTGACATCTACTAGTAGGTTTATGGGATGATGGATATATTTTCAAAGCACCAAAACTAGGTTGATGGATTTTTTTTCTAAAATCTTAGGACTAATAGTTTCTAGATACGAATTCACAATTTTGATACCTTGTTCCTACACAAGAATTTTTCAAAATTATGTGTATATATATAGGGACAAGGGGTTTGCATTTTTCAATCCACCATTTAGGAATTAACCTTAAGAAATAAAAGTATGTAAAAGCATGTAAATAATTAAAAAATATATAAATATTCACCTTACTTGATGAAACTCTTGTCAATAAGGATTTTGCAATGCTTGAATGTTGTCAATATTCAGTGAAGGGTGTAGCAAATCTCCACAAGTACAAAATCATGGATCTTTTTATGTAGATTTTCACAAAGGAGGAGAAGTTGAAATCATGGATCTTTATATATAGATTTGCCAACACAATGCTAGATCTTGAAGAGGAAATGCTCACTAAGGATCTTAAAATATTGAGAACACCTTGGATGCTTGATTAATTCTTAGGATGCCTTACAAAAATTCTTTGAATTTTCTGGCTTCAAATTCCTTCATGTTCTTGTGATTACTAGAGGATGTGAAAATGAGGTGAACAATCTTGAATCCTTTTATACTAGTTTTTTGGATAAAAAATAAAATAAGCCAATAGGGTCACTCAATTTTCAAAATTAAAACCCTAAGAAAAAATTGTCCCCAAGTCCAAAACTAGCTAAGGTACAAATTGACCTAGTTGAATTATATTGGTATAGGTTGAATAGGTCAACATAATAATAAGGTAATCTTGAGGTCTCAAAAATTGCATAGATGAAACCTAGAAGGGAGGAACTCAGTAGTAGTAAAGATAGATTGAGCACAAAAGTCACTAAAGAGTAGGAGATAAAAGGTCTTAAAATATGTGTTTCAATTTTATGATGATACAATATCAAAATGTGAAGTTTCATTTTTTAGAATATTCATTCCAATATCAAATTTGGTTGAAAAGTGTAACCCACTATTGTGGAACTGCCTCCATTAATATAAGACCATGCATTCTATTCGATAAAAATATCCTTAAGATGCAAGTCCAACATACTACCTAGAAAATTGGAAGTTTTGAAAGATAGGTTTCTATCCAACTATCTATTAATATAAAATAATTGTTCAATAAGATAAATATCTTTTGTATGTAAATATAACCCTTGAAAGTCCATTTTATCCTAATTGAAAACTAATTTCAAACTTCTTAGAATTTAATCTCTTCAACTCTCCCTTCTCTTGAATCTTGGCTACAAAAGAATTTGTTTTTGCAATGATCTCAAGTGATCATTATGTTGTTCTATTGGTGAAACCTTCAAATTCCTCTCTTCTTCTTCTATAGTTGGTTGGTAATATTATTCCAAGTTATAAACCTTATTTCAATAATATTGCAACTCTATTTAGTTATTGTTCATTCCTAGTTTTTTATTGTAAATATATTAGCAACTATCACCACCTTTCTTTCATTTAATCTCATACATACTAACAAATTATTCCTCAAAAACCAAAGATTTTATGCTTATAGATTTCATTTATTTGCCGTTTATTTTAATTATAGATTTGCATAGGTTAAGAGAATATAGTAACTTTGTAGGCTTCTACTAGAAGTTAAAAGACCAAAAGAGGGGCTTGACAATTTTGTGCAAGTTCCCAAGTAATGCATCCATTTTTCTTGTCCTCAACTTCAAGAATTTGGATAAATAATTCAGTACATGGAAGTTTACATATATTTACTTCTATATATTTTCTAAATTATTGTTAAAATGTAAAAATATGAATGTATGTATTCATTTAAATATATACCATTTTGTATCACCTAGATTGGTGCTTTTGTGTTAGGTTTCTCTTTTAAGTCTAGCTAGACATGAATTTAATGGGAGAAAATATAGTTTACTTGAGTCATATATTGTATCATGTCATATGGATGAACATACCACACAAATATGCCTGCATCATATTGGCTTTTTAAGTAATCGTGTCTAATTTTTTCTCTAGGTTTTTCTTTTCCTATTAGTTACATATTTGAATCTAACTTTTAAATGTTTGGCTTTAGTTTAGAGTAAATTGGGATGATCTCATTTTCCATTATGTTTTAGCTTCATGAGGAACACTTTCAGAAGATAAAAATTATTCTAAAGTGATGTGGCATTGGTTTTTCTTTTTGACATTTAATTAACAAAAAAATGTTTTCATAAACATGGTTTTATTCTAGAGTGATGTAGTGAAAATATTTAACTTTAAAAACAAATAATGTTTTACATGAATTGATTTTCCTATATTAAATGAGTTACACTTGCCTATTTTGGTATGGATTTTGTGCAAATATAACTACATCACCTTTGTTTCGCATTGGTTGTGCATTTGCACATGTTGATGTTATATTCTAGAAACACTCACATGTATCTCTTATATAAACAAGAGCTCCGATAGACGTTGAGTCCCTGTCTTTTCTTTAAAAATGAAAGATAGATTTGGTTCAATGGTTAAATCATAATTTCTAAATAGCTAATATAGGATAATAACTAAATATCAAATATTGATTTTATGGTTTAGCCCTTAATAATGTTAATAATATTGAAGTTATATAAATTGTCATTTCAAAGTTTAGTCCAAAATGTCTATTACTTTTTTTTTTGAAATCTACTAAATTTTGAGTTACTAGAATTATAAAAAAATTATAATTATTGTAATTCATTTGTGAAAATAAAATAATATTTAATACTAGAAATGTAATACAAATAATAAATGCATGCAAGTATTAAGGAGAAGGAACTTCAATTATTTTTAAAGTGACAAAAGAAATTTAGATTGTGAATATAACATTCCTAAATTTCTAAATATATATTTTCTGATTTGGTCATTGTTTTCCAATTTTATTGGTGTCTTGTCTCTCATGCCATGTCCATAACTCATAAGATTATGTGTTGCATATGAATAATGCTAGCCATGTAATAATATTTTTCCTTCAAATAATATTATGATAACTTTACTATGCTTCTAAGTCTACTTCTTGAAATAATATTATGTTAACCATTAATACAATTCTAAGTCATTTGTCCGTAGAGAATTCTCATGTACTTAGTTCCAAAGTAAAGGCTCTTTCAACCCCTAAACCCTAAAAAAATTAAAGTACACTCACACATTAGCTTAAGATGGAGGCTAAAATGCAACAACCTTTATTAACTGTAGTTCTTCATGTTGAAGATAATAGATTGGAATTGATTTTATCTAATCCCATGAGTTGTGGACAAATAAAATGGGATGTAGTATTAAAATTTGTACAAAAATACTAAATCAACATGAAGAATCTATTTTGATGGTCTCACCACTGATGCTTGCATCCATCGAAAAAATAGGGTAATTGTTGTCTTTGGACTTTTTTTCCCCTTTAGTTACATAAGCATATATAGGTACATTTATTTGTTTAATCTAGAAGTTTGAAAGATAAAAATACAAAGATACAATTATCCCTGGAGAAAATAAAATATGGAATCTTAGGCATGCACCTAATCAAATCATTGAAAGAGAAACCAACTTGTAGAAGACTATGTACAATTACATATGAACTATGTGTAATTTGATCTTTACGATAATCTTTATGTCATGGTTGTATTAGAAAAATAGTAAAATTGTAGATTCATAAATGGACCTATGGCTACGTCTTAGATGTGTTCATTCTCATTAATTTTGTATACATTTGAGGGCTTTTTTCTAGCATCCCACTGGATGCACAAGGTTGAGGATAGGACCCTTTGAACAACAACTATAATTCATGCAAGAGTCACAATAGAGTTTCTAAATGTAGTGTTTTATCATTATATGATTTAATGCCTACATTTCTTTTGAGATGCCACGATGGTTCCTCTTGTCAAACACTTTAAACGTCTTTGCAAAGGACACAAAAAATGAACTCATTTCTTTTCAAAAAGAATTTGTATGTCAGATTTAGACCTTGTAGTTGTATTATTATGTTAGAGTTTATAGGTGAGAGATAAGAAAATGAGCATTAATAAAATGGAAGGATAAGATATTAGTGAAGTCACTTGACCCATTCAAGAAAAGTCCCTTTTTTGTCTTTTATGATGGAGTTGGTGAATAGATGCATGCTTTGTAAAAATATAAAACCTACAAATCTTTTCTTTTTTTAAATCTTGAATTGAATTCAATTAAAAGAATTGATAAAGAAGACTACAAATATTTGAGGACACAATATTCACATAAACTAAAAAATGGAAACTAAAGCTTGACATCAACAAAAAATGGGCAACAAAGATTATTTAATGCATGAGATGGCCAAAATAAATTAACCTAAATATTGTGAGTAATTATGTTACTCCATGGTATATGATCAACAATAATTTTAATCATTTCTTAGATGAAGAGATTGGCATTTTTAAATTGTAGATATATGCCTAAATACTCTAGAAACATTCCAGTGGAATGAACATTGTTACAGTGGGAGCAAGCAAACTTTAGAGATATTTAGGCATTTAAGAGAAAGAAAAATTCAAAAATATTTAATATTTAGGCATATCAAACTTGCCACAATGTGCAATGATAGGGAAGGTTGGTCCAAAGATGAACCAGCCTTAGGGTGGAGGTTCCAGAAATTGCCTGCACAAGGCAGCCCATTGATTGCTATCTAGGTGAACATAATTGTAGGCTAGTAGAGCATTTTTTGGGATTTATATGGACATAGAAAGATTTTATGTGTTGTGCATTAGAAACTGAATGGAAATATTAGCGATAAGAAAATGGAGATGATGTTATTGGTGGGGTTGTAGTGTTCTCATCCAATCCTTGCATCAAGGCCCCACAGATGGCAAACAACTCATCCCAATGAACCAACAAAGGAAAATGTTTCCTAACTTCTTAGATGATTATTCCAGTCTTGCACAAACTCTTTGATTCACCATAATTATTGTAGTTGTACTTCCTTTGCATTCAAGAAATAATTTAGCCAAACTTTGATAGAAAAAGCACAAAATGCCCCCCCATTTCCATTCTCTACTCCCTTTGATACAAACTCAACAAGCCTAGAAAGTGGGAAGATAATGGTGTAGTTGAGTCGACATTGAATATAATTTTTTTTTAAATGTTGTGATTAAAAAAGCTAACCACTTACCCAAAAAATTTAATATTAGATGAAATCCTATTACAGAAGGTAACACACCTTTGAAAAGTTGTAGATGATATAAACCAAGAAAAAAGTTGAAAATAAAAAGAATATAACAAGGCCCCTTATTATCCTTCATTCCTAGATACGTATTTGTAAGAGACAATGCACTTATGACATGCACAGTGCCATGGTGTCCATGAAGGAAACATGCAAAGTAATGTTTAGTTTTCATGCATCATTTTTTTGTGACACTTGCCAATAATCCTCAGGTTCTTTTTTTTCTGAAGTAAAAAATGGAAAAGACTACTGAGAATAATGCTATTTGTCAATGAAAAATCTAAAATATTCAAGTCAGAATTTATGTTAAATGTAGAATATTAGATGACAGGGAATTTTATGGGAATGTTTAGATGTATTCAAGTTGTTTTCAAGGCATGATTAATTGAAAATAGTCACTTGAAAACTTTAGTCTCCTACTTTTAAATGGCAGTGGCCTTTAAAAGATAGGGAATAAAAATTTAATCTCTTATGATTTTAAATATGCTCCCTTTGATTGAGTATTTCCATTCTCTTATTTAGATTTTTTAGTCCTTTATCAAAATTTAGACATGACTAACTTTAGAACCAAATTTTGCAATACTAAATTCAAATAAACATTTAAAAAATATTGATCTTATTTCATATATTCTTAAAATAACATAGCATACATCAAATATGACTACATCTTACTTTTTTCCTAGATATTGGTGGTACGTTTCCATAAGATGATAGTATATCTAGAAACACTTGAGTTTCTCTTATATGAATATTCTAATCTCTCATCATGGTAAGGTTACATTTATTGATAAAAATAAATATTCTTTTATTTTAAAATCTTTTATATCTTTATTGAAACTTATTGATCTTAAATAGCTATTTTTATTACTAAGTCTTAAATACTAAATTTAAATAAAAATATTTAAAGATACTTAATCTTACTTTGTACACCCTTCAAATAATTTAGCCCATTAACAAGCAAAAGACAGCTAAAATATCATTCTTCAATTCCTATATAAAATGGTTTCATATTTATTTGATATTTGAGTCTTAGTCCTCATGTGGCCTTGATGCTCCAATGGGTAAGAATCAATAATTGGGCTCACATTTCACAATGGATAGGATCATAATATATTGAGAAGGGAGAACCTCACTTTTAGACTTCTCTAAGACAATACTCATTGAGAATAGACCATCAATTTTTATTGAGTTTACACGTGGACCTCAAGAGAAGGCATGCTAGAAAAAGGAGTTGGCAAATCCATAAAACAATAATCATTTGATATCTTAAGTCTCAAGGACAAATCATCCATGGTTATCAAAGCTCCCAAGAGGTTTTAGATGTTTCAAGGAAAGTGATCCATCATTTCACTGTCATAATAATAGGCTCCAAGATTTGAGCACGAAAAATCCTTCATACACAAAGAATGAAAAGACGTAAAGATATGCTGCTTATTCCCCAAGCACAAGTATAGACAAATGGGGCCACACTTTTATCCTTTTATTTTGTCTATAGAACAGAAAATCCATCTCCAATCAATCCAAATCAAGCGATCAATGAGTAGTTGGCCAAAAATCCCTGTCCATAGAGTACATCACTGAAATTTTGGCTTTGGAAAAAGCATAGTAGTGGAACCCCTTTAGGTTTATCCATATATATACGTAAGGGGATTGAATACAATATGATTGTGAGTTGTGTGATTAGAGAATGGCTAGGAAGATATAATATGGCCTAGGAAGATTGAGACGTGTCAAAGTTATCAACCTCAATGGGATATAGGGACCGTCAAATATTATCACAAGTGATGGAAACATTTCAAAGGAGAGTTCTAAGATTAGCTTAGTTTAACGGCATATGTTTCAATTAGTGTGCGGAGCATTTCCATACATCATGCTTTCTTTCACGAATTCTAAGTGATCAGTATACAATTTTCTCCTTAGTGCTTTTAGTCATATTTGATTGTGATATCTTAGATTTGTAGAGTATGTTGAGGTTATTCAATGTATTATGGGTATGTAGATTATCTATTATGTTCCCTCACATCATGTAAGAGTGAGCTTGATGATCAAAAATATTATTGTTTTGACATAGAGTCTATACATCAAAACTAGATTCAGCATGCATTGGTTACAATCATGTATGCTATTAGACCATTTGATGAAGTGTAGTTACATGCACTTGAGGTATTAGTAACAAGTTTGTTCTTTGAACTTTTTCAAGAATAAAAAGGTTCTTTTAATTTATCTTGTTGATAATTAAATGTGTTGGTCAGCTAATGATCCATGTTTGAGATGAAATATTATTTTTTATCTATATATATATTTAGAAAGTAGATTAAAGTATTTATAATACAAATAATAATACTAATTTCAAATTCATCTTAATAATGTTTCCAATAAAATGAGTGCTTGAGTTGTGAAATAAAAACCACTTAAAAATGTTAGAATACTTGACTTAAAGTCATTTTTGCAAATATTGTGTATTATATGGATGACACTAAGAGTCATTTGCTATTTATGAGTTACAAAACCAAAGCTTAAACTAGGCTATCATTTAAGACTTGAAAACTTTTATCTTGGGTTTGAATATGGTGTTTTATTTAATATTTGCAATCAAATAAAGTAGGATTCTCTAATTGAAAAAATATGTAAGAAGTTCATATCTAGTTGGATGTGTATTCTCAAGCCTAACCCATCCTAAAAGACACGGACATTTTAAATCTTGAATACCAAGGTTTGACATCAAAATATGAAAACCTTATATATGCTTGCTCTAGCTAATCTCAACTCATTACAACATCTCCTATTCATCCTAGTTTTCTCTACACTAGTAAGTTTCTTAAATAGGGTTGTTATGAAACCATTTCATATATCTGCAAGTGTGTATAAGTGATCCTTATGTGTGTTTAGTAGCTATTCTACCATTTCCTTAATAAGAGGTAAAATTTAATGAGATCAAATATGATTTTTTATAAATTAAAATAAATATTCATGTGGCAATAACATATTAGGTTTTAAAGTGATTAAGTAGGTCATTTGCATCTATTTCTTCCTTCAAACATGGGAATGTCAATTGAATTATATCTTGCAAGGTGTGTGACAATGAAAAGGTTATTTTTAATTAGAAGGGTCCTAAACCAAATTAAAATTTAGTAAGAACCAATTAATAATACCCACTATTTCATGAGCATTTTGTTCTCCACATTCATTTTGTTAGTTATTCCATATTTTCTTTAGTAAGGGATGAACTTATATCAAAACAAATATAATATTTTATTGATCATAGAAATAATCATGTAGAAAGAACATATTGGGTTAAGGTAATTATCTAGGATAGTTGTGTCTATTTCTTCCTTCAAACATTGGAATATCCATTGAATAATACCTTGTAAAGTGAGTGACAACCAAAAGGTTAGTCTTAATTAGAAGGGTTCTCAACCAAACTAAAAATTAGTGAGAGTCTATCAATAATATCCATTATTTCACATGCATGGTGTTCTTCACATTCTTTATGTTCTCTTTCCAATGCATCTTCTTTAATTTTCGCAACATCTCTAGTGTCCACATGATCAACATTTCCCAACTAAGAACATGTAGAAAAGTATGATCAAGATTTAGGAGCTTTGAGCAACAAAAATTTATATTTTCCACTAATATGCATGGATATATAACTAGAGAAATTTTAAGATCATTACAACTTATCTCATATCATTGATCTAGGAACTAAAGGTAAACCAAAGAATCAGGAAATTAAGAATATAATTGACAACCAAATTATTATTGTAATACAAAAGATGTATAATATCTATTTCTATACAAAATATAAGATAATATATATGTATTTTCCATCTTCTTTGTTGGAAGTCTTAATTGTAAACCAAGATACTAAGACAAGGGGGGTGTGAATCATAATATGTACCACTTTTTTTTCCTTTTTAACAATTCATAGTGCATTCACCATAATTACCATCTCATATCTATTTGCATATATAAATTATATAATAAAACAACAAGAAAATATAGATCTAGTCTATCAATCACATGCATGGAAAGTAATCACATGACACAAAGATTGGGTTATCCAAAAATGCTTCAATTTGAAGGTAAAATTGGGGTGGGGATGAAACCCACAAATCTTCACTACTGCAGTAATAAAATTAACTTGTTAGGGTTACAATGTTTGACCTTATCCAATGATCTACCCTATGAGGGGTCTTCCCTATTTAGAAGTGTTTAGAACTGCTAGGTCTCACCCTGTTAGAGGATTTTACACTTATGACAAAGGAAGGACTCTATTAGGAGATTTACAATGATGTATTAAGACCGCTCTATTAAGAGATTGTCCTTGAATGAGTCTATTAAAATAGATTCAATACTTTATCCTTGGTTTTCTCTCGATAAGGTGGTCTTGGATCTCCTCTCTTCAATCTAATGTGGTCTCTGATCTGATATGTCTTTTAGGTCCTTCACTGCTTTGACAAGGTCACTTCTCTAACCTCTTTGCCTCTTATATAATTCTTACACTGTCACACTTAATCTACTTTGTGATCACATGAATGGCTTGTTCTCTCCTTCTCATCACTATACTCCTCCCATCCTCTATATCAAAATAGGTTAAGATCAACTCAATTTAAATATTTCATAAGAGTTTTCTAGATGCTTCCTTCTTTCACCTCTTCATTTGATTGGTTCATCATAGAACATAGGGATTTATGATCCATATCATAAAAATATGTAATAAACTTTGTAACAACCTCTACAAGAATTAAATATCTTATCCATTTCGGCTTGAAATGGTTTACCTCAAAGTTTGTATTATTCCCAACTTAAATGTCAATTCTACATTGCTCAACACTTACTATCTATGATACTCAATATTTTTTGTATATGTTTCTGACAATTGATCTCTACTATGCATGATACCTTCTATGTAACTCAACATCAATATGATCAAACTTCTCAATAAACACTGAACTTGGCTTACATTGAAAAATACTCGGTCAACTCATGTAGAGCTCAGTATATGCATATTTATATATAGGTCTATCTCATGACTTGGCCTATATAGAGTAGCTTGATCACAGTGATGACTATATGACTTTTCCTAGTATATGACTAAGTGTTTGACACTAACAAAAAACAATAATTAGAAATACCAACAATCTCCCCCTTTGACATTAGTGGCAAAAAAACATTTTCATGATTACATGTTTGCAATGATAGTATGAGTACCCCACCTAAGATTATGACTTAGTTCATTATAGAACTTCAAAACTTTGACTTATGTTGGATAAACAATTTAACAATAAACAATATATCAATACATATGATACTAAGTAGTCTAATTGTTTCAGTATCATACAATGTTTGTCTTTTGAACTCTAATTTCTAAACTTTTGATCTTTGAACTTCTTATCTCTAAACTTTGATATTTATTCCATTCTGCATTTTATTTTCGTCTATTATTATCTCCATTGAAAATATGTAATCATAATTACAATTCTCCCTTGTTTTTGTCACTCATGTCTTCTGGTAGGGATGAATGGGTGGAATCAAAGCATATTTTTCAATAAAAAAATTGTGAACTTGGTTGATCATAGAAATTGCATGATCCCAAGTGGTTCTTGTTGATTCTAAAATGTGATTTTGCAACCGTAATCTAGCTTCCAAATCAATCAAACTCTTAGAAACTAAAAGATTATGATCTTTATTGATAAGATCCTATGCTGATTTCATTTCTCATTGCATGACCTCGAAATGAGGTATCAAAATTTATTGGATAGAGATCAAATTTGATCACATGTTGCTTGAAGCTTGGCCAATTTTCCTTGAGCATTCAATAAAATTTTCCTTGAGCATTCAATAACTTATTATAGTGGCTTGTGCTAGATTCAGCTATCTATGAAATAATGTTACATGTTCCTTGCCTATCAACTTTAATCTACTAGATGTTTGCCTGAAGATCACTAGTGAATCTTGACACATCACAAAAAATATTGTACAAATGGTGTACTCTATGTATTAGTTCTGTTGTATTATTTACACATTCCTATAATTGAACTTTCTTCTTGGTAATGGTTGTTGAGACATTGTCCATAACCTTATTCTTAAATTTCATTGTTGACTAATCCATCAATTTCATGTTTAATTCAATATCTCTAGTATTTATTTGTTCAACAGTAGTTACAAGCTGGGAAATGATTGGGTCTTTCCCATTAAATTTTTTTATATCAAATACCTCAACATAAATGTATTTAACATCATGCAATACCTGCTTCTCTTGATGTTCTCCTTAGCTCTTCTTGTTTCTTCTTCTTAGCTAAAATTTCTTGCAACAAAATCTTTTTTTCAAGAATGAGATCTTTTGAATCCCATTGTGGCATCTCAATAACTTCATCCAGACTAAATTCAATATCTAGAGAGTTATCCTTTATTTCTATTCTTATATGAGGTGAAGGGGTGTTTCTTCTTGGCACATCTTTAGGAGATGGTGAGGGGGTGTTGTTAGAAATGCTTTAGAATAACTGGGGGGGGGGGTGAATTAGTTATTCAAGGTCCAAATATCTTAATAAAATATTTTCACCAAGTAAAGTAAGCACATTAAACTATTCAAGCTATACATTCATCCTAGCAAGTTACTAAAAACTCAACATGCAACATAGTCATTTACGTGGAAACCCAATTTGGAAAAACCACTAGTAACATGCTACTCAATTCTAACTCTTTCAAGTGATTCCCTGTGAAAGACCTACCCTGTTAAAGGCTACAACACACTGTTAAATGTCACTTGGTTAAAGGATTTAACCACCTAGTTAGAAATGAGCCTGGTTAGAGGACTTTAGAAAACTCACTTGGAATGTCACCCTAGTAAAGGATTTAAAAATGATTGTTAAACCAAACTAAGTCCATAGGATTTTACCCTAACTAATACAATTTTTAGAGAGTAACAACAAGGGCTTTTGATCTGATACAACTCACAACATAACTTGAAGATTTTAGATCTTGATTTAGCTCTCAAATTTAACTAGCTTTTAGTCTCTATAACTTTGATAGCTTTTCCTCCTTTCAAGCTTCATCTCCTTAAGTCTTCATGCTCCATGTACTAGTGCAATCTTCTTTGTGGTCACCTATCAAAGTAGAGTCTCTATACTCTGTTCCTCCCTCTTGATGCTTTCACCTTGACATCCAACCAACCACTCAACAACAACTATTGCTTCTTGACCTGTAACTCAAATAGAAGTTTGGAATACCCTTCCTACTCTAATCTTCCCACTTTTAATTTCAGTTTGAATGAATTAGGTAAGATTCAATGAATCTACCCATAATCTTTTTTCTTCCAGAAACATCATGAAGAATTCACCTGTATTTGTCCAAAAATGGTTTACCTAAAATTTTGTGCCACTATCTCATCATCCTTATCCTCCATCTGGTTCACAAAATTCAAGCTAACAAACTTATCAGCTCAAATCTAGTGAATCTTTGACTTTTCAAATAATGCAGTAGCTCAACACTATTGAAATTTTGATGCTCGACACCTACTATGTTTTACCAATGCTCAGAACCTACAATGGATTCGCTTGGCATCAACTAAGTTTTTACTGATGCTCAACATCTATTACTTGCTCAATACTTGAAGTTGCTTGGCTCCTTCTATTTCACTTAGCACACACTAGATTTTGAATTTGCTCAACACTACTAATAATCTACTTGGCATGAACTAGCTTACTCGACACCCACTAATAAACTTAGTCAATCTTTGTAGACATCTTTGTTACAACTTATTCTTCCAAAGTTTCTAAGTGTTGCCAACCTCTATATCTTCAACTGTATTATCAATAAATTAGTTTACCATTGTCTTAACTTATCCTTTTACTTCATGTGAGGCCTCGCCCCGACCCATCCTAGAGCATCGATGATACATTATTATTTTGATACTCATGACTCGATATGTCAGAATATTATTTGATGCACTAAACATTATTATGTTATTTATGATGTGTGATGTTTATTTTTAGATATTTGATTTTGTCATTTAATGCTTTATGAACATGTACGATGATGAAGTGAATGAATGTAGAACTAATACTTTGATTTTTGCAATTTTAATGAATAGAATGAGATAAGCAATTGATTTGTAGAAAAATGGATGTTTTAATTTACATGTATTTCTTGATATGTATTCTTACATATATATACATGTGTTTCTTGAACTATTGATGTGTGCAGGAAATTTAGCCGAAAAAGCCCATGGAAAGATGAAACTAAACCCCTTGTTAATTTGTGCTATCTTTGCATTGTCTTTCTTTGAAGGTTGTTAATTTGTCTTAAAATTCTCCTAGCTTTTGTTTGGGTTCTATTGAGTCTTTAAGGCCTAAAAACATTAAATTTAAGTACCCTAGGGGTAAGGGTAGGGGTTGGGAGTAATTTCCACCCCCTTAGCCTCTTAGGTTGACTTTTAGGGTCACTCAAAAACCCTAATTTTGGTTGATTGCGAAAATTGGTTTGTCTCCTTCATGAGTTGGTGACTCAACTCCACCTTGGGGTTACCTAATGTCTAGTTGAGTTAGGATCATATTTAAAGACATTTTGGAGAAGTTTTGTTTTGTTACCCAATCTCTAGTTTTTAGAGAGAAGTTGAAGATTGAATGAAAGGAAGGATAAGCTCTTCTCAACTTGTCATTTTACCATAACTTTTGTGAAGGTAGGGTTCTTCACTCTCTTGATCATGTCCTTCTTATTGTTCATGCTTGTTTCATGCATAAGGGATTGTGATGATCTTTGTATTACTTGTATGTGTGTGTTGAGGGTATTTTGGGAGGGATCTTAACTTGTTCTTGGATGTTATTCTTATGCTTTGCCTTCAAATTTTGAGGGGGTTTCATGGGGATTGTTTCAGAAATACTCACCCTTGGATAGGGAAGAAGTGGCCAAGTATGGGGGAAGGGCCTTAGTTGGACCTCAATAGTGTAGAGTATCCTCTCATGGTGAGAATAGGGAAAGAGGGTAGGGCGTATGGGCTCCTACTTGTCATCACATACCTTGTATGAAAATTTGAATTCTTGAAGAAGGGAAGGAATAAAATTCCTTATTGTACTGGCCTCGAAAGGGCACTTGTAGAAGAATGGAAGTTCTTTAATTTTAGCCCTAACAGGGCTATGTTATGGTATAGTGATTGACGTCTCCTATTGAGAAAATCCACCTCCCCCCTATTTTGGTTCAATGTTGAACCTATTGTATAAAACCAGGATGGGAATGCATGCTTGAATTGTTCACCATATTTGTTGTTTTACCTCTGGGTCAGTTCTTGTCTTTCCCATGGTTTCCTTGATGCATTGAAGACATTGGAAAAGATCTCTTGTGAAAGCCCTAGAAGAGAATTCAATTGAATTCTAACATTATGTAAAAATGTATTTTAAATTTTGATGTATTTGTCAAAGATAGTAGGTTTTCTTATTGGTTCTTTCTCGATGGAGCCTTGAACTAGGTTAAAATAATAGAGAGAAAAGATTGAGAGAACCTCCTTGCATTGTATATTATGTTACTTCAATTCATGTGTGTATGTGTGGAAGGATAGATTAAATGGTGATGCTTAATTATAACATTTCCTTTCAAATTCAATTATATTAAGGAATTCATCATGTTGAATTTTCAATCAAATTTCATATGTGCTAGGAGATGCAATAATTTTCTCCTTGTTTATTTAGTGAACTATTCCTATCATCTTGATAAAACATGCAAATGGAAAATCCAAATTTAAAGGGAAGCATACACCCTCATTATAAACCTAATTGTAAAAACACAATATTGACACACAAAAAATATTTACACTTCATTGTTATAAACAACTAGCAAACACAAAATATGCCTCTTTAATAGTTATGAAAGTTTGTAAAAGATTGCAAAAAAAAAAAGAGACACAAAAAAAAATAGCATGAGAAAAATGGTATCCTCCCAGGAGCATTTTGCTCTCTGGAATTTGTATGGGAAATAAATTAAATCCCCCCCTTGTGACAGAGAATCTTCTCTCTTTGATTCCCTTTGAGACCCCTTGTGTAATTGAAAATCAAATGAAATAAAGTAAAGAAATAAAAATATAAAATTATTCTATCTAGCCTAACCACTTAACTTTATGCATTAACTATTTCCCCCCTATTCTATAAAGCTTTCAAATCATTATTTCCATCCTTCTTGGTGCTGGAAGATAAGGGATACAAAATAATTGCATTTTACCTTGCACCTCAAGCCTTGTCTGGTCATGGGGTACCAAAGACCAATGGGGAGGGTGAGAATTTTTTTTTTAACATTAACATTATATTGTCACAGCTTACCTTTTTGCCTTTTGTCCTCCTTGTCCTAGCGCCAAGTCCTCTAGATTTGCTGCCATCCATTAATACCCTGCAATCACGTTAGTTTTGAAGATTGGGGTAGATCTGATGCAATCATGATTACCTTGTGTCTTGGTTGGCCATTGGTCATAACTTTCCCCCTTCCCTCACACCATGTGCTTCAACTGCCAGTGGTTATGAGTTTGGGCCTACGCGCTGTCTTATTCCAGCTGGGATGTGCTTGGAACACGTGCCTATGCTTGGGAAAAAGCATTGACACACAGGTAGGGAGGTGGGTGGGAAGTAGTTTAGCTTGCCATAAAGTTTTTTAAATTTATGGTAGTCAAATGATAGTTAGTTATACTAGACTTAGTTTGGGTTAGTATCTAGGTAAACTATTATGTTAGTATTTAGTTTTGTTTAAAATGGTAAGTTGCTAGTGTTAGATATGTTGTGAGTTAAGATGTTTTATATATATGAATGTTAGTTTAGTATGTTTTATCTTATGTAAAGTTTTTTTTTAATTTAAGATAGCTTAGATGGTGTTAGCATGGTTCTCTTTGTTTTAGGTTAGAAGGTTAGATGTTAGTAGGGGTTTAGAATCACCTACATTTTAAATTAACTTAGTTTAAATTGTAGTTAGCATCTGTATTCAATTTGTTTGTTAGTTAAGTTTTATGTATAATTTATTTACTTTTATGATCATTTAATTAGTATAATTTAGTTCTAGTATAATGTAATTTTAGTTAGCTTATTAACTAAAGTAATTTGTTATGTTTTAGTAAATGTTAATATTATTAATTGTTGTAAAGTGTTACGTTAATCGTAGTTAGTCTTGTTAAGCTAGAACTTAGCTTTAAAGTTGTTAGAATTTTAATATGTACATTTTTTAATCATGAATTAATATTAGCTAGTTTTGTATTTTAATTTTAGTTAAAATTTCAAACTTAATTAAGTTTTATCTTGGTCATAATTTTACTTCTTTTTTAAATATTAGTATTATGATTAGATTAGTAAAGTGTAGTTAGTGATATTCTTTTTGAAATCGATAAATGTTACACTCTTAATTAATGTTTAGTAGAAATTTGGTTAAATGTAAATTTAGTTTGTTTGCTAAGAAAGTCAATCATTATGTTGTAAACATAACAAGTTATGTTAGACCATTATGAGAATGTAATTTGTTTTGCGTAGTTAAATTTAAGACCAATTTATATTTTTGTTCAAATAATTTCATTTGTATTGTTGAAATCTTAATGTAATGACGAACCAAATGTTGATACCATTTTAATAACAAGAATTTAACTTTATCAATGTATTTCTTCTCACGATTATAAACTTAAGATGAATGTAGTAGATATATTCTTGCGAATCAACTCTTAATCCTTAGTAAACCTTATTATCATTATTATATTATAATAATAATAATTTAAATATAAAAAAATTGTGTGCATGCGTTTTACCCCTAGATTTTGGGCATGACACTTCATTACAAAACCATAACTCAACCTTTCCCTTAGGTGCTTTTCTTACATCTTATTAATTAAATCCTCTTCATCAATCAACTAAGTGATAGTACTTGAGTCTTCGATCTTATAAGCAATTGTTATTCTAGCAAATAGTAGGTTTGACATTAGTGAAAAAATAATGATTGAAAACATTCTTTATCAACAATCTCCCTCTTTGCAAACAATCTCTCTTCTTCAATAATAATCTTTTCAATCAGATCTCAACAATCTCCCTCTTTGACATTTATGACAAACCAGACTAATCAACCAAGTTATCAAAACACTAACTAGGTTAGAATAGTAAATCAAATGCCAAAAAGAAAATTTTATCCAAAAATGTTCATTCTATCAACAACATAAACTAGCTTGTGACTCCCTCTAAATTTTGTAACTCCCTCTTTCAAAGTATTAAGAATATTTCTTTTGTTGATACACTATCTTCTCCTCTTTTATTCTGCTCTCTCTCAGATTGATTCTTATCTGCACTATTTTCTCCCTTTGAGCTGATATTTTCTTTTCTTCTTGTTTTATGCTATTTTCCCTTTACACATTTCTCCGTCTACATGTCTGATCAGTTTCTGTATGACTCCCTCTTTTTTGTAGCTTACCACTTTGATTAGTTTTGCTATTTCTCCCTCTTTGACAACAATGCCAAAGACATACTATTTCAGCATCTTGTCATGCAAGTGTAGCATTTGAAGGAACTCTAGTTTCTCCCTCTATCACCTTGCTTGTGACTTGTTTGGAATTTCAGTACTT
Source organism: Cupressus sempervirens (assembly GCA_028749045.1). Lineage (NCBI taxonomy): Eukaryota > Viridiplantae > Streptophyta > Pinopsida > Cupressales > Cupressaceae > Cupressus > Cupressus sempervirens. Next base: position 690,150,388 of record CM053784.1, read on the forward strand.
TGATTGCTTTAGGAAAAAACCTTAAGTAAGTATCCTCTGCATCAATTTATAACATTTCAACAATCAACTCATTTAATGCAAGGTAGTCGTGTTGTTGCCTAAACAATCTTGGATAGGGGTATCACCCCTAACTTACCTCTAAGATACTCAAATGCATCTTAAGTTAATGTTTTTGTTAAGATGTCAGAAACTTCTTCCTTTGAGTTAACATATTCCATCTTCACTTGCTTGTCTTCCACCAATTCTCTTACATAGTGATACTTAATTGCAATGTGCTTTGTTTTGGCATGCGTCATAAGATTCTTTGATATGTTGAAGGGACTTGTGTTATCACAATAGAGTATCACGAGTTCAGTTACCTCTTCTTTCATACCTTTTAATAGATACTTGATCCATACAATATTGGTGCAATTGATAGTAACAACAACATTCCCAGCTTTTGCTATGGACTATGAGGTACAACTTTTCCTTTTGCTAGTCCAAGTGACCAATCATTTACCTTAAAAAAGTGCTCCTCCACTAGTGCTTTTTATGTCATCAATATTGCCTCCCCAATCTACATTATTGTAGGCTTTCAATTCAAACTGTTTAGTCCTCTTGTAGTATAATCCAAAGTCATCAGTTCCTTTTAGGTAGCTCAATATTCTTTTTATTGCCATAAGATTATTTTCTCTTGGGTTTATGGAAAATCATGCTACTATTTCAATAGCTAATGCAATGTCTAGTTTACTATGCACAACATATTGTAACTATCCAATCATTGATCTATACATTTTCTAATTTACCTAAACTGACTCATCATTCTTGGATAAGTTATGTCCTGTTACCATTGGTGTACTAACTATTTTTGAATCTTCTAAGCCAAATGTCTTTAGTACCTCTTTGACATATTTTAATTCGGTCACAAATATGCCATGTTTTAGTTTATGTACTTGCAATCCGCCAAATAATTTGATTTCTCCAAACATTGACATCTCAAACTTATGTTTCGTTTGATTAGCAAAATCTTTGCATAGGACATTTTTTCCTCCAAATATTACATCATGAACAAAGATTTTAGATATCAAAATGTCATTACCTTTTTCTACCTTGATATACAAGTTGCTATTGTCATTTGTTCTTTCAATCCTATCTTCACAAGATATTTGTTTAGTCTCTCATACCATGCTCTAGGCACTTGTTTCAAACCATAGAGTGCTTTATGTAGTTTACAAACCATATCTTTGATGTTGTCATCAACAAATCCCTTTGATTGTTCTATGTAGACTTCCTCTTCCAATATACCATTGAAAAAAGTAGACTTTGTATCCATTTGGTAGACTTTAAAACCTTTGTAAGCAGAATATGCAAGTAGTTTTCTTACTCCTTCTATCCTTTCAATAGGGGCAAATATTTCCCCATAGTCTAGTTATTCTTCTTGTGCATATCCTTTACAAACTAGTCTGGCCTTATTTCTTGTGATCTCATCATTCTCATCTACCTTGTTCCTAAATACCAACTTGGAACCAATCATATTCTTATTAACTAGTCTTGGAACTAAAGTCCAAGTTTTGTTCTTCTCCATCTGATCTATCTTTTCTTCCATAGCTTTATGCCAATTATCATCTTGCAATGCATCTTTCATTGTTTTGGGTTCAATCTTGCTTAGCAGAGATGATTCATTCCTTAGTCAATTCCTTGTCATTGATCTAGCTTCCTTGTCACCAATAATTTGATCTACAAGGTGATGTCTTCTCACATACTTGGATAGCCTTTGTTCTATCCTTGTTTCCATGTTTGGTCTTTCAGCTTTAGAGTCACTGTACACACCACTTTTAGGTATTTCATCATCTCTTTTGTGTGTACTAATTTCAAAATCAGAATGTTCATTTTCTTCATTCTACAACTTGGTTTCTGAATGCACCTCAGTATTCACTAGTTGTGACTTGGCTGATATTGAAACTTGTTTCTGATTCCCAACTTGATTTGTAGCTTCTTTAGTAATCATTCCTTCATAAAATTATACAAAGGATCTGTACTCTTCTAGTTTCTTGATGGGTTCATTATCTTGAACTTTTGCATGCTCATCAAAATTTACATTTGCACTCACCACAATCTTGTTAGTGTTAGTATTCAAACACTTATATGCTTTACTTCTAGTGATGTATCCAAGGAATATTCTTTCATCACTCTTTGCATCAAACTTGCCATTTCTAGAATCTTTAAGAATATAGCATCTACAACCAAATACTTTGAAATGTTTATTATTGGGTGAGTGACCATACCATAATTTGAAAGTGTTACATTTGTACCTTTCTTGACTTGTACTCAATTTAGAGTGTAGACAGTTATACTTATAGCTTCTCTCTAGTACTTTATTGCAACATTATTTTCTATCATTAATGTTCTGGCACAGTTTATCACTAATCAATTCCTTCTCTCTACAATTCCATTATATGGGGGAGTTCTTGGTGTTGATGTCTATCTTTTAATTCCTCTATCATTGAAAAATGTCTCAATTTTTTTTGATGTGAACTCTCCTCCTCTATTTGATCTTAGGCACTTCAGACTCTTTTTTATTTCTTCCTCAACCTTGGGGAAGTACCACTTAAACATTTGATATGAATTATATTTCTACTTTAAGAACATGGCAGTCATCATCCTAAAGTAGTCATCAACAAACAACATTATATATCTGTCTCCTTTGTAGCTTTGCACTTCTATTGAGCCACATAAATCAATATGCACTAACTCTAGTACTTCTTTGGAAGTGTAGGTTTTTCTTTTGAAACTTGACTTGGTCATCTTTCCTAGTTGACAATGTTTGCACATTGTATTTTCAGGCTTCTTCAGTTTAGGCAAACCTCTGACTTTCTTCATTTTGCTGATGCTAATCAGATTATCAAAGTTGACATGACATAGCCTTTTACGCCATAGCCACACATCATCAAATCTAAGAACAAGATAGTATGTATCTTCCATATCTAGGTAAAATAGATTACTCCTAGTTTTTTCTCCTTTTCTTATCAGATTTCCATTAGTGTCACAGATTTTGGCACTTTTGCTTCAAAATTCTACTTTACATCCTACATTTCCTAACTATGACACACTCAACAGATTATAGTTCAATCCTTCAACATAGTATGCATTATCACATGAAATTTTCTCTGTAAGCTTAATAGAACCTTTTTCTTTTATTAGACATGGAGCATCATTTCCAAATCTAACACTATTTCCATCATACTGAGTAAAGGTAACAAAGTTACTTTTGTCTCCTATCATGTGATGTGAGCATCCATTATCTATGATCCATCGATCATTCTTCTTCACATAGGTTACCAGTGTTGTTGCCTCATCTTCATCCAACTCATCCTTCATGGCTACATAGACTACCTAATCATCATTTTCATCAAAATCCTCTTCTTAAACAATGTAGCACTTTTTGCCTTTGTCTTTGTAATCTTTGCTATCATCTTCTCTTTTGTTCTTATAAATGTTTCCTTCTCTATAGTTCTTTTTCTATGTGCATCTTGTAGTAATATGTCATACTTCATTGCAATTAAAACATATGATAGATAGCTTACCTTTGAATTTACCTTTGCCTCTATGAAATCTTCTAGCCAGTAATGCTTCCAATTGTTCCACATCTTCTTCATTTGCATTGTTGTCTCTAGATGTATATTTTACCTTTTTCTTCTTTTTTGGTTTCACCTCCTTAGTGTCTTTCAAAAATAGCTTGGCCTTGAAAGAAAATTCAAGATTCTTATGTCTGTAGTTATCAAATTTTTATAACTAAAATGCAATAAGTCTTCCCACTATACCTTCAAGTGTTAGCTTGTTTCCTAGTACACATCTTAACTCTTGGATGGATGACACTCTAATAGCATAGATGGGGAGCAAAGTTCTTAATAATTTTTTATTGATAGTTTCATCATCTAAATGACCACCCAAACTTATTATTGCACTTACTATTTCTTTCATTCTAGAGACATATTGAGCATTGTTCTCACCTTCCTCCATTCTCATGTCATCAAACTTTCCTTTGAGGCTTTCTCTTTTTGTTCTTTGAACATTCTGATCTCCTCCATAAATATCAGTCAAGGTAGGATGCATCTTCCATATCTAGGTAAAATATAATACTCCTAGTTTGTTCTCCTTTTCCTATCAGATTTCCATCAATGTCAGATTTTGGCAGTTTTGTTTCAAAATTCTACTTTGCATCCTACATTTCCTACCTATGACACACTCATTAGATTATAGTTCAATCCTTCAACATATTATGAATTATCACATGAAATTTTCTTTGTAATCTTAATAGAACCTTTTCCTTTTATTAGACATGGAGCATGATTTCCAAATCTAACACTATTTCCATCATACTGAGTAAAGGTAACAAAGTCACTTTTGTCTCCTGTCATGTGATGTGAGCATCCACTATCTATGATCCATATATCATTCTTCTTCACATAGGTTACTACTGTTGTTGCCTTAGCTTCATCTAACTCATCCTTCATGGCTACATAGACTACCTAATAATCATTTTCATCAAAATCTTCTTCTTAAACAATGTAGCACGTTTTGCGTTTGTCTTTGTAATCTCTGCTATCATCTTCTCTTTTGTTCTTGTTCATGTTGCCTTCTCTATAGTTCTTTTTCTATGTGCATCTTGTAGTAATATGTCCTACTTCATTGCAATTAAAACATATGATAGATTGCTTACCTTTGAATTTACGTTTGCCTTTGTGAAATCTTCTAGCCAATAATGCTTCCAATTTTTCCACATCTTCTTCATCTGCGTTCTTCTCACTAGATGTATATTTTACCTTTTTCTTCTCGTTTGGTTTAACCTCCTTAGTCTCTTTCAACAATAGCTTGGCCTTGAAAGAAAGTTCAATATTCTCAGGTCTATAGTTATCAAATTTCGATAACTCAAATGCAATAAGTCTTCCCACTATACCTTCAAGTGTTAGCTTGTTTCCTGGTACACATCTTAACTCTTGGATGGCTAACACTCTAATAGCATAGATGGGGAGAAAAGTTCTTAAGAATTTTCTATTGATATTTTAATCATCTAAAAGACCACCCAAAATTCTTATTGCACTTACTATTTCTTTCATTCTAGAGGCATACTGAGGATTGTTCTCACCTTCCTCCATTCTCATGTCATCAAACTTTCCTCTGAGGCTTTCTCTTTTTGCTCTTTGAGAATTTTGATCTCCTCCATAAATATCAGTCAAGGTAGGATGTATCTTCCATATCTAGGTAAAATATATTACTCCTAGTTTGTTCTCCTTTTTCTATCAGATTTCCATCAATGTCAGATTTTGGCAGTTTTATTTCAAAATTCTACTTTGCATCCTACATTTCCTAACTATGACACACTCAACAGATTATAATTCAATCCTTCAACATAGTATGCATTATCACATAAAATTTTCTCTGTAATCTTAATAGAACCTTTTCCTTTTATTAAACATGGAGCATCATTTCCAAATCTAACACTATTTCCATCATATTGAGTAAAGGTAACAAAGTTACTTTTGTCTCCTATCATGTGATGTGAGCATCCACTATCTATGATCCATCTATCATTTTTCTTCACATAGGTTACCAGTGTTGTTGCCTCATCTTCATCTAACTCATCCTTCATGGCTACATAGACTACTTAATCATCATTTTCATCAAAATCCTCTTCTTAAACAATGTAGCACTTTTTGCCTTTGTCTTTGTAATCTCTGCTATCATCTTCTCTTTTGTTTTTGTTCATGTTTCCTTTTCTCTAGTTCTTTTTCTATGTGCATCTTGTAGTAATATGTCATACTTCATTGCAATTAAAACATATGATAGATAGCTTACCTTTGAATTTACCTTTGCCTCTATGAAATCTTCTAGCCACTAATGCTTCCAATTGTTCCACATCTTCTTCATCTATGTTGTTGTCACTAGATGTATATTTTACCTTTTTCTTCTTTTTTGGTTTCACCTCCTTAGTGTCTTTCAACAATAGCTTGGCCTTGAAAGAAAATTCAAGATTCTCAAGTCTGTAGTTATCAAAGTTCGATAACTCAAATGCAATATGTCTTCCCACTATACCTTCAAGTATTAGCTTGTTTCCTATTACACATCTTAACTCTTGGATGGCTGACACTCTAATAGCATAGATTGGGAGAAAAGTTCTTAAGAATTTTTTATTGATAGTTTCATCATCTAAATGACCACCCAAACTTCTTATTGCACTTACTATTTCTTTCATTCTAGAGACATATTGAGCATTGTTCTCACCTTCCTCCATTCTCATGTCATCAAACTTTCCTCTAAGGCTTTCTCTTTTTTCTCTTTGAACATTCTGATCTCCTCCATAAATATCAGTCAAGGTTTTTCATATCTTGTATGCAGAGTCACATCCCTTGATGTCATCAAATTCATCATAGTTGAGGGCAAAGGCAATCTCTAGCATTGCTTGATTGTGCTCCTTCTTTTTCTTTATATCTTTTGTAGTGGATACAACTAGATCAACATGTTCCACTTCAATTGAGGTTTGTGCATGGTCACTTATTGATCTAAGGTGTAGTTTCAGTAAAATTTTCCATGTAGTGAAGTTATCTATGTTGAGCTTGGGAACTTCTCTCTTGGACATCTTGATCTTCCTGCTTCTATTACCTTTAAACCAAATCAACAAATGGCTTTGATACCAATTGTTAGAAATGCTTTAGAATAACTAGGAAGGGAGGGGGGGTGAATCATTTATTCATGGTCCAAATGTCGTTATAAATTTTTTTCACCAAGTAAAGTAATTCCATTAAACTATTCAAGCTATACATTCATCCTAGCAAGTTATCAAAAAATCAACATGCAAGAATAAGACATGAAAGATCAACACATAACACAGTGGGTTTATGTGGAAACCCAATTTGGGAAAAAATGCTGGTAACATGCTACTCAATTCTCGCTCTTCTTAGTTGATGCCTTGTGAAAGGCCTACCCTATTAATAGCTACAACACACTATTAAATGTGACCTAGTTAAAGGATTTAACCACCCTATTAGAAGTGAGCCTAGTTAGAGGACTTTAGAACACTCAATTGGAATGTCACCCTATTAAAGGATTTACAAATGGTTGTTAGACCAACCTAAGTCCATAGGATTTTACTGTAACTGATACAATTGTTAGAGAATAATAACAACGGCTTTCAATCTCATACAAGTCACAACATAACTTGCAACTTTTAGATCTCGATTCATCTCTCAAATTTTCCTAGCTTTCAGTCTCTGCAACTTTGATAGCTTGTCCACCTTTCAAGCTTCTTCTCCTTGAGTCTTCATGCTCGATGTACTTGTGCAATTTCTTTTGTGGTCACCTATCAGAGAAAAGTCTTTGTACTCTGTTAATCCCTCTTGATGCCTTCACCTTGACATCCAACCATCCATTCAACAACAACTCTTGCTTCTTGACTTGTAACTCCTTAAATAGAAGTGTGGAATACTTTTCCCACTCTAATCTTCCCACTTTTAATTTTAATTCGAATGAATTAGGTAAGATTCAATGAATCTACCTGTAATCTTGTTTCTTCTAGAAACATCATGAAGAATCCACCTGTATTCACCCAAAAATGGTTTACCTAAAATTCTGTGCCACCAGCTCATCATCCTTATCCTCCATTTGGTTTACAAAATTCAAGATAACAAACTTATTGGCTCAAATTTAGTGAATTGTTGACTTTTCAAATAATGCAACAGTTCGACACTATTGAAATTCTCATGCTTTGGGCATAATTTTTTTTTCTAATTCTCGACACCTACTATGGATTCACTTGGCATCAACTAAGTTTTTACTAATGCTTGAAACCTATTACTTTTTTGACACTTGAAGTTTCTCATCTCCTTCTGTTTCACTTGGTACACACTAGATTTTACTCTTGCTCATCACTTACTAATAATCTACTCGACATGAACTAGCTTGCTCGGCACCCACTAATGAACTTAGTCAAGCTTTGCAAATAGCCTTGTTACAAGTTATTCTTCCAAAATTTCTAAGTGTTCCCAACCTTTGTATCTTCAAGTGTATTATCAATGCATCATTTTACCATTTTCTTAACTAATCGTTGTACATCATTACAAAATAATAAGTCAACCTTTCTCTTAGGTGCTTTTGTTACATCTTATTGATTAAATCCTCTTCATCAATCAGCTAAGTGATAGTACTTGGATCTTATAAGAATTTTTCATTCCAAAAAATAGTAGGTTTGACATTAGTGACATCACAATGATTGAAAACATTCTTTATCAACAATCTCCCTCTTTGCAAAAAATCTCTCTTCTTCAATAATGATCTTTTCAATGAGATCTCAATAGGTATCACCACTTGGTCTTGCTTGTATATTAGTGCTAAAGACAAAAATGGTAGCACTCCACATAATTTTATTTACATCCTTATTCTCCTCAATGTGAGGTCTTGACACATTTGGTCCTCCTTGACCTTTGTTACTAATGTCTATACTTGTGTCTTTATTTTCCACTTCTGCCTCTTGCTCTTTTTCTTCTACATATAAGGGCTTCTCTTGTTTAGTAATTGGAGTGTCAGGGGTGTCACCATGAACTAATGAAATTTTTCCTTGTGGACTTGGTACACCTCAACTCATTTCATCATGTTTCAATGTCTTTCTCTTGTGTTGCTTCTTTTGTTATGGGATCAAAAACTCTTTTCCAAAGTAACTCATTTTGTTTAATTCTAGATTTAGTCTTATTTTGCAATATCATACAAATTCTATACTTAGGAAAAAATATGTTTATGTATTTCTCCAAAAAAAAATCTTTTCAAGTTCTTGTGATAGATTGGGCATAACTTTGGCTAATGTACCATATCTTATGTTTTTCTCTTCTTCAGCTTCCTATTGCCACCTTTTATTTAATCTATTAAAAATCAATAGATATATTCTTTTCTACTTCATTTGGAGCTAATTTATTGCTTGCCATCATATCTATCATGGTCTCCGTAAAAAAAATTCTATCATCATTATCCAATAAGTCATATTTGACAAACCTAAAACTGGATAGGCCAAAAGAGCTTCTCAAGTCAGCACGTAACTTATTAATATTCTTGGCTCTCCTAGGTATTGTAACCGATTCATCCAATTTCGTCCTCTCTACATCATCTTCTTCGACTTCTAAAACCTTTACTTGTCTTCTTCTCTTTGGTTGGCTCATAGGGGCTTGTGATTATTTATATGTGCACTATAGCCACTTGGTTTAGTGATTTTCACTACTCCTTTCTTTACAATTGGTTTGGCTCTTGTTGCTACCCTAGTCCTTGGTTTAGTAGGTGGTGGAGAAGAGAGGGGTGTCACTAGTGGCTTCTTTAGAGTTTCTTTAGCCTTCTTCTTGGGTGGTGTGACAATATCTAGGGCTTTACCATGATATCCTTCTTCTTCTTTTTCTTCCTCATCACCACTACCATTTTATTCATCTTCTCCCAAGCCTTGTGTAATCTATAGATGTTCCTTGCTATTTTCTTAGGTTCCTAGCTTCATCTATAGGTCTTCAATTATTTGCTTTGTTTTCTTTTCCTTGGAAGCTATCTTGGTATTTTTATGATTCCTTCCTTGGATTCTACATATTTCCCAAAAGGCTACAACATCGGTATCAATCTCTTCTTTCAATAATGCAACAATATTTGTATTCACAATCTCATTGTCAATCTCATAATCAAATTTTGTTCCATGCCTTCATTGCCTTCATTGCCTTCACTTCCTACACAAATGTGTTATCTGTGTTTAGTAGGAAACATACATTATTGTAATGTCTCATTACCAATTCTTCTAGTATTCTCATCCTCATCTTCATTCTTTGCTTAAATTCTTAAATGATGTATCCATGACATTTGAAAAATTCTCTCCTAATTGAGTTATTTATTCATTGATTTTCCTTGTCATTGGCTTTCCTTGTTCCAAAACAATATTTCCAATACCTAGAAAATACTTCTAAATATAAAATAAAATGCATAAAACAAGTGATCCTAACTAACACATTGAGTTCTTTGCCTTCCTGATAGGTATCACATTTCTAGCAATTATAGTTTTTGTAGCTCCGGAAGATCATATTCATGATCTTTCATGACTAGCTTCCACACTTGATCCACTTCCATACATGACACATTGTTCAATCTACTAGATTGATAGAATTTGTGAGAAATAACTCTCACTACAAATTAAATCAATGGATTAGAGATGCTCAAGATGGATAATCCTTGTCCATTCCACTTGGCTCCTATTAACTTCCTCACCACTCAAACATCGCAAATTATTCTTCTTATCTAGAGTAGAATTAGTAACCTTGTGAATCACTTTCTTGGTTATATCAATTGGTCCATTTTGTAGCCAAAACTTCATATCGTAGATCTTGCTAAACACAAATTTGATCCATTTGATCTTAAAATTTCTTTGAAATTCTAGGACATGAATCAAACCTTTCCTCTCAAAAATTTGAATTCCTCCTTCAGAACACCTTCATTATTATTTCTCATAGGCCTCTCATATCTAGCAATCACATACTTCTCCAATCTTTCACATATAGAAACTTTACACAACATGTATCATGATTACATTAGGTGTTATCAAAGATAACACACCCATTGAGTCACTTTTCATGGTGATCTCAAGAGTAGCATGAAATTTAGGTAGAGGAAGCATCACTCCTCATTAATTGAATGTTACTAATCTCTATTCCTTGACTCTTTCCTTTAGATGATAGAGTTTCCATTTTCTTTTTTAGGGTTCAAAAGTTTCTTCTCTCTAGATAATTCAACACTACTCACATCTTTACTGGATTAAGCTTATGTCTCATATTTTCTCTTAAATTGCCTTAGAATCTCTTTTCCCTCAAATCACTCTTTGCTCTTGAATTTTGTATGCAATATATGAAATAATATCTTCAAATTTCAATATATAATTCCTTCTACTTGATTTACGTTTTCCATTAATTTTGTGTACTTAGGTAGGTGGAATCTAGTTGTCTTGGTTGATAATGTGCCTTAAAAATAGGTCTTCATTATATAGCTCAGTCTCTTCCATCAACTCATCCTATATACTATTTTAGCTTCTAAAATGCTCGATCCATATTGTAATGCTTAGTCAATATAGATAGTTTTACTGATGTTCGACAATGTGTATATAAATTATTCCTTTTGCATTGGTCCTTTCATAGATCTATTCTTATGCATCTTTTCTTTAGGCACATTTTATGTTAGGGACTTATGTGTGATATATCATTTAAATATATAGTGTTGGGAATTCATTTTGCATGAGGTCAATGGAAGGAATCCATTGCATAATTCCTCTCTTGAAAAGTAAATCTTTAAAAGGATCCACTCCAAGGTTCAATATTTGTCTTGCGACATACCGAAATCTACTCAGTAGAAGATAAATGTGAGTGTTCACAAGGAGGCCTTTTCTGGTTCTAAAAACTCTTTTATCTTAGAATTAAAGCAAATATTTTCATTGTCTCAAAATATCACACCAAAAGAACAATATTTTTGTATTTTCTATTTTTCAATGCATGCAACTAAAATGTGTTCCTATTCTAACAAGGGCTTAGCAAAGCAAATAGAAAAACTGAAAGAAAATAACATGAAATCAAATGACTTGAAATTGAAATTCCTAAATGGACATAAGCTGAAAAACACAACATGCTGTGAGTTAAACCTTTGAAGAAATCGGTAGGAAACCAATGAAAATAGGAGCAACGCTTCCTAGAATCCACTAATGCAATCATCGGTGAGAATCTTTAACAAGTCGAATGATGTTTCACTCTTCATCAAATCGAAAGGCCATGGAAAGTGCACTCATGCAAGACAAAAAGCTATGTAGACAGAATCAGGTGATCTTTTCTCAAGCTCGTTATGTCAGTGGAATTCGTATATTTGTAGGAAACACCAAAACTAAAGAATTGCACAACCAAAAACAACACAATAAACCTTTGGCTCAATCACAATCTCATGAATAAAATCTACAAAACAATGACACATTCAAGAAAGAATAACTACACTCCAAATGCTAGCACCAAAAGAATGATTTTATTGCATAATAACAATGGCCTTTTTTACATTTTATAATGGGGTATTTATAAGAAATCATCTCAATTTGTGTTGAGAGTGAGAGATATCCTCATGCAATAAAATTCTTTGAAAACATTAAAACAAACTAAATATATAAAAACTAACAATCTAACTGGTACTTAGAGGGACTTAATCCATATTTTATTCATTAATTAGATGCATGAGCCCTTTACATGTCAAATACAAAAAAAGCATGAGAGAGAAAGTAGGAAGCAACCATCAGTTGAAGTGGAATTGCATGGAGACAAAAAAATAGAAGCTAGTCCTTCACTAGGTGTGTGTCAGAGTTAAATTGCCATCAAAATGTGCTCTTGATGCATGGAAAGTGCTATTTTTGGAACTGGTAGTTAATTGTCGGTGCACCTCTGAATTGTGGACCTACAGAGCTACATGAAAATGAAAAGCTGTGGACCTGCACACCTGCACACCTCAGAAGCTCAATTTGCCAAAAAATCAAAGTTCTCAATTTTTAAAATGGTTTCTAGGTTTTGCTCGAATGTTTTTTTAGATCACTTTTGTGTACACACTTTGCCTTTTTTTTTTTATGATGTATACCCTCTTTATAGCCAATCACTTTCATAAACTTGAACTCCTTATGCTTCTTCAATCTAAAATCCCAAGGCACCTGCGTTGAAACTTGTCATTAATAGCTACATAAGATGAGGAACCTATTTTGCTTCATGTGTCCAACCTCTATATCTTTGACCTTTGTCTTCTCTCCAAATGCCCTATCCTTCCTGATGAGAAACCAAGTGATCTAGATTATCTAAAATGATCAAATGTTTGAAACTTTTTCATTTTTTTTCGCAATTTTTTCTAGGAATTTTTCAATGGCTTTTTTGGAGGTCTTTTGCTCAAAATTTCAAGTCGAGACCTTTTTCGGTCCATAAAATTGGGCAGCACTATTTTAGGGGCCGAAATTAGATCTTCAGTTCTTCTTTCCAATGATGTAAACGGTTCTAAATTCAAAGCTCCGAGTCAAAAGTTATGACCTCAACAAATTGAGAATACTTTTTTTACCTACAAAAAGAAGCAAATATTAGTCTATAGAGATGAAAAAATACTTAATTTAAGACACATCCTAATGACACTGGAATAAAAACCACTAAAAAACTAGTTGTGTAGTGCATTGTGGTGCGCACAACATATTTGAAGCGCTTGCACAACACGAATGAAGCACACATGGTGCTTGTCATGCATGTGCAACATGAATGAAGCATGCGTGCGTGGTGCATTTTGGTGTGCACATGGCACTTTTTTTTGGTGCATGTGGCACATTTTCACATGTGTGGCACCTTTTGGTGCACATGCACATTTGAAGCGTGCATGGCACCTTTTTGCACATGTGGAACCTTTTGGCACATGCACGCATTTGAAATGCATGCATTTGAAATGCATGCGGTGCCTTTTCATGCGTGCGACACTTTTTTTTTCAAATTTAAAAAAAAAAAAAAATTCCTAGTACAATTTTTTCTATGTTTTTGTGTTTTTTTGAATTTTCTAATTTTTTTGTAATTTTTTCGAATTTTGACTCTAAAATTCTAACTCTAACAAAACTTTCTTCTCCTGACTCTCGAATTGTGAGTCTGGAAGTTGAAAAAAGTAGAAGGTCCCCATTCCTAGTAAGGAATGGGGTGTGTTGTAGAAACCACAACATATAGCTCCTTACATACCTTTATTTCTTAGTTTGAAATGATAAGATCACCTTCTCCAATGGATTGGGTGACCTCAATTCTATTTATTTCCTTATTTCTATCTTCTACTTTCTTTTTCCATGTTTGATTCATCTCCTTCCCTATTTGATCAATGTGCACTTTTCCTTTACCCTTGGTGTTATTGAGATTTTCTTTTGATAGTTTCATCCTATAGTATTTGGTTGAGGGTCCAAACTTTGTGAAATTTGGAACATACATTGGTAGGTGCATGATTTTTCCTTTGATTAGTCCAATACGGTTTCCCCTGTGATCTGCATTCATATTCTCTATGTCCATATTTTTGGAAATTATAACAATAGGCTTCAAATCTAGGTGTGGTAGATGTATTCTCCATTCTTGATCTACAATCATGTATTTGGTGTCCTTGCTTCTTATAGTAAAAACAATAACCAATAAACTTAGGTTTTGGATTCTACATACAATTTTTTCTTTTGCATATGTTTTGTAGTATGACCAAGTTTTCCACAATGATAACATGTTTTCTTGCCTTTAGATTTTGCATTTCTTAGTTCTCCACTCTTGAATGATTCTCCTTGCTTGGTAGATGAATGTCTCAAATCAATAGTGTTGTTAGATGACCTCATAAGTTCTTCAAAGTATTAGATTGCTTCATTTGGCTTGTTTAATCTTTCCACAATTTCTTTCTTAGTTTTCAGTCCATTCTTTAATAGAACCTTTTTTTATTTCAACCTCACTACTTTTGCATCCTTTATATTCAACTCCTAATTTGCAAGCATCAGTTGATTCATCATGTCAAGTGTTGGTAATCTTTTGTACATCAAATATCTTTTCTTCAAGTCTAGTTTCCATTTTCTTTTTGTCTTCCTTAGAAATAATCGTGTCTTCCTCATCTTTCTTCTTTTCCTCAGTCACTTCACATAGCCTTACAGACTATATCATGTTCCCTTTTTAGTCCTCTAACTTCTTCATTTAGTATTTTTTTCTTATCTAGTAGATCTACATATACTGTGTCATTTGAACTTGTTGTTTCAAACAACCCTTTAGTTTCAACTTCTTCATAATGAAACTCTCTTATCTGAATAGCGAAATCCTTCCTCCTTTTTAATCATTTGTTCAGTTCTTGTCTTATTGTCTCAAGTTTTTGCGGTATGGTTTGGATGTCAATCACTTGATTTTCAATAAATTTGTCCCATCTATAAGCCTCCATCTCCAAGATCTAAACTCTAGGTTTTTAAACCGTTCCAAGAAAACTCAACTTTGATACCAATTTTTGGAAGTCTTAATTGGAAACCAAGATACTAAGGGGGGTGAAATAGAATTCGTAACACTTTTTCCTTTAAAAAAATTCATAGTGCATTCACCACATTTACCATCTCATATCCATTTTAATGCATAACTTATATAATCAAACTGTTGGTGTAAATAAGTATTTACTTATTACATTTTACTTAAGTTTACTTAGTTTAATGCATTATTTTATTATTTATTTAGGTGAGACACTTAGGATTTTGCATACTCTCATGAGTTTTCATATTGACAAAATTGCATTAAGCAAGTCTAATTCAACACATGGTGTCTACAACACTAGAGTTTGCATCATTAATTGAGTTGTCATGTAGACAATACAATTATTTGGACTCCTAATTTAGCACATGTTGTCTACAACATAATTTTACATGCTACATTATTGTAGCCTTATTCTCTCATCATTCAACTTACTCTCGTGCTTAATGGAGGATAACTCATATCTGGTGGACATGTGCCTAGTTGTATGACTCATCATGTTGCTAACTTCTATGCATTCTAGAAGCTTTCTAGAGGCCTTTATATATAGGCACTCCTAGTGTGCTTTGTAATGAATATTGAATGAATATATCATCCTCCTAATCATACTCTTTCTAGTCTACTATCGTGCTTTTGTTTGAGTTCCTCGATCTTAGGTGAACTTTTTCCTAAGGAAAATTCTTACATGGTATTAGAGTTCAAGGAGATTCTCTTCACATAGCCATTTGAGATCAATCTCGCTTCAGCACCTCAACTTGAATCTAGATAATTTGCATCAATTGGGAACATCTAGAGCCAAATTGGACATTTTCATTGTGTTTGGAACATCAATTCGGTGAAAATTAGCTATAAGTTCACCTATGCTAGGGTAAAGTAGATTGTGAGGCAATTTTTTTTTTGCAAACTAGCACCCGAAGGCACCAATTTGTAATTTGGGTATGGTCTTTTATTCAACCTATTAAATCTATTTTTAAATTTTTAATTAATTTAATTTTTACAATTATATATTCAAATTTCTATTTTTAGAAAAAAAATTGTCTAGTCGGGCTAGCAGAGAATTTATTTTTTGCAGAATCAGGTAGTGACACCCTGGCCTTGTCAGGATTTTTTTTTTTTTTCCAGCAGAATAGTCTTTAATCACTTGGCAATCTTGATAATCATAATCTGGCATCGGTATCATAACTTGATCGACCAAATCTAGCACATTGCCCTCAATCTAGTAGACCAACTACGACCCCAAGTTTGGCCAATGCCTTAATACCAGTGCCCCATTTGCAATTACCCCTATGGTTAATAGTCTTTAAAGCACTAAAAGCTTTATCCCACAATGAATGTGGGATAAAACCCACAATTTCAACAACTGTAATCTAACTCCAACTTTTGGAAAGGTTCTTGATGGCAACAAATTTAGCCTGGTCTTTTTCAAAGCTTTTTGGCTTGTGAAACCCTACCCTAGGCACCAACATTTGAAAATTGATGTTGACCATGCCCAGTCTTATTTCTTGACACCAATATTGCATAGATATGTAACATTTCTATAGTGAGGATAGTGCCACATAGAAATCCTCTAAAGTGCCATGATAGCTTGCACACTGACACTTGCCCTGTATACGTGGAACCTGCCACATAACCTACCACAGTGGACATGTAAGCTAGTCCAATCAGTAGGACTAATGTCATCATTCCATATGGACATCCATGTCACCTATTAGCCTGCCATCCATACTTACATAGTCAGCGGCCACTTTTTTGTTGTACACTAACATGTGGCAATCCATACTTTTTTGTACAATGTTGACATCATGCTAACATCATCAAAAGGGCCTAGGTATGCTAACATCATCAGTTCTTGAGCCTAAATTTGGCAGTCATCTGACTGCCATCTAGGGGAAAAATAGAGCTATTATAATGGTTGTATGACCATCAAATTTAACCTGTCTTTTGTTGATTCAACCCCTGTTCAATTTTTTTTTCACTTTTTTAGTTTGACTTTAGGAGGCCATATCTTAGTCATCTAGACTCCAAATCAAGTGCAATTTTTTAATTTTGGCTAAAATTTCCTAAATTATTTAGTGGTGTAGCTTTTTTCTAGTTTTGGTGCATGGATTTGTCAAAAATTGCATCTTTTGGAAACTACACCTATCCAATCCTACATTTTGCAACTTCAAATGCTCCATACAAGCTCATTTGGACATGAAAATAGGTTCCATTTTTTTTGAAAGTGTGTTATTTTTTGTTTACTTTCCAAATCTACAATCAAATTATAGGGTTGTTTGGACAAAAGTGTCACTTTTAGAATTAGGTCCTTTTTTGCATTATAATACTTTGATATATCTTCATAATTTTTGTATATATCTGAGATACATTGTAATGTTCTAATTTTGAACTCCATAAGAAGGTTGGAAAATGAAAAATTAGAAGTCCACTAAGGCCAAAATTGGCAAGTGGCCATTGTAATCGCACTACATATAAAGTGCCAAAAGCATCTTTTTTGGGGGGGTTTCTTGATTGAGTGAACAGAGGGGGTGTTCTTGGTGTTGTGTTCTATTTTTTCTACAGTTTTCTTTCATTTTCTTCATCATGGGAAATTTTAAGTTTTCAAAATTAACTTCACATAACTATGCTACACGTTCCATTAAAATGTGGTGTCATTTAATGCATAAACAAGTTTCTCAGTATGTATATCGTACCCTTCCTAAACAAACATGTGATCAAGTATTTGATAGTGAAATCACTGATTGGCAAATAGTGGATAGGAAAGCCCTAGGCGATATTTTCTTGGGGGTAGAAGACATGATCATATATCAAATTCATAAGTCTTGCACATCTAAGGAATCTCGGGATACCCTCCAAAACCTATATGATAAAGTGTATGAGGAAGATGTTTTCAAAATTGATGATGAGCTTGTCTCCTTAGATCCTAAGACATTTGATTCCATACAAAATTTTATCATAAAGGTGAATGAATTAAGAATGAAACTAGATGATTGTGAGAGTCCTATTAAAGATGACAGGTTAATCTATCTCATTCATAATAAGCTACCATTTGAGTACTCCACCTTTGTTTCTACTTATAACACCTCAAAGACTACATTAGGGTCTACCTATCAGAAAGTCTCTTTTGATCACTATGCTAAACTATTGGATAAAGAAGAAAAGAAGGTGAAATCAATGGGGATCTCAATTCACCTAAGTCTAAGGCATTGGTGGCCAATAATGAAGGTTTTGAAAATTTAGATGGTTAATCTTCAAATAAAGAAAAGGGCAAGAATAAGAAATGGAAGACTAAAAAATTAGAGGATGTAGAAAAGACAACACCATAATCAAATCAACAAGGCAAGTCTTCATCAAATTCAAATAAGAAGGGATACTATAATAAGGACAAGAAAAAGTGTGCCTATTGCAAGAAATTGGGTCATGAAGAATATGAGTGTTATCATAAAAAGATTGATGAGTTAACGAACATCATGAAGAAACATAATGTTCTACTACCTAATGCTTATAAGGAGAAAGGATCTTCTTCAAATTCAAAGGTCAAAGGACAAGTACTCATAGCAAATTCAGTTCTTCAATGGAATGTATTCTTGACTTAGGTGCCTCATATTATATGGGTTCTTCAAAAGGAGATTTTTTTTCATTGAACAATTTAAAGGTAGCACACATCTTTTTGGGAGATGATACAAAAATTGAAGTTGAAGGGAAAGGAAATTTGGAGATTTAAAATGGAGATTTCAAAGATGTTCTCTATGTTCTCAACCTAAGTCCTAATCTCCTCTCAGTTTACCAAATCACTCACTTTGGAGATGGTCATAAAGTTGAGTTCTTTCCTAACTCAGTAAAGGTGCATACTCTAAAAGATGACTCATTGGTTGCAATGGGGAAAGTTAATCATGAAAAAGGTTGTATTCTTTCTCCCACTTTGTGCCCAAGTCTCCTTTACAAGCCTTTTTGACTCAATCCAGTTCACAAATCCAATTATGGCATGAGCAATTTGGTCATCTTGCCTTCTGCTATCCTCAGCAACTTTTCTCAAAATACATGGTCAAAGGTCTACCTAAAATCAACTTTTCCCATAGTGAATTTTGAACAAGTTAAATGGATATGCATCTAGAGGAGAAGTTACATAAAGGGAAGACTTTAATTGCACCAGTTGTTCTTTAGTTGGTTCACATGGTACTAGCAAGTCCTTTTGCAGTGACATCAATTAGCCAGGGTTGCTATATACTTACTTTCATTGATGAATTTTCATGTTACATGTGGATCTACTTTCTTCATCACAAGAATGAAGTGTTGGACAATTTTCTAGCCTTCAAGGCTCATGCTGAACAGAAATTGAGGAAAGCCATCAAAGTTCTTAGAATGGATAATGACAGTAGATATGTGAATAAAATACTAAAAGGCTTTTTCAAAATTGAGGGTATTGATCATTAGAATCCACCAACATTCAATCTATTCAAGACAAATGTTGTAGCACTAAGGATATAAACTCTTAAGTTAATGGCAAGTTGCATGATACAAGTCGAGTCTCTAGATCCATCACTTGAAGTTGAAGCAATCACTGGTGCCAATCACATACTTAATAGGTCTCCTTATCTTTCCTTACATGGAAAGACTCCTTTTGATGCATGGTGTGGCAAAAAGTAGTTGTAACACACTTCAGAGTCTTCGGTTGTCTAGCATGGGCAAACATATCTTCCAGGAGATGCAAGGCACCACTACCTTGGCCTTGTACTTTCATTGGATATGAAGATAGTGTGAAGGAATATAGACTTATGGATATTGATACACCTAAAATATTTGTCGAGAAGGATGTACATTTTGAGAAAAGTTTACCTAGCTTATCCTCTAATCCTCTTCACACATCATACATTGTGGAAACTGATAGTGACACCAGTGATAGTACTTCAATAGATTTAGACACATGGGATTCTAGCAATGG
The DNA here is from genome assembly GCA_028749045.1 of Cupressus sempervirens. Classification (NCBI taxonomy): domain Eukaryota; kingdom Viridiplantae; phylum Streptophyta; class Pinopsida; order Cupressales; family Cupressaceae; genus Cupressus; species Cupressus sempervirens. The sequence continues at coordinate 690,170,374 of CM053784.1, forward strand.
TTTTGGTGAGAGGTCATGAAATTATTATATTCCACATGCATATATTTCCATAGTGATAGATCTAGTAAAGTAGGGTACACCCAGTCTTCCAGCTCCAACACTAGAGGATGACTACATAGTACATATTTCAAGTTTGTTTGTGGAGTCATAAATAGCAGATTTGGGGGACATCATTGATGATTTAAATCTTCTCTTTGAGGGAGAAGATCCTTCTTCAATTTTTGTGAGGGCTCACTTTGATCCTCATGTCCATTCTCTACATGATCGATTTTAATAGGTTGATGTGATTATGGATACATATGTACAACAGTTGCAGAAGGTCTCTTTATCAGTTGAGGAGATAGTAGGTTCTTTGGGACAAGTTCTACATTCATCCTTCATAAGGAAAATTGAATAGGTTTTAGAGGCATTAGTGATCATCAAGATTCTTTCCACACACAACAAAAACATCTTATTTTTACCTATGGTATTATTTCTTCCAAAGGGGAGGAACACTATTCAGCATTCCTAGATCAGCATCTACATCGAAGTGGCTTTCACTGATCGACACTCTTCATTTGGGGGGGAGACTATCTTGTGTTTCTTCTTCTTATCTCTTGTGGGGAGGACCATTTCCTCTTTTGGGATAGTGTTCTCCTTACATTTCTCTATTGTATATACTTGATGTATCTTGTAATGAGGGGGTCCTGATTACTCCATCCATGCATGCATCTAGTTTTTTCATCTCTCCTTTTGGGGGAGGGTTTTTCCCATGAGGTGTTCCCTCTTTCTCTTCTTTATAAGATATTTCATCTCATTATGTACATGGGTACCTAACATGGCCTAGTAGTTGGGACCCATTATGCATATCATCCTAGTTCTTGTGAACTTAAGTGCATTCCCTTATGTTGCACTTAAGGGGGGGTGTTGGTGTAAATAAGTATTACTTATTACACTTTACTTAAGTTTAGTTAGGATAATGAATTATTTTATTATTTATTTAGGTGAGACACTTAGGAGTTTGCATATTCTCATGAGTTGTCATGTTAACAACACTAGAGTAAGCAACTATAATTTAGCACATGATTTCTACACACACTAGAATTTGCATCATTAATTGAGTTCTCATATAGACAACATAGTTATTTATACTCCTAATTTAGCACATGTTGTCTACAACATAATTTTGCATGCTACACCATTGTAGGCTTATCGTCTCATCATCACACTTACTCCTATGATTAATGGAGGATAACCCATATCTGGTGGACATGTATTTGGTTGTATGATTTATCATGTTGCTAACTTCTATGCATTCTAGAATCTTTCTAGAGTCCTTTATATACAAGCACTCCTAGTGTACTTTGTAATGAATATTGAATGAATATATCATCATTTTGATCATACTCTTTCTAATCTACCATTGTGCTTGTGTTTGAGTTCCTTGGTCTTGGGTGAATTTTTCCCTAAGGAAAATTCTTACACAAACTATAATAACATATAGATCTAGTCCATCAATCACATGCATGAAAAGTAATCACATGACACAAAGATTTGGTTACCTAGAAACGCTTCAATTTGAAGGTAAAATTGGGGTGGGATGACACCCACAAATCTTAACTATTGCATTAATAAAATTAACTTATTCAGGTTACAATATTTGACCATATCCAATGATCTACCCTATGAGGGGTTTTCCCTATTAAAAGCATTTGAGACTATTAGTTCTCACCCTATTAGAGGATTTTACACTTACAACTAACTAAGGACTCTATTAGGAGATTTACAAAGATCTAAGAAGACTACTCTATTAAGAGATTATCCCTGATTCAATCTATTATAAATGATTTAGTACCTAATCCTCAGTTTTTTTTTTATAAGCTAGTTTTGGATCTGCTCTCTTCAATCTAATATGATCTCTAATCTAAGATACCTTTTATGTCCTTTGCTACTTTGACAAGGTCACTTCTCTGACCTCTTTTCCTCTTTTTAAATGTTAATTGTAGCCCAAACTCTAGCTAGCTAAGGCTCTATAATCACAATGAATATTGACACCATACAAAAAAAATTGGGGAGGGAGGATTAAAATATTCCTCCACCCATATAAATAATAATGTATTTAAATAATCTGGTCATTGATATTCATCTTAAAATAAATTAGTGAATGATAATTTAAAAGTGATTCATAAAATTATAACTAAGAAGGATATAGAGCTAGATCATCCTTAAGTCCCACTATAATGTCTCAAATTAGGAGGAGTGACTCACTTACCAAGTTGGTGAAGATGTGGGAACCTAATATTTCAAGTTGATAATGGAAGACCCACATAACTTCAACATATCCTTCCTAAGAAACCGAAGTGAAATTATCTACAATGAAGATCATTATAGAGTAAGGATCCTTAATGGACTTTTCAGGGAATCCTTTTAGCACATTTCATAAGATGACTCGAAGTAAAAGATATTTCTATTAAAGTGTGGTTACTATTGCATGTAAAGACCAATCTGTTAATGCCTAATATAGCTACTTAACTTATAGTACATAAGAGGTAGTTAAGCCCTTGTAATAAATTCTGAGGGGAGAACTGAAAAGAATCCAACATTTGGACCCTCAATGTTACACAAGGATCTAAGGCGATGCCCTAAATTTTCACCCAACATGAATTTTGTCAAAACTTATGAAAATCAGGTAAAATTATTTTTTCACGCTTAGGATTTTTTAAAATTTTGTTAACCCTCATAAAGACCCTAAGGAAATTTTATGTTTTATGTTTTGGTAGATTTCATTCAAAATTGATTTGCAATAATTAAATAGGGATATATGAAAAAAATTGACTTATATGTTTATATCCCTAAGCTTTGAATTCATTGCCTTATTATTTCTCACAACTTTATTATCTCTTAAGTTTCAATGTTGCGAAGAAGTGTTGAGCTTAATATCACCACTCTTTAATCACTAACTTTTTTGAATGATGTGAAGGTCTGAGATGGTTTCTAAATAGTTCATCATGACATCAGAGTGGTTAGTGCAACCACACAAGTTTGAGTTGTGAAAGAGTGATGGCTTGGAAAGTGCATGCTTGTAGGTTAAATAAGAACTAAAAATATTTAAGTTGTGATGTTGCAAGTAGATGGAAGTGGTTAGAAAGGTGGTTATCACAACATCACTAGGATAGATAACATGTCAAATATTGCAATTATGAGGTTGTGATGAAATGAAATAGTCAGGTTTAAAAAGTCATCACAAGGTCACATGCTAGAAAGCATTAAGTATAACTAAAGATGTGATCATGAAAAAGACATAAACAATAGTCTAAAATTGAATCAATGCATGATCAAAAAGTGGTCAAATAAATTGTGATGACAAAGTTACGAGTATGTGAAAAGGAAGCAGTGGTTAAGAGTTAAGACTAGCGCATGCTCCTAGGAGGTTAAGAGAAAACTTGAGTGAAAGTAGGAAGGATGCAAAAGCCTGTAATCATGCCTTCACAATGTTACTTGTTGAGTTAAGAATCTAAATCATGTAGCAGTGATAAGGAGAGAATAGTCAAGTTAAATGGTTATTGCATGGTCACATAGCTAAACCATGAAGAAAGATTACAAGTTGTGAAGCTGTGAAAGATATCTGACAGTTAGGAGAAATGCTTATTGCTCTTTTGCAAGGGTTTGAAGAAAGCTAATAGATTAAGTTATAGTGGAGTGATCAAATTATTTGGTAGTTAAGTTTTAGAGCATTTCAACATTGCTAAGATTTTTGATTAACTCAGAGTCAAAGTTGTGAAGTGGCAAATTCTTAAGATCCACTATTGCAAGGTTTGGTTGTAGTTACATTTGTGAAGTTACAACCTTGCGAAATGAGCTTAGAATAGTTAAAGTTGGAGGTTATCACAAGATCTCTAGGTGTTTAGTAACAACAAACATTTTCTCTATGAACTTGCAAAAAGAGATGATGGTCAGACAAAGTAGCAATCGCATCTTTATGAGTCAAAAGATACAATTAAGAAATGAAGCTATGAGCCTACAAATAATCAAAGTGTTATAGTTAAAGATAATTGCTACATCTTCACATGGTTTCAATAGCTATTAACATCTTATGTTGATAAGTGAAGAATAGATGAGTGCTCTTTCACAAGCTTTCAAAGATAGTTAGGATATTAAGTTGCTATGTTGCAAGATAAAGAAAATATTCAGAAAAATGCCCAGTGCAACATCGTATAGTTAAAGTAAGAATCATGGTTTGGAGTTGCAAAGAAGAAACAAGGAAAAAATATAAAGCATCACATCATTGCAACGATGAAAAAAGTTAGGGCCTAAATCGTTGTGAATGTGGGAAGTAAGGAATAAAAAATTCATCACCAGATCAAAGCAGTTAGAGAGATGAAGCGTTGAAAGGCTGTGAGGCGGCGAAAAAGTATATAAAAAAAGAAATTACATCATTTTAGGCTAGGCTTAATAGTTAAAGAATAGAGGTGTGAGGTTGAGAAATAGTAAGAATATCCCTATTCGCATGGTCATAGCTAGAAATGAAGAGAGAGAAGAAATTGTGGCAAAGTAGTGAAAATGTGGTGATTGCATCATCACAACTCTCAATTATGAAAGCATAACATGGTTTTCAATGACCATATTTGAGATGGATAAAAAGGGATGAGTTGGATGTACAAAATATGAAAAAGTGAAGATTTTTCTAGCTTTTTGAGGATTGATAGGTTTTGAAGTGTGCAAATTTTAAATGCCATTGAAGCCAGACTCCTGTTATAGAGATAGATAAATTTTGAAAGACATGGAAGTTTTCATTACTAATTTCATAATTTTTTGAGTTTTCTAAGAAAATTTTGAGTTGCAAAGTGATTTTCAATGATTATTTAGCATATAGCATATAGATTTGATTAATTTTTTTGAAGAAATAGCTCAGAGTGAAGATGAATTGATTGCACAAGCCATTATTGAAGAACATGCATCACAAAAAAAAAGCCCTAGTTCATTTGTTGAAGAATGGATACATATTTTACCTAGCTCTACTAATACACATGTTTCAAATGATGATGCTTTCATAGATCTATATGCATTCTATAGAGTTGTAAAAGTCCTAGATAGAAATGGATATGAGTTGTTCTGGTTCTTCTACAAGTACAAAATGGAAAAGGTTCTAGTTTGTAGCCCTTGGATCAGAAATATGGGTAAACTAATGATGCAAGAAGTTTTTGTGGACATGGAACTAGTTGTAGTGCCTCTTGTATTTACAGTCTATATGTTATTTATTTTGATCTAAGAGGTGCTTGATACTCATGTTATGTTACTTTTGAGATGACCTAAGGGTCAAATGTTATATTTTGATTTCAATATCATAGGTGCTATATTATTATATTGTGAAGTTGATCATATTTGCATGTTGATGACATTTTGAGATGACATTATGTTTTATGATGATATATGGTTATCTAGTATTTTGGACATATCTCTGATTTGGTTATATGTGGATTTATGCTATGATGATTTACTTCATTCTTGTTTCATTATGCTTTATGTGAATGTGAGTAATGTAAATGGATTATTTAAGTATAATTGAATAAATGGTTAAATTAGGTATTTAATGCATTTATTGCTTTGGCTATGTTATTATATGCAATTGTACTTGATCATGTGTTTTAGTGTGCAAGAATTATATCTGTGGTAGTGGGACATGGAGTTAGTGATTCAGCTATTCATATCTTACCAATATCATCCCTATATGGTTGATATATCTTTTAAATGTTAAATTAAACCCTCTAATGATTTTTTAAATCTAGACTAATTTGCATTACGTGATTAGACCTATGAGCATGTCTATGCATTTAGAGTTTTGCATTGTCATGAAGTTGTTAAGGTCTTCTATGATTTTGGTTTCAAGGTTTTCAGGCATTATTTAATTGATTTTTAATTTCTAGCAGCTTTTCCATAGATGGATTTTACTTACTTGGAATAACCTATTTTCATTTTGTTCGATTCAAAGTGGAGCTAGTCTAACTGGATCTATACCCTAATCAATTATTCACTCAAAAAGTGAATAAGTATTGAAAGAAGAATTTATCTCCTCACTTCTCACTTTTGCAATTTGGAAAATTGAGAGCTTTTACTAAAATCCTTTTGTGAAGGATTGCATTTCTATTCATTGTGAGAGCTATGGGTGTCGAATCTTCATGAGGACAATCTTGTTGGATCCAGCTCAGGGAGACCTTGCTTTGTCATCATTTTTGGCAATATTTGTGGATTATTTATTTTACCTAGCTATTTTTTGTTTTAGCCCTTTTGGCTATTAGGTAGGGCTCTCTCATTTTCATGTTTTAGCTCCATTTTTGGTTAAATTTTTGGTAGCTATTTTTTTGGAGGCTAAGAAATAGTGTTCCCCTCCATTTTTGTTTACTAGTTCTACCTAGCTGGTTAGGTATGAATGTTTTTCCTAGTTTTGGGATGAGGGTTTGAGGTTTCACACCATTATGCTGGTCATTTTTGCATATGGTGTTTGAACTTAATTTTTATTGAATTTTTCATAGATTTAGTGCCCAAGACTGAAATGGGTTTTATTTTTGAAGCTTTCTAGTTTTGGGGTTTTTACACCATTTTGTGTGCCACCTTGTTTTCTTGAGTTTTCTTCGCATGATGTTCGTCATAGACCTAGATCATCCATTTGGATGTCAACCATACCATTGTTGTACTTTTATGTTGCATTAGGATGCATGTTGCATCCATCCTCCTAGGCTTGTTTTCAGTTGACTAATATTTTTCTCATGTTCTCATCCAGTCCTTATGTTATGATGTTCATGATGGTGGTGTTCAACACATGAGTATCTGTGTGTACATTGTCAAGTGATTTACGAGGCTCAATCTCCCATTGGTACTTCAGTGGAGTTTTATCATTTAGGGTTGGGTTGGTAATATGTATTCCTACGGGCACTCATCATTGGATAAGCATGGGTAGGGTAGGGTAGCACATGGAGGCATTTCCATCTCGCAACTTGGTGACTATTACCTATGGGTTGGAAAATTAAGTTTAAAATAAGTGATAACTAAACAAAACTACTAGGTGGTAATAAATTAATATAATTAAAAAGTGGATTGTGTGCCTTCCATTTCGAAGAGCTTCTACATGGATTGTGCACCTTCTATTGGGGAGAGCAGCTACCAATACTAGCTTGGGGTTTTTGATGCCAAGAAAATCTCCATGATGTTAGCCCCTACATAGTGGCACATTGAGTGTTTGACTAGGACCTTTTGTACTTGCATTGTCTCATGGTCTTGGTTTTAGTCATCACTACTAACTGGCATGAGTTTTAGCCATGGGTATTTTCTTTATGTGTGTTTGTGGTTGTATAATTATCTCCATCAACATGGTAGGAGTGGACCTACAAATTTCATGTGGTTGGGAGGTATAGCTACCTATACCACTACTGGGGATCAATGTATAGAGATAGTCTATTGTTCCAGTGCAACCATTGCTTGATGTTTTCACTTGATACTTCAAGTTCTGAAGTACGCTTTCTTGTGATTTACATTTTCATTGGAATGCTTGGATATCATGTTTAGATGATCTTAGCTATTTGACACAATTCCTTATATTGATGTGTAGCATATGATTAGATGATGTTATTTTCTTAGTTGGAATATGTATTGCTTTACTTGTTAGCATGTGTAGATTTCCTATTGTTATGATGTTATTACACTTTAGTGGTGATGCCCTTATAAGATAGCTTGAACTATCTAGTTGGTTGTTTGGGATGTTATGCATAAGGGATGGCTAGTCTATATGAGCAATGTTAGTATGCTAATAGAAACCAAATTTAAATAAAGCTTCTACAAACTAAACAAAATTCATAAACTTCAAGATAGACTAAGATGAACTCTCAATTGAGAATATGAGCCATTAATGGACTCTCTCAATGAGAAGCTCTCTTGTTGAGTGCCTTTGTCTAAATAGATAGGATGTATGCTCAAGCTTTATGCTTCAAAAAGGGCTTCAAATGGAGTTGGAATTTGGGTGTGAGTGTATGGTTTTGATGTAAAATGGTTTCACAAAATGGAATTATGACTTTACTTCATGGATTGTGTTATTTTGCAAAGGGGAAGGATCCAATTTATAGGCAAGAGGCTTGAGGGATTGAGGGCTAAGATGCAAGGATGGGAAAAAGCTCATGGAGGGCTCAGATTGTATGAGAAGAGATCACATGGATCGTGCTTCCTTACAACCAATCAGGGAGTGACACATGTCATAGGGTGAGAGGATGGAGGAAAGGGGAAGGATGAGTCAATAGAGGAGGCTCAATGGGATAAAATCTTCATAAAGACCCTCATAATGGCTTGTAAGAGCAATAAAATGGCTTGGAAGAGTCATTTATGGCCTAGTGGGCTTCATAAAGTTTTATGGTTAAGATATTTTGAGGGAGATGAGAGAAATTTTGACTTGGGCTTGATTAGGAGGGTTTTAAGCTTGCTTAGGATTGTGCAAATGATTAGAGGATGGATTAGGATGATTTAGGATTAGCTTAGGGATAGACAAGTGGATGGCATTTAGTGAGGGTGGGTGAAGGAGGAGATATTTGTTAACTTTGGCTTGGGTTAGTAAGTCTTAACCCATGTTTAGGGAATGTGACAAGGTTAGGAGGGGATTAGGATTAGGTTTAAAGACATCTTCTAGAAGAGTCTAGACTTTGGATGAGGATAAAGACTTTCTAGAATAGTCTAGAATTTCCTAGGATGAGGATGAAGACTTTCTAGAAGAGTCTAGAACTTCTTCGGATGAGGATAAATTAGATTTTTAGGAAATAAATAAAGTTTTATTTATTTCAAGGGTTTGGGTTAAGGAGATATTTATTAAAACTTTTTTAATAAACATGAGGATTAATATTTAATCTTAATTAAATATTTTGAGTTGGGATTAGGGGTAGGAAATGATGGGATTAGCCTTTAATCAAAAATAAAGAAGGATTAGAAGATTTTGGAAGAGGTTAGTGGTCTTAAAGAAATTGGCTAAGTTTTGGGCAAAAAATAATTTTTTTAATTTATTTTGGGTTTTTTGGTCAATTTATTAATTAAATAATTAATAAATAAGGAAATAATGTTTAAATAAGATTTAAACATTTTTGGGAGGGATTCCTTAATTAAATATTTTTAATTAAGATAAAGGGATTCAATGGCATAAAAATAAATTAATTAATTAATAAATGATGATGTCATCAGGAATTTTCTAGAAAATAAAAATACTTTATTTTCTAAAGGTTTTTAGGTGTCTACAGCTAGGACCTTCAAAGTCTCATGATGCTATTATGGTTGGTAGGAACTATGCATGAGATTGGTTATGTTCCTTTTGTACACTGTGATGTTGCTTTCAGTCCTTTCCATTTACTACAATGTTAGATGGTTAGATGCAGTTTTGTCTTTATGATATTATGTTTGAGTGCCTATGCCTCAATTTATGGATCTATTACTCCATAGTGTGGAGGATTTTTTCTCCCTTTTCTACTCATATTAATTTTTTCTTTCTTTTTGTTGCTAATCCTCTTACAAGATTGTAGACTCTCCTACATGATATTATACAATCTATTGCATGAGACTTGGCATTTCCTCATGGGGTTTATTACACTTTCTTGTGTGAGCCTTGGCATGAGTTTTGTGAGTTTCGTGGTTGGGTCAAATATTCCTTCACATGAGAGCGTAGTTATTCATGTGGTTTGATGCACTTCCTCATGCAAAACTATCAATTGTGGTTTTTCGTGTGAAAAACATGAGGCATCTACGTTGTTTTTCCAAGAATTTAATTTGGACTCTTGAGTACCCTTTAGGGGTGCTAGGGTTTCCTTTCTTCAATAAATGGGATTTTTTTCTTCTGATGTTGTCCTTGGTTTTCATCCTTTAGTATGGTCATGTCAGTTTGGTAGTGCAGTTTGGAGATCAATTGGTGTTTGGATGTTTGGTTGGTCTTCTGTTGTGATCTTTGTGATCCTCATATGTGATTTTCATGTGCATCCATTCTTGTTTTAAAAAATATATTATCTTAGATTATATTTATCCTTGTTCCAAGGATCTCTGGGAGGGGCATTACACTAGTGAAGGCCTTAATAAAGCATTACAATCTAGTTAGTAAATCATTCCACCAGAGAGATAGAAGCATTTTCTTATCCCTAGACAAAGAAACATTCATAGAGGCATTTGATTTAGGAGGCCCAGTGTCATTGCCACTTGACATTGATGACTTGACTAAGAATTTCAATAGCCAAAAGAGATTTTATATGGGTAGGGAAATGATGAGACACATCCATATGTTCCTTAAAGAGAAGGGAGAAATTATAAAGAAGAAGGAACTAGAAAAGATCATGCCTCTTGAGTTCTTCAAGAGATATTTCTAAAATATTGTCTTTGGATTAAACATGGTCCTAGGCTCAAATGGAAACATGAATTCCCCAGGGGGACATTATGTTATGGATTTGAAAATTCAAGACCCCAACACCAATGTTGGTTATGATTATGTGACATACATAATTGACAAAATCCATGAGGAGATACTGCTACTCAGCAAGGAAATTTGGAGAATTTTAGGTTCCCTCACTATTCACTGATCATGCATTTAATCTTGTTAAAAAATGCTAATGCATTTGATAAAAGCTTCTTTGAGTCCACATTGGAATGGGAAGAAATATTACCAGTGCAACGGTGGAAAAGGGTATGACAAAGATTCTACCCATACTCAAATGCTAATTCTTTTTATAATGATTTTGTGCATCATGTTTTAAAAGTGATAAGATTAGTGCATGAAAGAACTCCTAAAAGTGTTAGAAAGGCTGTTAAATCTAAAATGTGTTTTGATGTTGATATAAAACTTAGAAGTGTCTTTTTGTTTGAGGATTATACTATTATTAGAACTTTTGGATGTCCTCACCAACCCCACATTCTGCCTAAATATGTCCCTAAGAGACTAGGGGTTGTAGAAGTATTCTAGTAATTAATCTCATTGAACAAAGAGTGTTTGGGAAAATTTTTCAAGAGAGGAACAGTCTTGTGTAAATGCACCAAGGTAGGAGACTTTGAGATAGGAAAGAATTCCATTGAAGAAACAAATGCCTATTTGAGAGGTTATAAGTTTCCAACTGGACCAACTAGAACATATGACCCCTGCAACATAGTCAAACATGCCTTAAAGAACATGAGAGGATATAACCTAACCCCTACAAAACCTATGTTGGAATAGGATGTCATTGTTGAAAAGTTAAATGAGAATTTTCGTAGGGAGAGGATAATTAAATATAGAGATGTTGTTAGTTTTGAGAAAGAGATGAAAAAATCTTATCCATCCTTCTAGGGATTCTATCCTAAGAAAGACTACTAGTCAAAATTGGGCAAGTGTGTAGAAAGTTTTGATGAGATAGCAGAAAAATTCCCTAAAGCAATAAGGAAGAAAGTTAACCTTGATTATTTTAATGAAGACATGGTTGTTGAAGTCACTGATGATGAAGAAGATTAGCCTAAAAGCTTAGAGTGGATAGAGCAAAGAAGTAAAAAACAAAAGATGGTGGAATTACCAAAAAAGGCTCAATAGAAAGCATTACAAATCATGCGTAGAGGTAGCCAATACTTTGATGATATTAGAAGGAGATATTTGGTATCTCAAGAATTTGAAGATGAACAAAGGGAAAAGAAATGACAGTTGCATGCCTAGATGATAGATGATAGAATCATTGAAGTTAATGAATTTATGAGTGATGCAGGAGCATCTTGGGTGTAAGAGAAATCTTGCATCACCCAAAAATATTTTACTTTTACTTTTTTCTATTTTAATAAGGACTAGTAGATAGGGTGGTTACTATTTATGGGAACTTGCCATTTTTAGTAACTTTGTCATATGAGCTCAGAATGTTCCCATTTTCTAAAAGAAGGTTCTTTTTAGAGTTGTAAGCCTACCATAAAAATCTCATTGATCAAACATAAGTATTAGAGAAGTTATTGTGGATTTTTGGTGGAAAAATTTGTAGAATAATCTCTAGGCTCACTATTGGAGGCCTTAGAGTGCCTAGATGAGGTCTAAAAACTCAACAAAATGGCACTTGCATTGTTTCGAGCCTTATATAGATCAGGAGCTAGTGTTTCCAAAAAGTGATTATAATAGTCAATCAGGGCAACGGTTCATAATCTATGGCCTTTCAAAGTTGGGCTTCCTAAAATATCTAAAATAATTATCAAATATGTATTTGGACGACTCTATATGTATTGTTAGGGTTTGTCATCCCTAGGTATTAAGTTTCAATGTCTAGAACCTTCTCAAGGGGCATAGAATTGCTTATTTAAGAAAGCCCCAAATGTTGTCTAGAAGAGCTTGGGGTGGTAGTTCAAAGCTTAGTCTTGAAAATTACTATAATGAAGTTGCCCATGTGGGTTAGCATATTGTACTTATGAATTATGTAATTCTGCATTTGTGGTGCAAATAAGAAGTCCATTTTTTTTTCTCGCATTTGTTGTTGTTTCTTTTTTTCTATTATGAGTTTATGGTTTTAAGGGGAGCACTCTTCATCAATGAGATATGAAAATTTTACCAAAATTGAAGAGTTAAAGAGTCTTATGTTTAAATTGAAATAGAATGAATTATCATTACAGATGAAACCAAGTGATTCTTATGAGGTGGTTGTTGAATTACTTTAGAAGCTACAAGAATATAATCTTGCCAGTGAAATTCTCACTGTAGAAGAAGAAAGAGACTTAGTGAGAAGAAGTGGCATGATTGTCTTCCTAGGATGGGATATCAGTTCATCTTATTTTCTAGATCAAATGAGAATACAAGACAAGTCTATATCTTTTAAAGATGAGAACACACTAGGAGAGTTGAGAGGGTCAAGGTACAATATTGATGCACAAATAATGGTAATAAGGATTTTAGCTCTAGAGGATCATAAACCTACCCTCATGAAAATCAAGGAATCCCTAAGGGGCAATGTTATATTTTGAAATGTGAACTCCACTTCCAATAGCCAGATATATAAAATGCAAACATTCATGGCTCTACTAGAAAAGAACAAGTTGGATGACCTACAAGAACAATTGGAGGGAGCCTATGAGTGGTTTATCAAAACTAGGAGGCAATGTGGAGAAGAAATGGAGAAAGCATATGTATTAGAGCAGAAGACCCCCAAGATGGAGAATGAAATAGTAGCACTAAAAAATAATGTCAGATCTGCTATGGAAATCCAAGATAGAGGTGTACAAAAAAAGGGCAAAGTACCTAAAATAGGGAAAGCATCAAGCCAAAAAATGGAGATAGATGAAGAAGATTTAGAATCATGCAAGGAAATAGAAATCAGAACTATTAAGAACTTTTTGGTTCATAAAATAAATGCATTGAAACTAGTTTCCTAGAATGTGAATAACAACTATCTTATGTTGCAAGGAGCAGAATATAGGTGTTCTGAGGAATTTTCTCTATTATCTCCACTCTTCACCACATGGGATCCTTATACTCCATTTTAAAATAGTTTGGAACCTTTGTTGGCACAAAAGAAAGATCTGCCCAAGCTAACTATCATAAATACTGAAAAAAATAATTAATAAGGTAAGATATCTGAATGGTTTATTTGGTGAAAATTTTCAACTAATCTAGACTAAGATAAAGACAATTTCTATAGGAACACCAAATTTTGTACTTACCATTTTAGAGACTAATGGAAGAGTTAAGGACTAGGTAGAAGTGATTTATGATTTAATTGACATGCTCTGTAAGTTAGAATCAGAAATGTCAAAGATAACTTGAGAGATGAAGGTAATAATTGATGCCAAATGGAACAAATGCCTTGAGGAATTAGATATAGTTAGGGATGCCACCTAGCCTGATATAAATACATATATTGCCATATGGGAATTCATTGTAGACATCGAAGCCCTACCATTTGGTGATAGTGATTAGGAAGTGCTAGCATGTAGTTGAGATGTAGTTAGAAGAAAAAGGGAATAAAGAAAGGGAAATGAAAGTGATAGGAGCTTAAAGACCAATAGAAAGATGCTCAGGACACCTATTGAAAATGTCACTTCCTAGTTTTGCAACTGCATCCAAAGTTTTGATCCAAATACAAAGAATGTTTTAATGTAACTAAATATAAAATATCTTTGTATTTTCTTTCCAATGAAACATGCATCCTCCCATCTAAATCTTGTTGGAATCCTTTTTTATAAAATGATTTCCAAGATGTGGAGTTGAGGTCTAAAATCTATATAATTTTCAATGTTATGCTTTTTGCAATCAATCTATTTAGCTTTTGCGTCAATGTTATATTTTGGATTTGTTAGAAATGGAGAATACTAGGAAGGGGTTGACTCAATATTCTACAAACATTTTTCACCAACTAGATGTTATTTATTACCTTGAACTATAAATAAGAAAGTAAACAAGTAATGTTGAACAATAATAATAACTATGCATAAAGAGAACTCATAACACCATATTTTTTTAACTAGTTAAACCCTGGCCAAGGGAAAACCCCAGTGGGGATGATGCCCACTAGATGATGTACTAATATAAATGTTCCTTGTTAGAGTATGGACCCTATTAGGATTCTATAAAAAGTATTCAGTACCTAGGAGTCCCTGTTAGGAGTTGTAGTAGAATGGTTGCAAGAAGAGCTCACTACCCAAACATGAACGTCCAATTACAAGAAGAGCTCACTACCCAAACAAGTAATTGATCCTCATGTATATAATGATGTACCTTCTTTCCAGCTGATCTTTGATCTTATCTCAATCTAGGATCACAAAATCACTTCTACATATGATATGAAACTTTGCATTCACATATAACATTACTTTGCATTCAATCACATAATTTGCACATCACTTGGAAATGATTTCACAAGATATCTTTGCATAAATACCATGCATTTTCACAAATTCTTTATGGATTAGCTAGGACCACCATATACTTTGTGAACTTAGAGTAAACATCTAGGATGTTGGTCCTAATTGGTTAAGTAATTATTTTGTAAACAAAATAGATCCTTTACCTTTAATTTTGGTGTTCTCTTTATTAGTAATTCATGAATATCTCTTTTATGTATTGTTTGTACTGATGTCCAAGGTTATACACATCATCATCAACATGTATATTGTCTCTATCTAACCTTGTTCCCATAGATAACATCTGTTGGAATAAAACCACCAATGAGAGGGGGGGTGAATTAGTGGTTTAAAATACTTTTAAAAACTTGAAACAATTATAAGTTATAAAAAATTTAACACATGAGCAAGATAGTTAATGAATAAAAAAGTGACACAATATTTTAATGTGGAAAACCCCTTAGAGTAAAAAACCACTTTGAATTGAAAAATTTATTGGCCTCTTGGGCAAATCCTATAGAGCTACAACTCTGGGAAGCACCAACACCCTATTTTAGAAACACCAATTTCAAGGAACACCAATCCCTTACACTTGAAGTGCCAACTTCATGAATACAAGAAGCACCAACTTCAAAAATGAACAAGTGAGATATACAATTAGAGGATCATCTCTTTTACAAAAAAAATCATGAATCACTAGTTTCAACTTCTTGTTGAAAACACAATGCAGGATATACTTCTATTCTCCTCAAAACATCCAATATCCAAATATATTTTCTTTTTCCATTAAAAGATATGATCAAATAATAATATGAATAAATGAAGAAGAAATATATAACCCTTATTCCACCTCTGATAAACTTCTACAATGAAAATCAAATCACAAATATGAAATAAGAAACATAAAGCATTACCCTCTTTTTTCTTGTTAAAAATCTGCCTACAAATTGTTCGGTCTACAAGGAATTCCACACTAATTCTGAAAATTCCATCAAAACCACCTATTTAATGTTTTAGAGGAATGTATCCTCTACTTATAAACAAATTAAGTCAAAAATTTTGAGGTAGGTACATACCTCAAACATCCATTAGACCAAAATAGCTCAAAATTGTTAAAACTGTCATAACAATTTGGTAACTATTTCTTATAAACAAACCTTTTCCCTTTCTATACATGTGTTATGCAAAAAATAACAAAGAACCATTTTAGTTAACTATGAGACATTTCAAAAAAGGTGTGATAGTTGGCATATATCTGATAAAAAAGCTTGTCAACTTTCTAATAGACCAAAACTTTTTTTTTTTAATCTATTTTCAAAACCAATGTGAACATTAAGTGTTAATTGTATAACACTTAAGTATTTTTCTTGAATATGTTTTTAGCAATATTGAAGGAAATCAAATAAGATAATTAGATGTTTTTATTCATACCATATGCTCATTATTGAAATCAATGACAACAATCAAAGGCCAAATACCAAGGGTTCAACAATATCATATAAACAAGTCATACATCAAAACAATACACAATTGTAAACTAGTTTCATACTTGGACAATTTTTTGAGTACCAAAAGATAAGTATCTTTATTTTTTAGGTTTTAAAAAACATATACATCATGTGTTGTCATTAATGACAACAATTACATCACTACATATAGCGAATTGTCAAGAGACCACTTGTTAGAGTGGGGCTGTCAATGCACCAAAAGACTAATATGTCAATGCTTTAAACAACCACTCAACTTATGGTACATAGGAGGTGGTTAAGCTCTTGTCATGAATCCTAATGGGAGTACTAAAAAAATTTCTAACAATCTCCCCCCAATGTTATCCAAGGGTTTGACGATTTGAACCTATGACCAAGCTCTGATACCACTTGTTAGAGTTTGGTTTCCATTGCACCAAAAGATTGATCTATCAATTCCCAATCTAACCACTCATGTTATAGTACACAGGTGGTAGTTAAGCCCTTTTCACAAATCTTGAGGGGAGTACTAAAAAATTTTCAAATAGTATTCAATTTTGAAAACTATGAACACTAGTAAATCTTTGAATGACATTCTGTCATATTCTGAATTACATTTTAGTTATACTAGTAAATATATTATTTTTCAAGGAAAATTAATACAAAGGAAAGTTTTTCCATATCTGTGTCTCTAAATTCTATTTCCATTATATATGTTGGTCATGTTGAGATTAAATGAGAAATGTTCAAACAATTGAATGCAACTAGGATAGGTTGTATATCAATTTGTTGTTTCTTTTAATTCATGGAATTAAGTAAGTTCTTCTATAAATTGATAGGATTTCTAGTCATATGAAAGGGATATTCATATGAATGGGATTTAGGATTAACTATTGATGATTTAAATGTAAGTCGATTAAATAGGTCAAGTTTTGTTGGTTAGACTCTATGTAGAAATGGATAAGGTATTGATCACTAGTTCAGATGCATATTGAAAATTTCATATGGTTACACAAAGCATAATTATAAAAGAAAATCAATTTTAGTTTGTTATTTGAAGATTTTAATAGTTTTTCATCACTTGTTTGTAATTGCTTCCCTCTTATTTATGGTTAGCTGCTAAAGTCAAGGACTCATTATAAATCCAAGAAGAATTGTGACCATTATCTTCTATAGGGGATAGATCTAGAGAAAAAAGTATAAATTAGTGAGATCTAAAGATAAATGTTAAAAAACCCTATAAATTTCATCCCTAAGGTGCACTTGCCTTACTCGTAAAGAGCCAAAAGAGTATAGAATCCCTTAGATTCTATTGAAGTTGATCCAGAGTTGTATATTTTCTAGTTGAGTATAAGAAGTAGCTATTGTTAAACTGAGAACTTTGTCATTTGCATCCTGTTATTATGTCCTTTGTAGCCTAGTAGTTTTAAAACACCAAAAAAATGGTCACTCTACTAGGGAGTCGATGAAAGAAAAGAACTCTGAAGTTTCTAGAATCTCTTTTGTGAGTCTCTAATTTGTAATCATAGTTTTATTATCTATAAAAGTTCTAGTACCATGGAAGTTGTGTGACCTAGAGGGATATTGAAAAGTGCCTTATTAGACATATAGAGTTGTACTCTTGAAGTATATAATTTTAAATTTATTAGGGTTGGTCCCTTTTGTCAAGTTTTTTTTAGAAATGAATCCCTCATAAAGCTATTTGTCTTTTAGCCATTATAAAAAGATATTTTCCCCTAGTGGGTGGTGACTCACTCTTAGGTTTTGTTACTAGTGCTTATTGAAAATAACTTGATACAAGTATGAGAATGTGTTTCAATCATTGTTTTATCACTGATATCAAACCTACTACTTGCAGTTAAGACAATTGGTTATATGATTTTAGGGATATCATTTGCTAGATTGATGAAGAGGATTTGATCAAATGAGGTAACAATAGCACCTAGAGGAAAGGTTGAGTGATGATATGGAAAAGAGGTGCAAAGATTAGTTAAGATAGTGATATTATAATGCATTTATTATCTACTTAAGCTTGTACATGTTAGATACACTGAAAATGTCTAGAAGAATAAGAGAGAAGAATTGAGTCTTCCAAGCTTAATTGAGTGGAAAGTAGGTGCCAAGAAAAGATAGTGCAAGCTAAGTAGAAAATTAGTTGGAGCTAAGAAAAACTAAATTTTAGTGTGTGCCAAGTGATACAATGTTATCTGAGTAAAGTTTAGTTAATGTCAAGCACTAGTAACTTTAGTTTGTGTCGAGTGATTTTTCAATGGATGTCAAGCAATGTAGTATTTGTTGGGCATCAGAAGCAAGTTAATGTTGAGTGTTATCATTATGATAAAGGTTATGAATTTGAGCTGACAAGGTTGATTTTTTGGATTGTGTGAATTGTGTGGAAGATAAGCTTGATGAGATGGTTGCAAAGAATTTAAGATGAAGAGGATTGAAGGAGAAGTTTCTAGAAGGGAATAAAATGAAAAGATGGGTTGATTCATTAAATCCTACCTAATCCTACCTAACCCTAAAATGGATGATAGAGGATAAATGGAAAAGGATATAATTTCTCTTTGTAAGGGGACACAAGGCATGAAACAATAGTTGGCATGTGTGAAAACCCAAGAAATATGAGGAGTCTAGGGTGTTGTTTCATATGGTAGCCAAACTATAGAGTCTACAATTGGCATGCAAAGTAAGAAGACCTAAGGATATGGATGCTTGAAGGGTGGACAAGCTATCAAAGCTAAAGTATGTCAAAGCCAAGAAGAATGGAGGACTAAAATAGAGATCTATAATCTACAAGGTGAGTTGTAAGTTATTATCAAATAAAGTTTTATTATTACTTTCTAACCATTGTATCAGTCTAGGGTAAATCCTTTGAATTAAAGTTGATCTAACAGTCATTTATAAATCCTTTAATCGGGTGACATTCCATGTGAATGATCTAAAGTCCTCTAAAAAGGCTCACTCCTAATAGGGTAATTGGAATCCTCTAACTAGGTCACATTTAATAGTGTGCATTGTAACCTTTAACAAGGTTGGCCTTTCACAGGGCATCACTTCAAATGAGTGAGAATTGGTAGCATGTTACTGGTGGCTTTTCCCAAATAGTGTTTCTATGTAAAATAATTGCATCAAATGTGTTATTGAATTTATTATATTTCATGCTTACACTTATGCAAAATTAATTTAATGGTAATCTACAAGTTTAAGTGATTGCATAATCTAATGGATGCATGCATGATGAATATGTTATATAGGTATGGGTTCACTACGCTGTGAATTTTTTAATTTTTACATCTAGATCTTAGATAACTTATTAACCCCCTCCCCCCCCCCCAATTATTCTAAATAATTTCAAAGCCCAATTGCTTAAGAGGATTAGTTTGAAGGTACTAGAAGAAAAAAGATCAAGATGTCAAAAAGCGAGGTACCCAAGCTTAATAGAGATAAATTCCCTATGTGAAATAATTTGGTGAAGCTACAACTTGGAGGTCTTAGAGATCATGCACAATCTACCATCACCACAGAGCATGTTGATCTTGCTGGAGCACTAACTATTGAAGATCTAAAAAAGAAGAAAGAACATAACTAGGCAATGTTGGAGATTGCCTCTGCCCTATGTTATGCCAAGTTTGATGATATCAAGGGTTGTGAAAGTGCAATGAAATTGTGTGACACTCTTCATACCATTTATGAATGAGACACAAATATTTTAAGAGCTAAATCTGAAAGTGTTAGAGGTAGGTTTGATGATATGAGAATGCAAGAAGGTGAGAATATTGCTCAATATCTCTCTAGGATAAAAGATGTTGTTAAATCCATAAAAGGATCTGATGGTAAGATAGATGATGATATTATGTTGACTAAAGTTTTGAGAGAATTGTTTCGCATTAATGCTATTATATTTTTTCCAATACAAGAACTAAGATGTATACTAGGTTCTAATCTAACTCTTAAAGGTCTAGTAGGTAGGCTCACTACTTTTGAGCTATCTAATTTTGATAAATTAAAATCTTACAATGTTTAATCTACTTTGAAACCTAAGCTATCATTAAAGGAACCTAACGAGAAGAAGAGGAAAAAGGTAAAATATATTGCTAGTGACAGTGATATAGATGAGGAAGATGTAAAACAACTTGAAGCACTACTAGCAAGAAGATTTCATAGAGGTAAATAAAAATTCAAGGGTAATTTACCTATCATGTGTCTCAATTGCAATGAAGTTGGTCATATTGCTGCTAGATGTCTAGAGAAGAAAAATTATAGAGGTGGAGACAAGTACAAAAGTAGAAGAGACAGAGATAGCAAAGATTACAAAGATAAAGGCAAGAAGTATTGCTACATTAATGAAGAAGAAACCAAAGATGGATATGATGATCATGATGATTAAGTGGTGTATGTTGTAATGAAGGATGATTCTAATGAGGATTAGGTAACTACACTAGTTTCTTGTGTGAACAAGAATGACAGATGGATCATTGACAATGGGTGTTCACAGCACATGACTATAGATAAAAGTAAGTTCATTACCTTGAATTATGATGATGGAAATAGTGTAAGGTTTGGTAATGATGTACCCTATCTAATAAAGGTAAAATGTTCTATCAAACTCATAGAAAATTTTTTATGTGACAATGCTTACTATGTTGAAGGACTTAACTATAATTTGTTGAGTGTGTCACAATTGAATAGTTTAGGTTGTAAGGTTGAGTTTGAGAACAAGATTTCTAAGACATATGATTCTGATGGAAAACTAATTGGAAAAGGTGATCAAACTAGAGAGAATCTATTCTACCTTGATATGGATAATGCTATTTATTTACATGTAGAATTTGATGATGTGTGGCTATGGCACAAGAGGCTATTTTATGTTAATTCTCATAACTTGGTTAGTATCTATAATATGAGAAGAGTCAGATGTTTTATTAAGTTGAAGAAACCTAATAATATGATTTGCAAATATTGTCAGTAGGGAAAAATGAAAAAGTCAAGTTTTAAGAGTAAGACTCATACCTCTAAAGGAATACTAGAGATTGTTCATGTTGATTTGTGTGGACCAATTGATGTGAAAAGATACAAAGGAGATAAGTACATTATGCTATTTGTTGATTATTATTCTAGAATAAAGATAGTTATGTTTCTAAAATAGAAATTTAATGCTTTCCAAATGTTTAAGTCGTACTTAACAAGACTTGAGAAGGAAATAGTTAAAAGTCTAAAATGTTTGAGATCTAATAGAGGATGAGAATTTACATCAAATGAGTTTGAGATGTTTTTTAATTAGAAAGGAATCAAATGATAGACATATGCCCCTAGGACCCCTCTACATAATGGAATTTCTTAAAGGAGGAATAGATCTATAATGGATTGTGCTAGGACACTGATGATGGAGAATAATGTTTCTTTAAAATATTGGAGAGAAGTTGTAAGTACAAATTTCTATACCTTGAATCATGTACAAGTCAAGAAAGGTATTCATTCAACACCTTTTGAACTATGGTATGGATAGTCACCCAATGTAAAATATTTTAAGGCATTTGGAAGAAGATTTTAAGAATGGTAAATTTGATGCAAAAAGTGAAGAGGGTATATTCCTTGGCTATTCCACAAGAAGTAAAGCTTATAAGTGTTTAAATGCTAACACTAATAAAGTTATGGAAAGTGCAAATGTGGAATTTGATGAATATATAGAAGTTCATGAGGTTGAACCTATGAAGGAACTAGAGGAATACAAATAATTTGTATATTTTTATGAAGGTATGCCTACTAATGAAGATGTTGTAAATTGGGTTGCAAATCAACAAAAAGTATCACTAACTAATGAGTCACATACTATGAATGTCTAGTTGCATCAAGAACTAAGCTATATTTCGGTCCTGAGTTATAGAATGAAGTTGAGGCACATTCTAATTCTCATATTAGTGTAAATGAAAGAAATGTTGAGCTACCTAATAGAGATGTACACAGTGATTCAGAAGTTGAGAGACCAAATGAGGAAAACATAACAAAACCAAGATTGCCAAACTATGTCAAGAGACATCACCCTACAACACAAATCATTAGAGATAAAGATGTTAGACCATTGACAAGGAACACATTGAGAAATGATAAATGTTTTCTTAGAATGCATGAACCTAAAATAGTGAAGGATGCCTTAGAAGATGTGGACTAGAGTAATGCCATGAAAGAAGAGATTGAAAAAATTGAGAAAAATAAGACATGGACTCTAGTTCCTAGGCAAGAAGATAAAAATGTGATTGGCACCAAGTGAGTGTACCAAAATGAGTTAGATGAAAATGGTGAAGTCACAAGGAATAAGGTAAGATTAATTTGTAAAAGATATGCACAAGAAGAAGGAATAGACTATGGAGAAAATTTTTCTCTTGTTGCAAGATTGGAAGGAGTAAGAATTTTACTTGCTTACTCTTCATATAAAGGTTTCAAATTTCATCAAATGGATGTTAAGTCTACATTTATGTAAGGTATATTGGAAGAAGAAGTTTATATAGAATAGCCAAAAGTATTTTTTGACAATAACAACAAGAACATGGTATGTAGACTACACAAAGCTTTATATGGTTTGAAGTAAGCACCAAGAGCATGGTATGAAGGCTTCATAATTTTCTTGTGAAGATTGGATTTGAAAGGAATGATGATAGCAACAATCTATACTTTAACACTAAAAAAGGAAAAGGTATTTTAATATCTAAATTTTTTGTTGTTGATATCATATTTGGAGGTCAAGATACTTTAAGGATTTTACAAATGAAATAGAGAAGTTTGGGGAGATCAAGCTCTTTGTGGGTTTACAAGTACATTAGATGAAATATGGTATATACATCACTCAATCAAAATATGTAAAGGAGAAACTGAAAACTTTTGGATTGGAGGATTCTAATCCAGTAAGAACACCTATGGTGATAGGATATAAATTGTCTAAGAATGATTATTCAACTGAGGTGAATCAAACATTATATAGGTGCGTGATTCACAAATTGCAATAAGTAGTACACAATAGACCTTATATTGTATTATCTATTGGGATAGTTGCAAGATTCTATGCTAATCCCAGAGGGAATCATTTGATGGCCATTAAAAAAATAATGAGATACCTAAAAGGAATAGAAGACTATGGTCTATACTATAAGAAAAATGAAAAATTTGAATTGAGAGCCTACAATGATGTATTGGGCTGGAAATATTGATGACAGAAGAACACGAGTGGAGGAGCATTTTTCTTAGGAAAAGGGTTGGCTACATGGACTAGCAAGAAACAAAACTACATATCTCAATCTATTGTTGAAGCTAAATATGTTTTTTCTACAATAAATTGTACAAAGATTGTATAGATTAAATAGCTACTCAAAGGGATGAAAGAGGAAATCACTGAACTTGTGATACTTTATTGTGATAATACAAGTTCTATAAATATATCAAAGAATCATGTGATGCATAGAAAGACTAAGAACATTAGAATCAAGCATCATTACTTGAAAGAGTTAGTTTAAAATAAAGAGGTGAAGATGGAGTATGTTAACGCAAAAGAGAAAATAGCTAATATCTTCACAAAAGAATTACCTAAGGATGCTCATGAATATCTTAGAGGTAAACTAGGGGTGATACCCTTATCTAAGGTTATTTAAGAAGCATGAAAAGTGCCCTACATCAAACAAGATTATTGGCATATGTTACACATTGATGTAGTGTATCTTAATTTAGGAGTTGCCTAAAGTAATCAAAGAGCTAGAGCTACAAATAAATCACAAGCTAAGTGACTGAGGGAGAAACTAAAAATGCTCATATCTGCACATTAAGATAACAAGTATTTGGCATTGTTGTCAAAGAGGGAGAAATCCTAAAGGGAGACAAATAGAAATAAAGGGAGAAATTCTACAATCCAGAAAGGGAGAAATAAGATACATAAGAAATATGGGATACCTAGTCAAAGGGAGATAATGTCAAGGGAGATATAAGAAGTGATCTAGAGGGAACCATTAGGATGAATTGATTGATTTTCTATTGACCATAATAGAATTTTGTAACCTATTTAGAAGATGATAGTTCCTAATAGAGAGAGAAATTTCAATACAAACAATTATTTTCTTTCTGGTATTTGGTTGGTTGTACTGATTAAGTTTCATTTATCATTAATGCCAAAGAGGGAGATTGTTGAAAACATCTTGGTACAAGTATAAGAATTTTTTTCAATCATTATTTTTTCACTGATGTCAAACTTGCTACTTGTTGGTAAGATAATTGCTTAGATGATTTGAGTACTAGCATTTGTTTGATTGATAAAGAGGATTTGATCAAATGAGGTAACAATAGCACCTTGAGCAAAGGTTGAATTATGATATGGAAAAGAGGTACAAAGATCAGTCAAGACAATGATATTATAGTGTATGGATTATCTACTTAAGGTTGCAAAGTTTAGATACACTGAAAAAGTTTAGAAAAACAAGAGAGAAGAATTGAGTCTTCCAAGCTTGACCGAGTGGATAGTAGGTGTTGAGAAAAGATAGTACAAACCGAGTAGAAAATTAGTTGGAGCCAAGAAAAGTCAAATTCTAGTGTATATCGAGTGATACAATGTTAGCCAAGTAAATTTTAGTTGATTTTGAGCACCAGTAAACTTTAGTTCATGCCAAGTGATTTGTTAATGGATGTTGAGTAATGTAGTATGTGTTGGCCATCATAAACAAGACAATGTTGATTGTTAGCATTATGAGAAAGATCATGAATTTTATGAATCTGACCTGACAAGTTTGATTTCTTAGATTGTGTGAACCATGTGGAAGATAAGCTTGATGATCTAGTGGTAGAGAATTCAAGATGAATCATTTTTTAGGAAAATTCAAAGAGGATTGAAGGAGAAGTTTCTAGAAGGGGGTAAAATGAAAAGATGTGTAGATTCATTGAATCTTACCTAATCCTACCTAACCCTAAAATGGATGATAAAGGATGAATGAAAAAAAATCTAATTTCTCTTTGTAAGAGAATACAAGGAATGAAACAATAGTTGGCATGTGCAAGAACCCAAGAAAGACAAGGAGTCTAGGGTGTTGCTTCATATGGTGGAAAAGCTATAGATTCTACAATTGACATGCAAAGTAAGAAGACTTAAGGGTATGGATTAATGAAGGGTGGACAAGATATCAGAGCTAAAGTGTGTGAAAACCAAGTAGAATGGATGACTGAAATAGAGATTTGTAATCTGCAAAGTGAGTTGTAATTTGTTATCAAATCAAGACTTAGTGTTACTTTCTAATCATTGTATCTCTCCAAGGTAAATCCTTTGAATAAAGGTTGACCTAAAAATCATTTGTAAATCCTTTAACTCAGTGGCATTCCAAGTGAATGATCTAAAATCCTCTAACAATGCTCACTCCTAATAGGGTGATTGAAATCTTCTAACTAGCTGACATTTAACAATGTGCATTGTAACCTTTAGTAGGATTGGTCTTTCATAGGGCATCACATTAGAAGAGCGAGAATTAGCAGCATGTTACTAGTGGTTTTCCCCAAATTGGGTTTCCACATAAAATCATTGTGTCAAATGTGTTATTGAATCAATTATGGTTCATGCTTACATTTTTGCAAAGTTTATTTGACAACAATCTATAATTTTAAGTGATTACATAATCTAATGGATGCATGCATGATGAATATGTTATATGGATATGAGTTCACTAAGTTGTGAAATTTTTTATATGTACACCTAGACCTTGGATAACTAATTCACCCCCCTCTCAATTATTCTAAAGAATTTCAACAATACTTATATTAAAGTGAAAGACGACTGATAAGAGGGAAAATATGAGAGCTTATGTGAGGGAAAACCTTGATGTTCCATTCTATATAGACTTACCAAAAGGTAGTAAAAGGAATTGGCATAAGAGGAAAGGAGAAAGAAGTCATGCTTGAAAAGCTAGAGATAATTTCTAGTTCTAGCCCATAGTTGATAAAGAATTGTTATCTAACACTTTAGAATCTTAGAATAACAGACTTCTAGGAAATCTTTTTGTTACACCTTTTGATGAAGAGAAGTCTTACCAAGATAAAATGGTATCATTTGTAGGAGACACTATTTTTATACCTAATGTTGTAGAATAAATGAACCAGCATCTCAAACCCAAAAGTGTTCAATCTAATAGATCAAATCTTGGGAAAGTTCCATACATTAAGAGAAACTTGATAGATTTGGATGACCTTGTAGAATTTGATGCTACAACTATAGATCATGATGAATTTATTTTTGAGGTAGAAGTCATTAAAATAAGGGTTGTTGAAGAAGAATCCAAATGCATCAATTTGAAGAGGGAGAAAGAGAAAATTACAATGAAAATTCTCATTGAGAGAGATAAATTTCTTAGGAGAACAGCTGATTTGAAGGAGCAAAACAAAAGGTTGGAAGAGAGATCCTCCAAAGTAAATTATGATGTATTTGGAGATGTTGAAGATTTGTGATTTAAAGTCGAAGAGCAAGAACATCTCCTAAAAGAAAAAGAGGGACCTATTATTTATCAAATACAACCTTATAAACCTGTTGAAACTAAGATCATAGACTTAACTATGAAAAACCCTAATAAAGGAAAGTAGAAGGTTATAGGGATCCAAATAAATGAGCCTTAGATTCTTCCTAGACAATCTATGAGTCAAGTCATGTCTAAATTGGATTTAGAACCAGAAAAAGATAAAAGGGAAAGGGAGGATTTAGCTAAAGAGCTTGTGAAGGTTGAGAATGAAGGACAAGTAGCTAAAACTAGAAGAAAAAATTAGTTTATTAAGTCTAATTCTACTTTAGCTTCTTGGCCAATTATGTCCTTGCAAGCTACACCCTCTATTCCTACTTGTGTACTAGAAATAAATAGCCAAAATATTTCCAAATCAGCCTCTGCTTCATCTTCAACTGCAAATATCCAAATATCTTCTATTCACCAAATCCAACAACTTTTGATCCCTGTCCAAAACCAAGTAGTTGTAGCAAGTACATCAAATGTTGTTGGTTTCCAAAGAAGACCCTTATACATGGAAAAGTATAAATAGATGTCCTTTCTAGGCATCCATGGGTTCCCATATCCTATTTAAAATTATCTTAGAGATAATGTTATAAACATTTTAGGCAACAATTCCATTACTAGTGAAGAGCACCTAAGAAAATTTGTAGACATGTTCAATGATTATGAAGTGGAGCATGAAGATGTGGTCATGAATTTTTTTGTGCATTCACTAACTAAGGATCCTAGGGATTAGTTTAGAATATTACTTGATGATAGCATTAGCTCATGGAATGACTTGGAGAAATTTTTTTAAGGAGCAATATGGGGAGAATAAAAATGTTGGTTTTATGTTGAATGAATTCAACAATGTAAAAGAGAACCAAATTGAGTCCACATTTGACTTCAATGTGAGTTTTTTTTAATATTTAGATCTTTTACATATTGAGGCTCCTTAAGAGAAACAATTACAACTTATTCAAGCTCTTTTTGAGAAATCGCAGTAGAGACAACAATTGGAAGACTAAGAGTCACAACTTAGAATCCACTTTTTACAAATGAGATGAATACAACCAATACAAGACCAAGAGTCACAACTTAGAATTCCACAAAGATGTCCCTCTTGGGATTTGAACTAGGGTGTCCACGATGAGAACTCGTTGCTTCAACCAGCTAAGCTAAACCCCTTGGACATTAATGTGAGATTTTAAAAAGTGATTTATAAGATATTCCAAGTGATGAGACTTGGTGAAGATGTATGCCTCACTACCTACTTCAATGCTTTTGAATGACATACATATTAAGTAATAAAGATCTTAGGACACTAAGATATTCTTACAAGATGGTAGTAAATATTGAAAATTAAGATAAAGGCCTCTAGTAAGTTGTAGGGAAGAGATGACACAAAATTGTTCAATCCATGGAATAGTAAGAAAGAAGTTGAGAAGCCTACTATGGTTAATAAACTTGAAGAGGATACAATGGGTCAAGTTTTAAATTTGCTAAAGAACATGAATCCATTAGAAAATAATGCCAATAACAAAAATAATGGTGATGAACCTCAATTTAACAACCATTATAATAGGTAGCCTAGAATGCAAAACTATCCATATACTACTCAATGGAAGGATGGAAAATGTATCTCCAACTCTACTCAAGGCATTAAAGACAAAGGTACACTAGATCCTCTACAAATAAATTCTATGAACATGATAGATGATGTACCTTGGTGCATTATATGTCAATCCCCTCATTCCCCTAACTATTATGCATTGGATTAGTCTTTTTTTGCAAATCAACATGTACAAAATAAGGAAGGATAGGAAGAAAAGGGTCTTGATGATGAACGCTATAATATAATAAATTTATATGACAATGGTGAGGAGTCTAATTTAGAAGAATCTGAAAATGATTTTGCAAGTTAGGGAAATGTCTATCAGTCATACCACTAGAAAGTATTTTAATATTATGAAGATCATGATGTAAAAAAAGGTTTGTTATACATTGTTAGGTTTTGATGACATAAACTTGAGAAAACCATCCAAGGAAGAGATTGACAGGATTACTATAGAAATTATAACCCAAGTACATAGTAACAACAATCTAAGAAACATAACTGTCAACAATGATGTTGGTAAGCCATCTAGCATTTTGATTAAAGACATTACTCATAAGATGAATGATGAAAGTTAAAAGGATCCTCTAATAATAGTTAAAGTCAAGGAGAGTAAGAACAAAAAGTGGGAGCCAAAAAAAAGGTATAGTTTCAAGGAGTTGTAGCTATCAAGGTACATATGTCTAAGAAAAAATCAAAACCTAATGCCATCAAGCAATTGGTAGGGCTTAGCACTCAAGCATTGTCAACTCCAAGTATTTCTATAAGACATATTGTTTATGATCTTGTTGCCATGATATCCATGTTATCTCGAATTACTATCAAATTTCCCTTGTCTGAAATGATTAGAATCAAGGAACATAAAAATAAGGCTCTTTCTTGGTTGGGTGGGATAGGAAATAATAATGTTGTTGAGCAAAAATCTGTAGTCATGCAACATACACTACTCATATTAGAAGATAAAGGAGTCATGTCCCAAATACCCCATATGTATTTGGATAATTCCTTTGTATCTTACCTACAAGAAATTGATCCTTTCTTTCTTAGTTTTATCATAAATGACAAAATGTTTAAAAAAATGCATGATTGACTCAAGAGCATCAAATAGCATAATGCCTTTCAAAGTTATGGAAGCCCTTGGCATAGAAGTAGACACCAAATAGGGTAGGTGTAGAGCAATGCATGCAAAGGAATTGCCTATCATAGGTACAATCAATGCATTACCTTTTAAACTAGTTTCCTATCTTGATGTTGAAATGATCATGACAGTCCTTGTAGCTCATATTCCTCACCATTATGGGATGCTACTCTCTAGCAAATGGAGAACTATGATGGGAGGTATCTTGTAGTGTGACTTGTCATTTGCTACCTTTCATATAGGAGAAAATGCTATCAAAATTGATAGAGAACCAAGGGTTACTTATGTTTTGAAGATAAGGGTTACTTATGTTTTGAAGATAGTGTTGAAAAAGATGCTACATGTTTCTTAGATACAGATGTTAATGCATTTAGATCTAAACTAGTCATTCAAGAAATTGAGAGGACACCACCACTAATTGCACAAGAGGTAACTTGTTGTTTGGATTCATAGAATTTATGGAGTATGTATTTTGCTGGAGCAAGTTCTAAGGAAGAATCAAGAACTAGGTAGTATTTATATCTCCAGAGAAAATTACATTTAGATATTTATTTACTCTAAATTTTTCATGTACGAATAACATTGCAGAGAATGAAGAACCTTTGTTAGGATTAAAAATTGTAGTAAGTCATCGAATTAAGGAACTGCATATATTGGTGACTCTGAATCAATTGTTTCTCAAGTTAGAGGAGTATATGAACTTCAAAGAATAAAAGATTAAAACAATATAGGAATGTTGTCTGGGATATGATTGAGTGTTTTGATGTTTTTTGTTGTTGTGAATAAATATTCACTATTTACACTTACTTAAGTTTACTTAGGTCAATGCATTATTTTATAATTTCTTAGGTGAGACACTTAGGATTTTGCATACTCTTATGAGTTGTCATGCTGAAAACATAGTTATTAGAACTCTTATTTTAGCACATGGTGTCTACAACATTATTTTTCATGCTACACCTTTGTAGGCTTATTCTCTCATCATTGCACTTACTTTTGTGCTTAATGGAGGACAGTCCACTTTTGGTGGACATGTGCTTGGTTGTAGGACTTATTAGTATGTTGATTCCTTAGAATTATAGAAGCATTCTAGAGGCCTTTATATATAGACACTCCTAGTGTACTTCACAATCAATTGATTACTATATTGTTATTCTCATCATACTCTTTTGGTCTATTCTTGTGCTTGTGCTTGAGTTCCTTGATCTTGGGTGATTTTTCCCTAAGAAAAATTCTTACATGGTATCAAAGCTTAGGGAATTTCTCTTCACATAGCCGTTCGAGACCATCTTCTTGGTTCACCACTTAAGGAAACCTTGATCTAGATCCATAGTATCATAGTCATTGGGAGTATCTAGAGCCAAAGAAGACCTCGCCATTGCCTCTAGAATGTCAATTTAGTATAAATTGACTATAAATTCACCTATCCTAGGCCATAGTCAAATTTGAGGCAAATCTTTTTTACAAACAGGAACCCGAATGCCCAATTTGCAAGTATGGTATGATCACTATTTATATCTATAATTTATTTTAATTCATATCGATATTTAATTTTTTCTCTATGAATTTTTGAATTTTTTTGGCTAATAGGGCTTGCAGAGAATTTTTTTTTGCAGGAACTAGGTAGTAATGCCCCAGCCCTATGTAGAATACTCCATTTTGATCTGCAAAATATTCCAATTAATTGGCAGCTCAAATTCAACATTCAACATTAGTTCTCCACAGCCACACCAACCAAATTCTAGCTATACAAATGACCGACAATTTCAACCCACGACTACCAACTACACAAATTCAAACTTTTGACAAACTTAGCAAGCTAGAGCCTGGTAGCCTCAACTTTACATTATCCTTAATGACCCTTCATCTTTAAATAGTGCAAAGTCAAAAACCCCATGCATGTGGGACTAAAGACAGGTTCCTCATCGACTGACTAAACTTTTCAGCACCTGCAAACATCAGTTCTAGTGGTCTTTATTTATTTGGGCACATTGCTGGTCCTCAACACCTCCCACTGATCAAGTCTCTAACACCACTACTACACACTTTAATGCCTAACCATGCAGACAACCCGCCGAAACTCCACATGTACTTTGGACCCTACAAGTTAGTAGAAACATGTGGCAACCTTTGTGCAATTGTCCCATTCAGAGAGATTTTCATGTGGCCCTATCTATAAGTGTAGACCCTTCCTCCATGGAGCCACCTCAACCAATACTATCAGCAGTCCCTTGGACCAGTTACCACCACGTTAGTGAAGGATCACCGAAAGACATGTCATATTTGTACCATGACATGTTTTCCTTTTTCTGTATAGTACTATACCACTGACATCATCATTTTTAATAGACACATCAACCATGACATCATCCAGGGGCCAAGTTTTTGCTAATGTCATCATTTTTCTATCTTGAAATGAATGGTCATTTGACTATCATTTCTAGGTAATTTTGAACTGATGTAGTGGCCATTTGACTATCAAATTTAACCTAGTGCTTTGTTTCCCAAACCTCTCTCCATATGTAGTTTTGATTTGACAGTCTGACTTTGAGAGGCCATAACTCAGTCATGCAAACTCCAAATTAGGTGCAATTTATTTTTTTGGGTAGAATTTCCTAAAAAAATTAGTGGTGCTATTCTTTTCTAGTTTTGGTGCATGGATTTTTTAGAAATTGCATTTTTTGGCAAATGTACTTGTCCAATCCTACATTTTGCAACTTCAAACACTCTGTACGGGCTCATATGGACACATTTTAGAGTTCCATTTTTTTGAAAGTGTGTAATTTTTTCTACTTTCCAAATCTGTAATTAGATTATAGGCTTGTGTGGACAAAAATATCACTTTCAGACTTAGGGCTTTTTCTGCATTG
This sequence comes from Cupressus sempervirens, assembly GCA_028749045.1. Classification (NCBI taxonomy): domain Eukaryota; kingdom Viridiplantae; phylum Streptophyta; class Pinopsida; order Cupressales; family Cupressaceae; genus Cupressus; species Cupressus sempervirens. The sequence goes on from CM053784.1 coordinate 690,202,776, forward strand.
TATTGCTTTGATTACTTTTTAAAAAATTTGTACATCTAAGCCATAGTGCTTAGTGATAGATCTGAGCCTCAAAAGGTAGTTGTAAATAGAAAAATTAGAAGCCCACTTTCTACATTTTGACAAGTGGCCTATTGTACATGCACTATTAATAAAGTGCCAAAAGCATCATTTTTGGGGGAGTCTTTTGATTGAGTGAATAGGGGGGTGTCTCTTGTATTTTTGTGTCTCTATTTTACACTTGTGCTCTTTTTCATTTTCTACATCATGGGTTCACCTAAAGCTCCACTTCTAACTTCATACAATTATACTACATGGAAAGATATTGTATGGAGTAGATTAATGGAAAAAAGATTTAAATTTGTATGTTGACGGTAAAATTGTAAAACCCACAGATGCTACAACACTAGTTGATTGGAACATTAAAGACAATCAAGCTTTAGGAATCATTAGGAGTTTTGTTCATAGAGATCTCTTTTGCCACATTTCTAGCTTTAAGGAAGCCAAGCCTACTTTGGACAAACTTGAATCATTGTATGGTAAGGTGGATGAGGAAAATGGATACCAGATTGAGGATGACCTACTTCTATTGAATTCAAAGAATTTTGACACAATTCAATAATATATCAACAAAGAAAATGAATTATGTGCACTACTTAAAGATTGTGGTAATCCCATGAAGGATGATCAGTTGATTCATCACTTCTTGAAGAGGCTACCTTCAGAGTATGCATCTTTTGTGTTGAGCTACAACACTCATAGGTTAACCATGGGAAGTGCTTTCATGAAGCTTACTTTTGATGCATTTGTAGAGGTGTTGATGTTGGAACAATCCAAGTTGATAGATATGGATATTATCAAGTCATCAAAGACCAAAGCATTGGTGGCTACCAATGAGAACCAATCAAACCAACAAGGTAAAAGTTCTACCAACAACAAGAAAAAGAAGTGGAAGAAAAATTCACAATCAAAGACACAAAAATCTACCTCCTCATAGCAAAGAAATTCTTCTTCCAACAAGAAGGGAAGCAATGATAAAAGGATAAACTATTTTGTGCATATTGCAAGAAACTAAATCATGATGAGCATCATTACAAGACTAAGAGAATCGATGAGTTGGAAAACTTACTCAAGAAGAACAAAATCAATGTGCCAAATGCTTCCAAGGATTCAACTCCAACCACTTCAAAGGGAAAAGGGCAAGCACTTATGGCTACTTCAAGTTCTTTAGTGGAATGGATTCTTGACTCAGGCACCTTGTATCATATGGGTTCTTCAAAAGGAGACATTTCTTCATTAAAGCAATCTAAGGTACCACACATCTTTGTAGGATATGATACAAAAATGAAAGTTTAAGGGAAAGGACAAGTTGAGATGGAAAATGGAGAGTTCAAAGAAGTTCTCTATGTTCCCAACCTTAGCTCGAATCTCCTCTCAATCTACCAAATCACTTACTATGGAGATAGAAATAAAGTTGACTTCCTTCTTGAATAAATAATGGTGTGCAATCTGAAAGATGATTCAATGGTTGCAGTGGGTAAAGTTAATCATCACAAAATCCTTTATTCTTTCTCCCACTTTATGCCTAAGCCTCCTTCACATGCCTTGTTAACTCAGTCTCATTCACAAAGTATTCTATGGCATGAGTGGTATGGACATCTCACCTTTCACTATCTTCATCAACTTTTCTCAAACAATTTGGTGAAAGGTCTACCTATAATCAAATTTTATAAAGGTGAGTGTTCAACTTGTTTAGTGGATATGCATCTAGAAGAGAAGTATGATAAAGGGAAGTCTTGTAGAGCATCAGTTGCTCTTGAATTGGTTCACATGGTTCTAGCAAGACCTTTTGTATTGACATTAGTTAGCCAAGGCTGCTACATCCTTACTTTCATTAATGACTTTTCACACTATGCATGGGTCTACTTTCTTCATCACAAGAATAAAGTGGTTGATAAGCTTCAGGCCTTCAAGGGTCATGTTGAACAACAGTCAAGAAAAGTCATCAAAGTTCTTTAGATAGACAATGAAAGTAGATATGTGAACACAAGACTTAAAAACTTTTGCAAACTTGAGGGTATTGATCTTTAGAATCCACCAGCATTTAGTGCACACAAGATAGATGTTGCAGCACTGATGATACAAACTCTTAAGTCCATGGGAAGTTGCATGATTCAAGCCAAGTCTCCTAATCCTACACTTGAAGTTGAAGCTATAGGAAGGGCCAATCACATACTCAATAGGTCTTCTCATAATGCCTTAGATGGAAAGACTCCTTTTAAGGCATGGTGTGGCAAAAAACTAGTTGTGAAACACTTAAGAGTCTTTTGTTGTCCAACATGGGAAAACATATCTTCTAGGGAATGCAAGGCACCACCACCAAGGCCTTGTATTTTCATTGGATATGAAGAGAGTGTTAAGGCATATAGACTTATGGATCTTGAGACTCATGAGATTTTTATCAAAAGGAATGTTCACTTTGAGGAAAGTTCACCCAATTTATCCTCTAATGCTCTCCATACTTCATACATTGTGGAAACTGATAGTGACACTAGTGATAGTGATTTAACAGATTCAGATGTTTGGGGTCCTATTGACAGTTGTAGTTTGAGGTCACAACATTAGCCAATTCCACTTGCATACATTGCTATAGTGATAGGTTCATGCAAATCAGAATAGTAGGGTACAACTTGTCTTCCAACTCCAGTATCAGGGGATGACTACATAGCAGATATTTCAAGTTTATTTATGGAGTCATACATAGTGGATTTGGAGGACATCATCAATGATATAAATCTTCTCTTTGATAATGACAATCCTTCTTTAGTTGCTGCAAGGGCCCACTCTGACCCTCTTGTCCATTCTCTACATGATTAGTCTTCACAGGTTGATATGATTGTGGATCCTTATGTACAAAAATTGCAGAAGGTTTCTTTATCATTTGAGGAGATGGTTCTTTGGGACAAGTTCTAGATCCATCTTTGCTATATCTAACATTGTTCTTTTTAGTAGTGTTGGAAGGGGCACCAACTAGTATTGACATAGGGATAGTTGAGAACATTTTAGAGACATCATTCATCATTAGGATTCTTACCACACATTGGGGAAGCATCTCACTTGTACCTATGATATTGTTTCTTCCAAAGGGGAGGAACATTATTCAGTAGTCCTTAATCAACTTCTACATTGGAGTAGTTTGTATTGATGGATTTTCTTCATTTGGGGGGGACTACCTTGTCTCCTTTCTTCTTCTCTCTTGTGGGGGGGACCTTTTCCTCTTTTGGGATTGTGTTCTTGTCATATTTCTCTTTTGCATATACTTGATGTAAGTTGAAATGGGGGGGTCTTGATTACTCCATCCATCCATGCATCTTGTTTTTTCTTCTCTCTTTTTGGGGGAAGGTTTTTCCCATGAGGTTTTCCCTCTTGCTCTGCTTTATGAGAGATTTCATTTCATTATGTACATGGGTATCTAACATGGCATAGTAGCTAGGACCCATCGTGCATTTTTATTCTAGCTTTCATAAGCTTAAGTGCATTCCCCTAAGTTACACTTAAGGAGGGGGTGTTGGTGTAAATAAATATTCATTATTTATACTTACTTAAGTTTACTTAGGTCAATGCATTATTTTATTATTTCTTAGCTGAGATACTTAGGAGTTTGTGTACTCTTATGAGTTGTCACGTTGACAACACAATTATTAGAACTCTTATTTTAGCACATGGTGTCTACAAAATTATTTTTCATCCTACACCCTTGTAGGCTTATCCTCTCATCATCACACTTACTTATGTGCTTAATGGAGGATAATCCACTTCTGGTGGACATGTACTTGGTTGTAGGACTTATCAATATGCTGATTTTTAGGGATTCTAGAAGCATTTCAGAGGCCTTTATATACATGCACTCTTAGTGTACTTGATAATCAATTAAATACTATATTGTTATTTTGATAATACTCTTTTGGTCTATTCTTGCTATATTGTTATTTTGATCCTACTCTTTTGGTCTATTCTTGTGCTTGTGCTTGAGTTCCTTGATCTTGGGTGATTTTTTCCTAAGAAAAATTCTTACACTTTTGGAATAGTTTGGAAGGACAAAAGTAATAACAAGATGGCTGACCTATTAGCTAATGTAGCTATTAAGCCAGATGATATATCATTTTTTGGCATGTCAAAGATTAAAAAGTAGATTAGGCATTCAATCCCCAACAATATTCAGAATTAGCAAGTCTTTGAGGAAGATAAATATATAATTATATTTTTGAATAGTAAGGGCTGGTTTTGGATGTAAGAAATTGATTGTGTTGCTTATGTTGATAATATTTGAATGGTAAAGAGACTATTTTTGGATGAGAATTTTTGTAATTGAAAACCAACAACATTCTAAAGGGTTGGTTATTTTAGAGATTATCTTTGATAGTAATCATAGGATCTCAAGTAGAAAATAAAGAGTCAAATGCTAAAGATTTGAAGGAAGTGAATCTAGGGACTAATGAAGCACATAAGAAGGTATACATTGGTAAAAAATTATCCCGTAAGATTAAGAAAGAATTGATTGGTTTATTAAGAAACTACATACATGTATTTTCTTCATCCTATGATGATCTAAAAGCCTACAAAGATGACTTATTTCAACATGAAGTTCCTTTGAAGGATGGTGCAAAGCCTTTTAGAAAAAATCTCAGACCAATCAATCCTACTCTTGCACCCAAGATACAAGAATAATTGATAAAGCTAAGAGATGCTAGGATCATCAAGACTATTTGGCATTCACCTTGGGTATCATATCTAATTCCATTTAGGAAGAAGAATGGAGTTATCAGATTATGTGTTAATTTCATATACTTAGACATATCTTCATTAAAAGATAATTATGGCTTAACTAACATGGAGGCAATTTTACAAAAATTTACTAGATCAAAACTCATGTCCATGATGGATGCATTCTCAGGCTATAACCAAGTGGTTGTAAAAGAATCATAACAATATAAGACTGCATTCACAACATCTTGGGGGTAAATTGTTAATAGTAGAATGTCATTTGGTTTAACAAATGTTGGTGGTACTTTTCAAAGAGCTATGGATGTAGTCTTTGCAAATATCATTCATAAATTTTTTATAGTATACCATGATGGTTTAATAGCTTACTCAAAAGATGAGAATGATCAATGCATGCATCTTGAGAAGGTATTCATCAAAGCACTGAAGTATGGAATATCTTTGAATGCTAGAACATGTGCATTTTTTGTTAGTGAGGGTAAGCTATTGGGCTACTTAGTTGAAATAGATCTTGAGAGAGTTGAAGCAATAGATAAAACATAGAAGCCAAAGAATATGAAAGGAATTCAGTCTTTCTTTGGGTAGATAAACTTTCTTAGGAGATTTCTTACAAACTTTTTTGAGGTAAGTAGGCCCATTTCTAAAATGTTGAAAAAGGGTTCAGAGATCAAATGGATGGAGAGCCAAGTATGGAATTTAGTAAGATAAAACAAGCTATCAAGGATGCCCCTATTTTAAGAGCTCCAAATTATGCAAAGCCTATGCATATATTTTCCTTTACATCTTTTCATATAGTTTTTGTTGTCTTATTGCAAAAGAATGATGATGAATTTGAATAGCCAATTGCATTTTTCAACAAGTCTTTGCAAGTTGTGGAACTTAAGTATGATATAAATGAAAAAAAAGCATATGCCTTGGTTAAAGTTGTAAAGGCATTTAGATGTTATGTAATGGGATCCATTGTAATTACATTTGTTCCAAGTGCTGCAATAAAAGACATCTTCTCACAACAAGAGGTTTTAAGGAGAAGATGTAGATGGATCAATAGGATCCAATAATTTAATATTGATATTCAAATTACCAAGTTGGTTAGATGTCAATGCCTTGCTAAACTGATGCAATAGGCTAACCTTGAAAGTTGGATCAATCAACTTGATGATGATTATAGAAGTGATCTGTGTGACAAAGACACTTTTGATTGGTATAGAGATATAATATTTTACCTACATCATATGAAGATTCCATTTGGACTCGCTAAGAATCAAAAGAGGGCTCTAAAGTTGTAGGCCATCAAATAGATCATTGTGAGAGATTAGTTGTGGTGGAGAGACATTTAAGGTATTCTTTTGAAATGCATATATGAAGAAGAATCAAAGAAAATCTTTAGTGACATGCATGAAGGAGTGTGTGGGGGTCATTACATGGGAAAAAAATAGCCCATAAGATCCTTAGGTCTAGCTTGTGGTGACTTATATTATTTAAAGATGCACAAGAGCTAGTAAAGAAATGTGATGCATGTCAAAGATTTAGTGGAAAGTTGAAATATTCTAGAAACATGCCATTGAAGCTAGTGGAGGTACAAGCATCTTTCAAGTAGTGAGGCATTGATTTTAGTGGTTAAATTTCAAATAAATCTAGTGGAGGGCATTCTTGGATCCTTGTTGCCATTGATTATTTAACAAAATGGGTAGAGCTCATTCCTACTAGGAATGCAACAAGCAAAGTGGTAATCAATTTGATATTGAATAACATCATTATTAGATTTGGGTGCCTAGAGAAAATTGTCATTGACACTGCTATGTGCTTTAGATTAGATGAGTGCAAAAAATTTTGCGAGAAATATGGCACCATTGGATCTACATCATCATCTTACCATCCCTAGGGAAATGGGCAAGTTGAATCTAGCAATAAAAGTTTGTTCAAGATTATCAAGATGATGTTATGAGAAAATAAGAGAGCCTAGGATTCCAAGTTTCCTTTGGTATTATGGGTAGATAGGGTTATAGTGAAAAAATCTATGGGTTGTGCCCCCTTTGATTTAGTGTATGGGATCTAGGAAAGATTGCCTCAAAATAATCTGAATGAGATGTATAAATTCATCCAAGTTTATGATGATGATATTGTTGATAAAATGCAACTCAAAATGGATGATATCTTATAGTTGGATGAGACAAGGAAGGATGTTTCTACACAAAATGCAAAGTTACAAGCACAAATGAAGTGTTTCTATGACAAAAAGGCATTAGATAGAAAGTTTCAGCCTGAGGAGTAAGTATTATTATGGAATTCTAGATTGGAAGACAAAGGAAAGAATGGTAAATTTGATCCCATTTGCCTTGGTCCTTATCAGATCCATGGTAATAAAGGTGAAGATTCTTATTTCATAAGAGAATTATCTGGTGATATTCTTGAGTTTCCAATTCATGGACTATTCTTGAAGAGGTATTTTTCTTAAAATTCTTAACATTTTCATGAATAGTAGTTAGGGTTTGTAAATTATATGATTTTTGTAAAGCCTTTGTATATTTGTATATATCCTTGTATAGTCATTTTTTCCCTATTATTTTGTGTTTTCCTCTACTCAGTCAAGTGTGCTCTCTAAAGATATTGTTAGCTTCTGTACCAAGTATGTGGTCTACTTCTACTAAAAATTTTGCATGCTTTCATGGATACAAGTTATCCACCATCCCCAAACAAAGCCACTAATGGCCTAAATTTTTACCCAGAAAGAAATTTGTGAAAACTTGTGAAATTAGGTAGAATTGTGTTTGTTATGCTTAGGATTTATAAAAATTGTGTTAACCCTCATAAAAACCCTAAGGTAATTTTATGTTTTATGTTTTAGTGGATTTCATTTGAAATTGATTTGCAATAATTAAATAGGGATATATGAAAAAATTGACTCATATGTTTGTATCCCTAAGATTTGAATTCATTATCTTATTATTTCTCACACTTTTATTGTCTCTTAAGTTGCAATGTTGTGAAGAACTATTGAGCAGAACATCAATATTCTTTGATCACTAACCTTGTTGAATAATGCAAAGGTGCAAGATGGTTTCTAAACAATTCATCTCAGCATCAGAGCAGTTAGTGCAACCACACAAGTTTGATTTGTGAAAGACCAATGGCTTGGAAAGCACATGATTGCAGGTCCGATAAAAACTGAAAACATTTAAGTTGTGATGCCATGAGTAGATGGAAGTGGTTAGCAAGGTAGTTAATGCAACATCATTAGGCTAGATAACATGTCTTAGTTTGCAATTGTGACATTATGATAAGAGGAAACAATCATCGCAAGCACACATGTCAAAAAGCATTGAATTGATCTAAATATGTCATCGTGCGAAAGGCATAAACAATAGTGTAAAAGTGAATCAACATATCATCACAAGTGGTTAGATAAACTATGATGATAGAGTTATGAGGATGTGAAAAGGCCATACTAGTTAAGAGTTAATACTAGCTCATGCTCACAGGAGTTTAAGAGAAAATTTGAGCCAAAGTAGCAAAGCTGCAAAATATTTTAATCATGTCTTTGTAGGGTTACTTATCAAGTTAAGAATCTAAGTCACGAAGAAATGATAAGGAGCAAATAGTCAAGTTAAAGGGTTATCACATGGTCATATAGTTTAACCATGAAGAAAGATTATAAGTTGTGAAGCTATGAAAGATATCTATGTTGGAATTACAAATGGGAAACATATACTTCTGAGGGGGTGGGGGGTTTGAATTAGAAGTCCTAATTTTTAACCAATAAAAACTTTAACTTCAAACAATACATGCATTAACATATTGAAATGACATGTAATTTAAATGCATCCACATAAACACTTGACACCAAATATGATTACCTAGAAACCCTCCAAATGAAAAGGTAAAATTGGGGTGGGGATGACACTCACAATTCTTCACTACTACAACAATAAAGTATCACCTATTAAGGTTACATAGTTTGACCAATTTCATGTTTTACCCTATGAAAGGCATGCCCTGTTAAAGACTTACAAGAGACTATTAAGTCCCACCCTATTAAAGGATTTTACACACTATTAGAATTTTACATGTTCAAAGGATTTCAAAACATTCACTTGGAATGTCACCCTATTAGAAAGTAATAGTAGAATATTTGATCTGACAACTTATAATCCTATATTGCTGATTTCAGATATTGATTTAGTCCATCTTTATCCTCATGATCTAATATGAAGGTGTTGTATCCTCGATCTTCTATTCTTCAATTCTTTCCTTCTTCTAATTTACCTTGAATGCCTTCTGATCAATTCATCCCTTTTCTCCCTTCAATTCTTCATTCACATAACTTCCTCATGCATTATGAATTATTGGGCCTTTTCTTCCTTATAAAGACTTTTGGTGGCTTAGGGTTAGGTATGAATCTATAACTGAGATTCATTCATTTTTTTGCTTAATTCCTTCTAATTTTTTGAGTGATTGCATGTTGATTGCATAGGAAAATCGAATAGATTCAATATTATCTACAAAGCTTTGAGATTTATCCATAAGTCATCATAAAAATGGTTTACATAGTTGTTTGTGCCATCACAAACAACTAGGTCCATTCTTTGTTACTCAACACTTGATAATAATAATGCTTGGCACTTACTATAATTTTTTTTGGCTCAACACTTGCTTGACATCAATTTTTCATTTGACAGTTGAGTGGCTCGGCACATGAGTGACTCAAAACTCATTGCAACTCAGCATGTGTTACTAGCTTGGGATGAACTTAGTAAATATATTAAGTATTTTGACACTAAATTGTCAAAACCAATCTGAGATCAACAATCTCCCCCTTTGGTATGAGTGTCAAAAACACTTAACTATATATAAAAAATCTAATTTCCTTGAGTATAATAAAAAACTTCAAAATTTTCAAAATTTTGTAATAGACTATATACCTCAAAAAATTTCTCAAACTTTGGTAACTCCCCTTGAGTTAATGGGCCTAATGTGCTCAAAATATTTTCTCTTCTTTGAGTAGATTTGCTTCATGTTGATACTCTTTGTCTTCTAAAATACTAACACTTTTTTTCTATCTGATGTACTCTGTTTCTTCTCTTTTTCTCTTTTGTTGTTCTGTTGCTCTTTTCCCCCTTTTTTTCTCCCTCAGCCTTTTAGGTTATCTCCCTTTCTATGCTGATACTCTTTGTCTCATTATCATATTATCTCCCCTTGCATATTTGTCTCCTACATATTTTTATTTCTCCCCTTTTTTGACACTTATGTCAAAGGTTCTATATATTGATTGTGTATTTGTCCAAAAAGTTCTTGTAGAATTCCATGATAATCTTCAGAGCAAAATCCTAGTTGTCTAATGCAACATCTAAGGACTTTATTTGGATGGTTTCTCTGCTACAAGGTGAACTAGTCCATCCAAAGTTGAAAGAGTGGACTCTTTCTTTAATACTATTTTTGCATATGCTAATTCCTTTTGGAGTATTTCCATGTGAGAGGTAAGGGAGGCTTGTATATTAATCAAATTGGCTCTTATGGTAGCCTCTTCTTCTGTTAACACAACTAGTTGATTTTGTGTATGAAGCACTAAGTTAAAATGCTTCTCACTCTAAACTAGGTTTTGGGGAAGTTACATACTAGATATCTTCAAGTTTCTTTCGAGATTCTGAATTCTATGGCTTGTGTCTTATGTGAAGAGTGTGGCATCACACAATTTTGTGTACAATGAGAATATGTTCTCAAGTACTTTCTTCACTTTCTCAATTTTGGTAGCCAATTCTACTTGTGATAGTGTTATTTCACTAGATATTTTCTCATTAACTTTCCCTTGAAATTTTTTTTATGACCATTCCATAAGTTTAACATTAGTATCTTGGTCTTCATTAGTTTCCTATTCCACAATTTCTGATAGTTTTTCTAATATGGGCTTGGGTTGATCAAGTGTTTGCAAGTTAAGGGCATCTAAAAAGATGTCTTTGATCTCTTGTAGTGCTTTCCTTTGTTTATACTATTTCCTGAGTATCTATTGACTTTTCTTTCTCTCCAATGCTTCTTGCATTGTGTTTATCTATTATAATGTCATGGTTACATAGTCACATTTTGGTATCACTCTTTCTTCATCTAAAATTGCATCACCATAGTGAAACCTTTGCAAGATTTGTTGAGCTAGAGCCTAATGCTAAAATCTGTAGTGGTATTGCATCAATGCTCAACTTCTGAAGGACTTTAGTAGGAGTGTCAGTTGTTGGTAAATTTTCCAATGTATGGCTTCTTGATCCTTCTCCTTTGGTATTTCTTTTTCTTCATCAAGTTTTCCTTGATCAATCATAATCAACTGTTATGCACCTTGTCTTTGTGCATCAAGTACAAAGACATTTGTCTATTTTGCTTGTTTTGTTGAAGGCTCCTTTTTTCTGCAGTCTGAGTTGTATCAACTATATCAACTTTTTCAATAGTGTCAACCTTTGTAAATTTATCATATAATATTTGCACTAGAGGTTGAACACTAGTAGCTATAGGGATAGCAGAAGGTGGTTCTTGTGTGTTCACCTTTTCCCTTGTTATATCAATGACTACTTTTTGTAGTTCATCCACACTAACCAACATTGGTTTCTCACACAACTTTGCTTGCAGTGTGGTTTGGTCAAGGATCTTCTTTAGATCCTCTGCAATTAATGGATTGATGTTTTGAGCTGAGTTATTAGGAACATCTTTCACTTTTATGGTTTTTGTAGGTGTGTTTATGTCATGTGGAGGACTCATTGGAGGGCTCATTGTTGGCATTTGTGTGTCTTCCACATTTTGTTCTATTTGTTGTTCATCATTTCTTGCCATCTCATCTTTCTTTTCTTGTGTCTCCTCCATAATGATATCCTCTTTTTCTTGTCCTATTTCTTCTTCCTTGTCCTCATCCTCTTCCTCATTATTTCTTCCCTTAAAGGGATCTTCTTCACCTTCTTTGACAGTTTTCAATCCATATATTAACTTCCACTATTGGGTGGATTTCTTGACAACATCGTCAATCTTATTCTATAGGATGCTAAAAGCTCTATATTTGGGTGCAAATTTGCTACTATGTTTCTTATTTTCCTTAGTAATTTTCCCCTTTGTTAATTCTAGCACCATTGGTGCTAATGTTGATTCCCTTATTTCTTTTTCAATGTTTAGGCAATGATGCCACTTATTCTCAATAATGTTGTACAGTTCCTTTAGCATTGTATTATCAAATTCAAGAGGAGTGTTCTTGAATTTTTCCATCATGACATATACTAACTCTTCTAACATGTTTTGGTCTTCTCTACCAATTTTTCCAAATTCAATGTTTTTCAACACTGTTAAATCTGCATTATCCCTAATATTATCAAAAAAAATTTCAAAATAAGATTTTGGAGTATGAGTTACTACTCTATAATGACTTGTGTCCTCAGACTCTATCTTCTCATCATCTATCTTTGGTTTTGCTACAACTTTTCTTCTTGGTTTCTTTTGCATTGGACTAGCTTGTTCAATAGCCCTACTCTTCTTTTTTGCCTACTCTTTGGCTTTTTGAGTGGTTGCCCTTGTAGTGGCTCTTATTACTAGAGCTATAGGCTTTTTTGTGCTTGGTTTTGTAGTTTTCTTTGCCTTTGGTTGTGCAATAGACTATGTCTTGTATTTTCTTTTCTTTTGTTCTAGTTTGGTTGGTGCTTCCTTGGTTTATTCTTCCTTTGCACCTTCCTCTTCTTGATCTTCTCCCATGCCTTGGATTAAAGCAAGAGGTCCTTTACCTTGCACCTCTTCTTCCTCTTCATATTCTTCATCATCATCTTCATCATGATTTCCTGCACCTTCTCCAAACTTAGCCTTTAGCTTTCTCACCATTTTATCATTCCTTTTCAAAGTTGAGGATGTATTTAGTTCCATCTCAACTTTAGATTTCACAACATCATAATTACCAAAATTTTTGGTAGTCTTGTCAACCTCTTCTACAAGTAGTGAAGTAATGGTAGCTAAGGCTTCATCTATATTAATTTCATATCCTAAAGGCCTTAACTATCAACTCTAGGAATTGCAGCCTAAATGTAAGTATAGTCAACGTCTACAAGCAAATAAATATCATTGTAATGTTTCTCTACCATGGAAATAGGAATTCTCAACTTGTATTTCATGGACTTATTCAAGTCTTCAAAGCAACTTTTCATTATTGACTCAAAATTCTCTCCCATTTATTCAATATACTCATTTATTTGTACAACAACTGACCTATTTGTCTTCCATCCTAATTTTCCAAAAGATGGGAACTCATTTTTCACATAGAAAAATATGCATACTAGTATTGAATCAAACTTGCATTGAGCACTTTTAGACTTCCTTATTGCTCCTAGGTTCTTTATTATCTACTACATTTGGAGTTCTGCAAGATCATAAGTATGATCTTTCTTGACAATCTTATATCCCATATCTACTGCTATGCATGGAACACTATTTAGTCTACTTGACTGATAGAATTTATGTGAGATGAACCTGATGTCAAAGTTAAGAAGTGGATCTATGATAGTGTCAATAGTCATTCCATGCTTGTTCCACTTAGCTCCTGTATTTTTCTCAATCACTTCTTTAGAGTCGCTCCTTAGGGTCTTTGGCCAATCTCAGGTTGGGTAAATAGTAACCCTATGTATAATTCTCTTTGAAATTTTAATGAATCCACCCTCTAACCATAGACAACCATCATGTATTTTGCTTAGAACTATTTTGATCGACTCAGTTTTGAAAACTGTTGGGAAATCTAGGGCACGGGTTAAGCCCTTTCTCTCCACAATTTTGAATTCTTCTTTTAACACCCCATTTTCACATAATTTGTCATAAGCCTGACATATTTCCATGTCTCCAATCCCTCCTACCTTGTTGTTATAGCATTTCCTTACGTCTTGTCCCATTATGATCCTAGGTGGAATCATTGATAACACTCCTGCTACATCATTTTTATAAGCAACTTCTAGTATGGCCTTCAAATATGGCTATTTAACCACATTGCTAACTAATTGAATGTCAAATGCCTCTTTCTCTTTCATTTTTTTTGAAGTTGATGCCATTTTTCCAACTAGGGTCTTAATAAATATGAAACTATGTAACTCGACAGATGAAGAATACCTTTAAAATCAATGGATTGATGCTTGATCTTCTTTATGATCTATGCAAATGCTTTGATCTCACTTGTGAATTACTTCCTCACTCTTCTTGCTCTTTCTCTAAATTTGTAATGATAAAAAATATGTGAAATTTAAATTTATACCTTTTCAAAATGTAGCATTTATTGCATGGTGCATATATAGTTGTAAACTCGGCTTCAATGTGATTTATATTTTACTCGACATCCATAGAGATTTTCCTTTACTCAACAATTACCTTTACTCAACAACTATTACTAACTCGGCTCTAACTTTCTTTGGCTAACAACTCGACACATACTAGTATTTTACAAGGCAACTAAAGAGGACTTTTCTCACTTAGTAGTAATGTGAAAACTTAAAGATTTGACCTTGAAATTTTCTTCGCATCTTTCTTCATGCTAATATATCTTTTTTCAGTACTAACTTATTTTGGAACTGATGTATTATAAAACATTTTAAATATTAGTCCCTCATACCTTCTTTTGGATTACTTTTATGAGATGTGATCACTTGACCTATTAGGTGAAGTGATCTCTGCATTTGATGTACTGCATCCATCTTTCTTCTTCTGTGTTTTGTTCATCTCTCCTCTAGTGTGCTCAACATTTAACTTGCCTTTTCCTTTGTTGAACTCTAAATTAGATGCCTTTGACCTTGTTCGGCAATGCTTGCTGATATGACCAATCTTCAAATAGCTAAAGCACGTAGTTTTACTAAAACATCTATTGTAGTTACCACTAAAGTGTGTTCTTATGCAATTCTCGAGGATGTGTCAATACTCTTGACATAAATGCTAGCTATGTCTTGTATTGTAATCCCAGTAACAAGAGATTTCATAGCTTTTTACCTTTATTGTCTTATTTGATGACCATGTGGACTTGGATCTACATTCAAAGGCTCTATGTCCATACTTTTGACAATTGTAGCAGTGTCCTTTAGATTTTGATGCATGCATGGTTATGGTTGTGCATTCATGTGCCTACTTACCTTACTTTTTGCACTTGTGACAGTGACCCATGTTTTTAAGTCTTTCATGCTGATTTGCATTCTTACTCCTGCACACATTAGCATTATGCCTCTTCTTACCACAAAAATGACAAGTGGGTTTGCAATTTTTACCTTTGTCATTTCTTTCTTCAGTGGTCTTGGATGATTCTTCTTCTTTAGTGCTAGTATAACCTAGTCCTGACGTATCATTGTTGGATATGTGGGATTTCAGCAATTATTCAAAGTATTTTATGGCTTCATTAGGTTTGTTGAAGCTTTCAACAATCTCTCTTTCTCTTCTTAGATCATTTTGCAGTTGTTTATTTTGCAACTTTAGTGTGGTGATCTCAATGTCTTTGACATTCAACTCATGATGAGCATTCATCATTTGACTTAGGGTGTCCAATTGCATGTTTGAGATCATAGATAACTCTACTGAATTTTCTTCCAATATATTTGCTAAATTATTTTGTATTCTTCAATTATGGCCTTGTCTTCTATAGCTTTCTTCTTTTGTTTAGTCATTTCACATAGCATCATGGGTTGTGATTCTTGTTCAATCTTGAGATTTTTGATTTCTTTAGCTTATACCCTATTCTTTTCCATTAGATCTACAATTGCTACATCAAGCTGATTTGAGTCTTAATTAGAAAAGAACTTGGTGGTCCCAATCTCTTTGTACAGTGTATCATTTTCTACAATGACAATCTATTTTCTTCTCTTTAAGGATTTCCTCAATTCATCTTTGGCTTCATCCAATGAATGTAGAAAGAGCTAGATCTCAATTCCTTGGTTCTCTATAATCTTTCCTAGTTTGTAGACCTCCATCTCAATATATTTTCTCTAATCTATAAGACTTATCCTAATAAGAATTGAGATTTGATATCAATTTTTGGACTTACAAATGGGAAACATATATTTCTGAGAGCGGGGGGAGGGGGGTGAATTAGAAGTCCTAATTTTTAACCAATAAAACGTTTAACTTCAAAAAATACATGCATTAACATATTAAAATAATATATAAAGTAAATGCATCCACATAAACACTTGACACTAGATATGATTGCCCAAAAACCCTCCAAATGAGAAGGTAGAATTGGGGTGGGGATGGCACCCACAATTCTTCACTACTGCAGCACTAAAGTATCACCTATTAAGGTTGCATAGTTTAACCATTTTCATGATCTACCCTATCAAAGGCTTGCCCTATTAAAGGCTTACAAGAGACTATTAAGTCCCACCCTATTAAATGATTTTACACCTTGTTAGAAGTGTACTTGTTCAAAGGATTTCAAAATATTCACTTGGAATGTCACCCTGTTAAAGGATTTTACAATGACTGTTAAGTCAATCTTAGTCCAAAGGATTTCATCTTGCTGGTATAGTTGTTAGAAAGTAATATTAGAATGTTTGATCTAACCACTTATAATCTTGCATTACTAATTTTAGATCTCAATTTAGTCCATCTTGATCCTCATCATCTGATATGAAAGTGATGTATCCTTGATCCTCTATTCTACATTTATTTCCCTCTTCTAAGTCACCATGAATGCCTTTTGATCAATTGACCCCTTTTCTCCCTTCAATTCTTCATTTACACCACTTCCTCATGCATTATGAATTATTGGGCTTTGTCTTCCTTATAAAGACTTTTGGTGGCTTAGGATTAGGTATGAATCTATGACTGAGATTCATTCATTTTCTCACTTAATTCCTTCCAATTTTCTGATTGGTTGCATGTCATTTGCATAGGAAAACTAAATAGATTTGATCTTATCTACAAAGCTTTAAGATCTATCCATAAGTCAGCATAAAAATGGTTTACATAGTTTTTTGTGCCATCACCAAGAACTAGGTCCATTCTGTGTTACTCGACACTTGATAATACTGATGCTTGACACTTACTATAATTCTGTCTAGCTCGACACTTGAACTTGCTCAACATCAACTGCTCACTCGGCACATGAGTGACTCGACACTCATTACAACTCAAAATCTATACATATTATACTTGACATGTGTTACTAGCTTGGCATGAACTTAGTAAATATCTTAAGTGTGTTGACACTCAATTGTCAAAACCAATCTAACATCAACAATCTAACAATTAGGAGAAATATTTATCACTCTTTCACAAGGATTTGAAGAAAAGTGATTTATTAAGTTGTGATGGAGTGATAAAATGATTTGGTAGTTAAGTTTTAGACCTTTAAAACATCACTAAGATTTGTGATTGACTAAGAGTCAAAGTTGCAAAGAGGTGAATTCTTAAGATCACAATATCACAAGGTTTGGCTATAGTTACATTTCTCAAGTTGTGACCTTGTGAAATGAACTAAGAATAGTTAAAGTTGGAGGTTAGTGCAAGATAGTTATGTTTTTAGTAACAGTTAAGATTTTTTCTATGAAGTTGTGAAAAGAGATGATGGTTAGACAAAGCAGCAATTGCATCTTTATGGGTCAAAAACTATAGTTAAGAAATGGAATGCTAAGCTTGTGAGTAATCAAAGTGTTATAGTTAAAGATGATCATTGCATCTTCACATGTTTTCAATTACTACTGAGATCTTAAGTTGTGAAGTGGAAAAAAATGGATGAGTTCACTTTTGTAAGCTTTCAAAGATAGTTAGGATGTTAAGTTGTGATATTACAAGATAAACAAAATATTGAGAAAAATGGTCAGCATAACATCACATGATTGAAATAAGCATCATGGTTGATAGTCACGAGGAAGAGACAAGGTAAAAATACAAAGTATCACATCATTGCAAGAATGAATGAAGTTAGGGACTAAACCATGGTGAATGTGCAATGTAAGTAATAAATAAGTCATCTCGAGATCATAGCAATTAGAAAGATGAAACTTTGAAAGGTTCTAAGGCTGCAACAAAGAATAAAACAAAAGAAATTTCATCATTCTAGGACAAGCTTAATAGTTAAAGAATAGATATGCGAGGTTGAAAAATAGTAGGAATATCCCTATTCACATGGTGGTAGCTACAAACAAAGAGAGAGAGAAGAAACTATGGTGAAGTAGAAAAAAGGTGGTGATCACATCATCACAACTCTCAATTGTGAAAGAATAAAATAGTTTTCAATGGCCATGTTTGAGCTAGATAAAATGGGATGAGTTGGATGTATGAAATATGAAAAAGTGAAAATTTTGCCAACTTTTTCAGGATTGATAGGATTTGAAGTGTGTCAATTTTAAATGGCATCAATGTCATGTGCTTGTTGCAGAGATAGATAAATTCTGAAAGACATGGAAGTTTTCATTACCAAGTTCATAATTATTTGAGTTTTTTGAGTGAATTTTGAGTTGTCGAATGATTTTTGGTTATTATTCAACATATAGCATACAGAGTTTATTGAATTTTTTGAAGAAATGGTTTAGAGAGAAGGTGAATTGATCACACAAGAAGTTATTGAAGAAACTACATCACAAATGAAAAGCCCTAGTTCATTTATTGAAGAATGGATACATATTTTACCTGGTTCTACTAATGCAAAAGCTTCAAATGATCACACTTTCAAAGATCCATATGCATTTTGTAGAGATGTAAAAGTACCAAATAGAAATGGATATGAGTTGTTCTAATTCTTCAGAAGAACAAAATGGAAAAGTTCTAGTTTGTAACCCTTGGGTCTAAAATTTTGGGTAAATTGATCATGCTAGAAATTTTTGTGGATGTGGACCTAGTGAAGGCCTTAATCAAGTGTTACAATCCAGTCAGTAAATCATTCCACTAGAGAGATAGAAGCATTTTCTTATCCCTCGACAAAGAAACATTCATAGAGGCATTTGATTTAGGAGGCCCAATGTCACTGCCTATTGACATTCATGACATTACTATGAATTTCAAGAGTAAGAACAGTTTCTATATGGAACCATGAATGTCCTAGGGGGACATTATTTTGTGGCTTTTAAAAATCAAGACATCAACACCAATTTTTGGTATGATTATGTGACATCCATAATTGAGAAAATCCATGAGGAGATTACTACTGCTTAGGAAGGACATTTGGAGAATTTTAAATTCCCTCACTACTCTTTGATCATGCATTTAATCTTATTCAAAAATGTTGATACATTTGATCAAATCTTCTTCAAGTCCACATAGGAATAGGGAGAAATATTACTGGTGCAAAAGTGGACAAGGGTATGGTAGAGATTCTACCCATACTCAAATGTTATTTCTTGTTATAATGATTTTGTGCATCATATTTTAAAAATGATAGGATTAGTGAATGAAAGAATTCATAGAAGTGTTAGAAAGGTTGTTAAACCTAAAATGTGTTTTGATGTTGGTAAACAACTAAAACATGATTGGGAAAGTGTCATTTTGTTTGAGGAGTATACTATTATTAGAATTTTTGGATGCCCTCGGCCACCCCACATTCCACCTAAATATGTCCTTAGAGACTAGGGTTTGTAGAATATTTTTGGTAGCTAATCTTATTAAACAGAGAGTATTTGGGAAAACTTATCAAGAGAGGAACATTCTTGCATAAATGCACCAAGGTAGGAGACTTTGAGATAGGCAAGAATTCCATTGAAGAAACTAATGTTTATTTGAGAGGTTATAAGTTTCCAACTGGACCAGCCACAATACATGACTGTTGCAATATAGTTAGACATGCGTTAACGAACATGAGAGGATATAACCTACCCCCAACAAAACCTATTTGGGAAGACAATGTCATTATTGATAGGTAAAATGAGGATGTCTATAAGGAGAGGATGAATAAATATAAAAATGTTGTTAGCTTTGATGAAGAGATGAAAAAGGATGATCTATCCTTCAAGGGATTCTATCCTGAGGAAGACTACTAGTCAAAATTGGACAAAAGTTAAGAAAATTTTGATGAGATAGTAGCACAAGTCCCTGAAGAAATAAGGAAGAAAGTTGACCCTAAGTATTCAGATGAAGACATGGTTGTTGAAGTTATTGATGATGAAGAGGATTAGCTTAAAAGCTTAGAGTAGTAAGAGAAAATAAATAAATAAACAAAATATGGTGGAAATACCACAAAAGGCTAAGTAGAAGGCCATACAAATCATGCACAGAGGTAGCTAGTACTTTGATGATATGAGAAGGAGATATTTGGTATCTCAAGTATTTGAAGATGAATAAAGGGCAAAGAAAAAATAGTTGCAAGCTCAGATGATAGATGATAGAATCATTAAAGCCAATGAATTTATGAGTTATGATAGTTTTATTAAAACTAAAGAGATCAAGAGTTTACTATTTAAATTGAAATAGAATGAATTATCACTATAGATGAAACTAGGTGATTCTTATGAGGTGGTTGTTGAATTAGTTCAAAAGCTACAAGAATATGATCCTACCAGTAAAACTTTCACTGTGGAAGAAGTAAGAGAATTAGCGAGAAGAACTGGCATGCATGTCTTCCTAGGATGGGATATCAGTTCATCTTTTCTACTATATCAAATGAGAAGACAAGATTAGTGTATATCTTTTCAAGCTAAGAACCAACTGGGAGAGTTGAGAGGGTCAGGGTACAATAGTGATGCTCAAACAATGGCAACATGGAGTTTAGCTCTAGAGGATTAGAAACCTACCCTTATGGAAATCAAGGAATCCCCAAGGGGGAATGTTATATTTTTGAATGTGCAATCCATTTCTAGTAGCGTGATATATGGGATGCAAATGTCTATGGCTCTACTTGGAAAGAACAAGATGGATGTCTTAGAAGTATAATTAGAGCAAGCCTATGAGCAGTTTACCAAACCCAAGAGGAAATATGAGGAAGAAATAAAGAAAAAGTATATCTTAGAGAATAAGACCCTCAAGATGGAGAATGAAATAGTAGCACTAAAAAACACTATCATATATGATATAGAAATCCAAGACAAAGGTTTGTAGATAGAAGGCCAAGTACTTGAAATAGAGGAAGTATCAAGCCAAGCAATGGAGATAGAAGAAGAAGGTTTAGAATCATGAAAGGAAATAGAAATTGGAACTATTAAAAATTTGTTGGTTCATAAAGTAAATGCATTGAAACTAGTTTCCCAGAATGTGCATAGTAGCTACATTGTGTTGCAAAGAGTAGAATATGGGTGTTCGAAGGCAATTGTCCTATTATCTCCACTCTTCACCACATGGAATCCTTATACTCCATTTATTGATAGTTTGGTACCTTTGTTGGCAGAAAAGAAAGATCTTCCCAAGGTAACTATCATAAATACCATAAAAATGATTAATAACGTAAGAGATCTGAATGGTTTCTTTGGTGGAAATTTGCAACTAATCTAGACTAAGATGAAGAAAATTTCTACAAGAACACCAAATTTTATACCTACAATTTTAGAGACTGATGGAAAACTTAAGGATTGGGTAGAATGGTTAGTCTTTTTTTATGGAATTTTGAACCATTCTAGATTTCTTGCATATTGTAATGACAAGGCAGGAGTAGATGTGGTTTATGACTTAATTGGCATGCTCTACAACTTAGAATCAAAGATTTCAAAGATAACTGGAAAGCTAAAGGCAATAACTAATGCCAAATTGAACAAATGCCTTGAGGAATTGGATGCAGTTAGGGATGCCACCTGGCTAGACATAAGTACAAATATTTCCATATGGGAAGTCATTGTAGAGATCAAGGCCCTACTATCTAGTGATAGCGATTAGATAGTGCTAGCATACAGTTAAGATGTAGTTAGAAGAAAAAGGGGATAAAGAAGAGGAAAAGAAAGTGATATGAGCTTAAAGAGTAATCGAAAGATTCTCAAGACACTTGTTGAAAGTGCCACCATTCAGTTTTCCAATTGCATCCAAAGTTTTGATCCAAATACAAAGAATGTTTCAATGGAACTAAATATAAAATATCTTTGTATTTTCTTTCCAATCAATTTTTGACATGTGTCCTTCCATCTGAATCTTGTTGCAATCCTTCCTATAAAAGGATTTCAAAGATGTGGAGTTGAGGTTAAAAATTTGTATAATTTTCAATGTTATGCATTTTGTTGTTGGTCTAGATAGTTTTAGTGTAAATGTTATAGGTTTTATTAAATTTTGCAAACCAAGAATACTAGTGAATCTTGAATAACATTTTTCTCAAATTTTGAGTTATCATTGAGTTATACCAATAAATGTATTGCTTTCCAAGAAAAATTAATACAAAGAAAAGTTCTTCCATATCCGTGTCTCTAAATTATGTGTCCATTTTATATGTTGGTTATGTTGAGATTGAATGAGAAAGTTCCATACAATTTAATGCAAGTAGGATAGGTTTTATATCAATTTTCTATTTCTTTTAATTCAAGGAATTAAGTATGTGCTTCAATAAATTGATAGGGTTTCCAATCATATGAAAGGGATATTCATAAGAATGGGGTTTAGGGTTAACTACTAATAATTTAATTGTAAGGAAATTAAATAGGTCAAGTTTTGCTGGTTAGACTCTATGTAGCAATTGATAAGACATTGATCATTAGTTCAGATGCATACTAAAGAGTTCATATGGTTGTACAAAGCACAATTATAAAAGAAAATCATTTTTTCTTTTTTGTTTGAAGATTTTAACTACTAGTCATCACTTGTTTGTAATTTTTTTCCTCTAATTTATTTTTAGCTGCTAAAGTCAAGGACTCATTATAAATCCAAGAAGAATTGTGACCATTATTTTCTATAGGGGATGGATCTAGAGAAATAGTATAAATCAGCAAGATCTAAAGATAAATGTCCAAATAACCTACCAATTTCATCCATAAGGTGCACCTACCTTGGTCCTGCAGAGCCAAAAGAGTAGCAAATCCTTGAGATTATGATGAAGTTGGTCAAGAGCTAAAGATTTTCCAAGTGAGTACAGGAGGTAGCTACCCTTAGACTGAGATATTTGTCTTCAACATCTAGATATTAGGTCCTTTGTAGCCTAGTAGTTTTAAAAGACCAACATGAGGAATTAAAAATGTGATGAAGATATAATGCCACTTGTTAGAGTGGGGCTATCATTGCACCAAAAGAATGATTTTTCAATGCTCGATTCAACCACTCAACTTATAGTAAATAGGAGCTAGTTAAGCCCTTATCATGAATCCCAAGGGGATTGTTGAACAAATTTCAAACAAGCTCAAGAAGAGAGGTAAGATATTATGAACCATTAGAAAATAAAATTTATAATCTTGTGTCCATGATGATTGTTAATAAGGAGTTTTTTATACATAAAAAATACTCACAACCAATAGAGACAATGAAAAAAAGGAAGGGGGGCTGGGGAATAGGGAGAATGAGAAGAAATATCACAAGGGGATATTAGAACTACATATTAAAGAATATGGAGGCATGGACAAAATTCATCTTTAATATAAATGCAGTTACCAATATTTTTAATGCATCTAATTGACATCTTTTAGCATAATTTAGAACCAAAGAAACTAGAGGGAGATCCACCATCCAAAAATATAGTCAACTATTACCATTCACATCCTTAACATTCCAATTATTTTCTTAAAGCTTGGTTTTATTAAGTTGGGTGACAAAAAGAGTGTGAACTACTGACAAGAGATGAAGAAGGATATGGGGAGAAAGTCCAATTTCTTGAGGATTACAATAGATGGAAAAAAAACATCTTCCTATCATGTATTATGAAGAAATGATAAAAAGGAAGCATGTTTAGGAGGAATTGTTAAAATTATCCCCAAACAACTCATCATTACCCCATCTAAATGGAGTTAAATTATCCCAAATAGATTACATAATAATGAATTCAAATTTACAACATATGATAGTCCAAAAAGCAATAAAATTTGAGGTTACATTAAATGCATGCCAAGTTTAGAAGATCCATATAAAGAACTAACTAGTTCCAACAATTTTCCATAAATCATCCTTCTTAAGAAACTTATCTAGATAAGCATAAATTGCCTCACTAGTCATGACTCAAGTGGAATATCAAACCCATAGGAACATTCTTTATGAACATTCAACATATGTACCACATGAGAAGTAAAGGACACTAAAATTGATTTAACCATACAAAGGATACCATTGGGTAATTTATAGTAACCCATTCTCTACCTCTTTACTACAATTTAGTTTGTCAAGTGTTTATTATAGGAATAAAGAAAACCATGTTACAGAAATCCAACTTCCCTATTACTATTTGAAAAATTATAAGGCCCTTTGCTATAGGTCCTTCCAAATTATGGGTAGGGTTTATCCCAAAAAAAAAAAGACCACAATTACTATCCCACACCATTTCATCAAAAACTTATGAAATACTGGCAATCCCTAGGATGGACTCCATTTCAAAAAACCATAAGAATTTAAAATCAAATAATATATATAAGATTCAACCATCAAGATCATGGTAAAAATTGCCACATAATATTGGTGTAGAAATATTATCAAATTTAATTATAGTATTTATAAGTCTTGGTATAAGTTTTTGTAAGAGTTTTCAAAACAAAAATAATGAGAGTTTACAATTTAAACAGAAGTAAAAATTAAATAGCATTATAACCAGCAGCTAGGCCCAATTACTCTCCATTAGAGGAGGAGCAAACCTCTACTTCTCTATCATCCACATAGTATGAAAGAATGAGCCATGATATTACATACCATTTTGAAGGGTTGCAAATATTCATGACATCTAGGAGAAAGCACCAATTTAGTTAGATGGAGGGAATTCTTGAGGTTAATTCTGCTTCATCTTTATGATAATGATAGGCTTGAATTATACTATATTATTTACCACCCAAAATCACATTGATTCAGGATATAGAGTTTTATGTCAATTTTATCCAAGATTAACCCCAACTCAACCACCAAATGGGCCTTAAAGAGGCTATTACACAATTCCAATATTTCTCTCTTATCCTCACCAATGTGTAGAATGGTCTAAACAAACATGGCAACAATTATTGTATTGGATTTGGGTCTTTCATCCAACAAATAGAATTCATCCTCACAATTTTCTTGATTTCCCACACTATCAAGCTATGGGTAGAGTATTCATAACACATTCCATTCTTATGTTGGTTCATGTTGAGAGATGAGAGAAACAAGTCCTGAGAAGGGCCATAGAAAGAGAAACTAGACCCATAAAATGTGTGAGTTGTCTAAATCGATGGAAGGAAGAAAAAGTATGGTGGGATGCTTGGAGTAATTATAAATAATGAAAAACTATTGATGTAGAGGATCACTCAAATCTCCCTACCATATGAGGGGATGGAATGAGATCATCACTCCTATAAGAAGAGAAGATGCCTCATTTTAATGAATGAGAGCATTAATTATGAAGGGCTGTGTGAAAGGGAACTTTGTGAAGGAGATGATTAAGGGGTGAAATAAGAGATTATTGTTAAGTAGATATTTAAGAATAAGTGTACCATTAGCCCCTAGAATGGCTTGGGAGTTAGCTTAAATGTTTCTCTCTCTATATATATATGGTAAATTTTGTGTGTATTGAGAAGTTCTAAATATGTTAGTGATCTTTCTTATCTAGAATTGAGGGTCCAATTAGGAGATTTTTTTTTGGAAGGCATTTAAAATGATCTATGAACCCCCAACTATGATAATTTTTTTGATGTTTATAAGTCTACAAACCTTTAAACCTTCTACAAGGGCCTCCATTTTAGTAATATTGTTAGTGGAGTGATTGATAGGCTTGGCACCAATCTCAATAGTCTTAGGATTACCTCTTGAAGCTCCATCAAAGTTGATTTTAAACCATGAGGGAGAGGGTGGAACCTAGATGCAATTTTTTTGAGCTAACTTGGTGGAGGATCCATTATTCCCCACACAAGAAAGGGTGGTTATACCAAACCATTCCTTTTTAAAGAGAGAATCCCAATTTGAGAAGTTTGCTTCAAAACTATTGATGGACCAAAGTCTATTGTTGATGTTTTCAACAATGATAGCTACAATCTTGTTGCATAAAGAGTAGATGCTCATTTTTGTATGTTGAAAGCTTCTTTGATTATGTTCCTTCCATGATTTCCAATTAAATATTGATAGGGTAGATTTCTACAAAGCACCATAAGTTTTTTTGTTGGGCTTTGTAGGCCAAGCTTTGAGTAAGGATGATTGAAAATGAAAAATATTAGAAAGAAAAGACCATGATTGATTAGAATATGAGAATCACATTAGAAAATGATCCAATGATTCTTCAAGGTATTTACATAAAAAAAATCAGGATGGGCCTTCAAATCCAATTTTCTTGAACCAATCTATTGTGAGAATTATATTTTGGGTTGTTTTCCATAAGAACATTGTAGCCTTAGGTAGAAAATATTTGTCCCAACATAATTCTAAGGGAAAATTTGTAGTTGACCAATGCATTTTGGATGTAACTACTTTGTACCCATCTTTAACATTATATTTACCAAATTTTGCTATGGTCCAAATCAATGAATCCTCTGTGGCTTTGGGAAAAATATGTCTTTCCTATCTTTCTAGGATATCTTTTTCTTCCAGGGAGATGGGGACATCTCCCATTGTTTTCTAATTCTATATTACCTTATTAGTATTAGATATAGGTATATAAAAAGTAAGATGGGGACCCATGCTACTAACATGTAATTGACATTATTTATGGGATAATAGTCTTGAGGGGAAGATAACGTCCCCACAAGTTCTCCTAGAATAGAATAGTTCATCTATTTCCAATGTCAAAGTAAGGTATTGGCTAATGAGATGTTTTTTATCTATCATGAAATTCCATACTATGGATCCCTTGGCAAGACATTTTGTCTTGGAGACAACTTTGAGTGGCTCATTAGGGGAAGTTGTTTATGATAAATAATATGTGCCCATTTTCTATTAGATTCATTGAATAGTATACAAAAAAAATTTAGCACCAAAATATTTTATTTGCAACAAAATATTTTTGATCACAAGACCCACACAAGAGAGGCTTGTAAATATTGTCCCATTTTATAAGGTCTAGCTTCTTTTGTTTAGAGACCCATTTCAAAAAGAAAAAGGTCCTAAACTTCTTCTCTAACTAAGAGTTGGCTTTGGAGCTTAAAGGGAGGTGGGACATTTGAAATGAGGGGGGTGAAGAAAGGAAAAATTTGATCATAGTTAGGTGACCTATATTGGATAACCATCTTGCTTACCAACTATCCATCTTGTTACCATGTTTAAGATAATATGGGACAATGGATTATTTGACCTAGTTCCCTTGTTCAGGAGAAGTCCTAGATATTTTTAAGGACATTCCCTTTTTTTAATGTCCAAGATGTTACAAATCTTCATGACTTTGATCCATGGATCTGAGTTGATGAAGAAGACTTCATATTTATTAGCATTAATGATTTGGCCTATGGATTTCATATAAATGTCAAGGGTGTTATTAAGATAGGTTGCCTCATTAATAGGGCATTGGATAGGCATAATGGTATCATGTGAAAAATTGATGGGTTATATTTGGCACTTCATTATTAACTTTGATGCCATGTAAGATTCCTTGGCTATGGGAGGCACTGACTAATCTTCCAAAGGCTTACTCCATTATTAAAAACAAGAAGGGAGAGATAGGGTCCCCTTACCTAAGGCCTCTTGAAATGAGAAAAAATCCCTCTAGAGTCTCATTAATGAAGATGGACATTTTGGAAGAGGAGATATAGCTGAAAATGAGATGGATTCATTTCCTAGAAAACCCAAATACCTCCATAAATTTACATTAAAATATCCAATCCACCTTTTCATATGTATTTTTTATGTCAATTTTGACTAACATGTAGGGCGTTCTGTTGGATTGAACCAAGTGAATAAGTTCTTGAATGATGATAATCACATTTATGGTAGATCAGTTGGAGATGAAACATGTTTTCTCCTCTGAATAATTATGGGAAGCATTAGTTTTAGTTTATTAGCCAAAGCTTTAGTGAGGACCTTGTAAATAGTATTACACAGAGAAATAGGCCAACATTTTCTAAAGTGTGGTGCATCATTATTTTCTGGGATGAGGGATAGAAAAGTGAAATTGATTTCTCATAGGATGTGGCTTAAATTTATATTTCCTTAAATGGATTTCTAGAGCTTTTTGTCCAAGAAATGCTAGCACTTTTGGAGGAAGACAAGTTAGAAGCCGACATGCCCAGGTGCCTTATCTGGGTGCATCTAAAAAAGAGAGCTTTTTATTTTTTCTTTAGAGAATTTGGGGATTTTGTTTAATGCTCATTGAGAAGTTAGATTAGAGAAATTCTAATTGTTAAATATCTCTTTGAAGTAATTTATGGCCTCCAAAACTATAGCTTTAGATGTTGACACTAAGGTCAAGTTTTTTTTAAAAAAATTATTTAGTGAGCTTATCTTTTAGTTTGCGGTGTTAACCAAGTGCTATAGTTACTATTGAGAAATACAATTTTTACCAAGTTCTATAGCTACTACCAAATTCTAGAATTAGTATTTAGTTCATGCCAAGCAGTATATACTAAGTTGATCGGTGACAATGCAAACCAAGCTTCACAACATTAACCAAGTTACATAGTGTCAACCATGGTTTTTAGTGTCTACTGAGCTTGCAATGTCAATGATGTGAATCTAGTGTTGACCAAGCCAAGGAGTGTCAACCAAGTGATTTAGTTTATACCAAGCTCATAGTGGTAGTGTGGACCTAGCTATTGAGTGTCAACCAAGTGATTAAGTTTATATACTGAGTTTTGTAGAGTTCACTGAGTCACCAGTGTTGATCGAGTTCAGACTATTTTGAAGTGATTAGTATGAACTGAGCTTCTATGTCTACTAAAAGTGTGACAATGTTGAGTTTTGATAATGGTTTCCAAGTATTAGAACCTCGTCGAGTTTGTCTTTAGAACTTGAGTACGAGTAGTTGAGCTGACGCTATGATCTTATTAGAAATCTATGTTGTAGTCAAATTTGATGAATTATATTTTGAGTTGGTATATATGTAATGTATTGTATCATATCCAAAAATATGTAAGAAGTGTGAATTAAGAAGGTTATAAGAATTATAAGGATCAGAAAATATTTATCTATCACAGCAAGGTGATGATTACATTTCAAAGGAATCTCAACCAAAAAATTAGAGTTGTAGATCAAAAATCAGCCACTGGTTAAATCAATTAAATCCTTTAACAAGGTAAGCTTAACAATATTTTTCAAATCTCTTTACCAAGTGTATACTTCATTGTAAGTTTGGTAAATCCTTTCACAAGGTGGTCCTAGTAGTTGATATTGCTCCTAATAGGGAAGATCATCAAAAGTGATCAATTCTAAGCCTTAACTGACCAACTTTATACTGTAGTACTAAAGCCTATGGGTATCATCCCCACCCCAGTTTTACTTTCTATTTGAAAGATTTCTTGGTCACCATATCTTGTGTCAACATGTTATACTACTTTTAGTCTTTCATTCATGCAATTAGATTAGGATATATATCAAGGATTAATTGATGAAATAAGATTAAGTTTTATTGGTTCCTGATTCACCCCTCCCCTCTTAGTAACCTTGGGAGTTTCTAATTTTAGTGATTATGTTAATTTAATTCCTTATATTAGAACTATTATGGAAGAACTTGGTATTCTCATCCCCCTCTGATAGCCATGTTTCTCTAGATTTTTCTTTCCAAAAAAATTCTTCTTTTTGTGAGGAGGTCAACTTGCTTGTTTAGAAGTTTATTTTTTCCCAAAAATATAGATCAATTTCCATGCCCTTAACATGAAATTCTTCATTCAATTCCACAATATTAAGCTCCACTCTATTATGTTATTCAAATATATTATTGAAGGAGAGTTTGATCCATTCTTTAATTTTTAGTTGAAGGTGCTTCCATTTTGATATAAAACAAAACATCTTGGAGCCCTAAAAAAAACCCATTCCACTAGTTTTCTAGGAGGGAGAGGAATTTTTATCTTGGAGCCACATGTCCTCACACTTAAAAGGGTTTATATTGGTTCTTATTTCTTCAAAAATGTCAAGTTGTATGGGGAAGTGATATGATCCTAATAGGGGCCTGATCTCTCTAGAAAGGAAATGGTTAAATGGAGCTAGGTATCCATAAAATAAGAATCTATCTAATCTCTCTACTATGAGATCTTATCCTGGCATCTTTTTATTCCAAGTACACACCCCATTATATGTGTGGATATCTAGAAAGTTATACAATAATATACATTGATTGAAATCATAAGAATCTCGATAAGATTACTTATGCTACTAGTATTTTCTTCCGAGCTATAGATGGCATTAAAATCTCCCCCTAAAATAATATTTTTGTTTTGATGTGCTGAAATAAAATTAGTTAGTTCTCCCCATACCTTAATTTTCTTGATAGAGGATGTGGGGTTGTAAATGTTGATAAAAATAAAGGAAAGAGAGGAAGAGGAGCTCTTCACCTGGCCACTCAACTAGTTTGGAAAACTTTAGATAGTGGTGAAATGAATCATTTTTGGATTCCATATGCACTATTGACATATTAGTCAAGTTTTTTATTAGTGACACACACTTATTCAGATTGTATATAGCTATTGAGTTTATTGTATAGTTCACAGTGTTTGCCAAGCATTTTATTTGTTACCAATTTTTATAGTTGCTACCAAGTCATTTGGGAAAACCCCAGTGGTTATCGAGTAGTTGCAATTATAGTAAAGATTAGCAGTGTAAACTATACATCTCAGTGTATGCGAGGTTTACTAGTGCAAACC
Organism: Cupressus sempervirens; assembly: GCA_028749045.1. NCBI lineage: Eukaryota > Viridiplantae > Streptophyta > Pinopsida > Cupressales > Cupressaceae > Cupressus > Cupressus sempervirens. The sequence continues at coordinate 690,233,306 of CM053784.1, forward strand.
AAGCTATATAGTGTTCATTGAGTTTGTAGTCTATGTGATGTTAGTCTAGTGTTAATCAAGCTACTCAATGTTAACCAAGTGACTTAGTTTATACCGAGCTCAAGGTGATATTTTTTATCGATTCTTTCCATGGTAAACAAGTGATTCAATTTATATGACAAGTTTCATAGTATCTATTGAGTCACCAGTGTAGACCGAGTTCAAGACTACTTAGAAGTGATTAGTATGGATAGAGCTTCTATGTCTACCAAGTGCATGATGATTCCAAGCATTGATAGTGGATGCTTAGTATTATAACTTCATAGAGTTAGTCTCTAGAACTTGAGTGTCTTCATTTGGGCCGACTTTGTAATATTTGTGTAAACTTGTGTTGTGGCTGATTTTGTAACTTGTATAATTGGATTGATATATATGTAATGCATTGTATCATATCCAAGTATGTATGAATGTGTGTGAAATTAATGTAATCATCAGAGAAGAGTAGAAAGAGAAAATTTTAAAGGCTACAGTAGTAGGAGTAGCAAAAACATATCTATCATAGCAAGGTGATTGCTACATAAAGGAATCACATTCAGCAAACCAAGTTGCAAATCAAAGATTAGCTACTGCTTCATCCTAATAGGTGGATTAGTCAAATCCTTTAACAAGGTAGACCTAATAGTCTAAAGGAATCTCATTTAGCAAACCAAGTTGTAGATCAGAGACCAGCTACTACTTTATCTGGTGGATTAGACAAATTCTTTAACAAGGTAGACCTAATAGTCTTTTGTAAATCTCTTTACTGACTGTATACTTCATTATATGTTTGTAAATCCTTTCACAAGGTAGACCTAGCAATCCTCATTGCTCCTAATAGGGAAGATCACCAGAAGTGATCAATGTAAGTTTTAATAGGCTAACTTTATACTGCAATACTAAAGCTTGTGAGCATCATCCCCACCCCAGTTTTACTTTCTATTTGAAAGGTTTTTAGGTCACCAAATCTTTGTGTCATAGTGTTATGAATGCTCTCATGTTTTTAGTTTCTTATACATGCAATTTTAGATTAGATTAGATGTGATGGATTAAATGCTAATTGGATAAAGAGTTGAAATTGTAAAATTTTTAGAAGTTGTTGATTCACCCCTCCACTCTCAGTAACTTAGCATAGTCTAGAATATTTCCAACAATGCACATTAGGCCCCCACAAATGGAGATAACTAGATGACCCCAAATTTTCCAAATTCCCAATTTCCAATCTATTCTAGATATTTCTTCTAAGTTCAATTTATATTCTTGGATGAATATTATATCTAAAGCTAGTGATTAGAGGTAATGCTTTATTAATAATTGCTTACATGGGGCATTGCAACCCCTAATGTTCCAAGATGAAATATTCATTGAGATGGTGGGAAGCCCTTACCTTTCCCATTTTGAGAAAGTGTGGTGAGTTTTGATTTATTACCAACCTCTCCATCTAATTTCCTAAGGTCTAATTTAGATTTTTAGCATCTTTCTATAGTATATTTTGCACAATTAGGTGATTTCTCCCCTTGTATGTTGTTAGCTAAACCTAGGCATGGATGAGGCTAGGGTGAGCCCCACTCCTATTTCTCTATGCAAAAATATAAATATGAAGGGTGGTCAATATCTAAATGAGAGCTATCAAAGAGAAGACCTACCAAAGTGAGCATAAAACATCAAGAAGATTAGCCATATGGTTGATGCCCATAATTTTGTAGATTGTTTCCAATTCCATCAAAATTTGTTCAAAATCAATTTTCTCTTAGAAGATTGAATTGGCCTTAGGTTTGGTAGCATGCATACAAGATTTAGGTTTCTTCCATCTTAGAATTTCCTATTGAACCTCATTGTGGGTGTATATAAAAATCCCCATTACGCCATTAATCTGCATAAGTCTAGTCTTCATTAGATGTCTTTGGCCTCATCTTTAATAGAATTGGAAAAATTGTTAGAAGTTATCTTCTTAACTAGGGGGGTGGGAAAAATCTAAGAGTGTCAACCAGGGTAGGGGAAGAAATTTTATCCATGTCCAAAAGGCACAATCGAAAGGGAAGGGTGTAATGAATGGTATTGGAAGATGTGGCTACATCACTACTTTCAAGATCAATAAGGGGAGCGGGGAGGATGTTAATTTCTCTAGGTTATTGCTGGAGATAATGATAGAGTGTGAAGCTGATACTAGAGATGGTTGTGAATATTTAGATGAGGCCCGATGTAGGATTTAGAGGTCAACATTTGTAGTTTTTTTAATACAAAACCCCTTCCTTTACTAAAGGTGATCATTGCGACTAGATACTAGGGAGTGGGATTCGAAGGGCTTAAGTTGAGAGACTAAAAAATAGCTTGAGGGGAAGAAAATTCCTCTAATAGAGAAACCCTACTATCATTAATGTTGTGAGAATAGGATTTTTGAAAAATGATGTAATATGCTTTGTCATTATAAATTGTCATCTTGTATAATTTGAAGCAAGATAAATTAGGATAAGAATCTTGTCATCTAGTTGAGGAGTGCTAGGGTATTTGAACCCTATGAAGGAACCAAAGTAGTCCCATAAGTGTTGGAGGACATCTTTAGTAAGAATCCGAGACATATAGAGAGTCCCCAAATTAAACCATATAGTAATCCTTTATAGAACATAGGAATGGAAGTTAAAATTGGGAACCAAATTGAAGAAAAGGAAGGGAGACCTAAGTTTCTTTGAATAAAATTTAATACAATAGAAATCAAAACCAATGTAGGAAATACTTACTTGGATAGAGAAAGATGGGGACCACCATTCTACCATTTTAGACCATTTTTTTCCCATTCTAGTACACCAGTAGTTTGATGAAATGTGATGAAACCTAAGCGTTATGATCATTGATTAGGAATCATTCATCACTTCCATGTTAGGGATTTTAGAGTTTTGGGAGACTCCATATTTAGGAGTCACAAATGCACTATTGTTAATTGATGGTCTTCCCAAAGGGACTTTATTTACACTAGTGACAAAGGAAGGGATTGAGGAAAAGATAGGAATGGCTTAGACCCCTGGCACTTTTCATGGGAAAGCATGGCTGAGATGAAATGTACGGACCAAGGGGGAATTCCTATTTTGTCTGGTATGGCCTTTATGCACCTATCTAGAAAAAAATAGTGGGCTTTTCTTTCTATTGGTCATCACCAATCTATAAATGACACTTCTAGCATTCTTGAGGAGTCTTTTCCACCTTTTACTAATTACTTGGAGCCAAGGATTGCCAAATTGGGGATGAAATAGATTATAGGATGGAGAGAAAATGGTTATCTTTGTTCTCTAGATAAGGGGAAAGGAAGTAGTGAAGGGTTGGGGAAGAGGAACCACCAAAAATTAGTACAGAAAGGCAAAAAATTATTTTAAAATATTTTCTAAAAGACTTTCTATTTAAATCTTAAATTACAAGAATCAAATATAGTTTTTAAAGAAATTTCAAAAATTGTTCAAAATAGAAACATAATTCATTTTGAATGAGCATAATAAGTTTCTAGATTGGACTTGTGTATTTTTTATGTTAGCATTTGGTTAGTTTGTTAGCTTCGGATTGTCATTTGTCCACATGTTATTAATTAGTAAATAATAGTTTTCCTAACTAATTAGTTAGAGTAGGGTAATTATTTATGAAATAATTTAATCCTATTAGAAGCAACTAGAAACCAAATTGGTCATGGTTAAGTTGTTTTAGTCTTGACCATTGATTGAGAATCAACCTCGGCCATTGGTTTTCCAATAGGAGTAATATAAAAGGGGGTTGGGGGGAATTTGGAGAAAACAAGTTGAAGAAGCATTTGTAGTATTAGCAAATGAATTCGTAGTGATTGAAAATAGTATTGCAGTGTTGACGAGGGTGCATTAATATCATTGGGGATAGAAGTGGAGGAATATCAATGGGACAAATTGGGAGGTTGTTAGAGTTCTACTAGTAAGAAGCAAGAAGTTTTGTATCTCTTGATTTGTAGAAGTATAATATAATTCCTTAACTATAGAACTGGTTCTGCCTTAGGGTTTTCTCTAGGGATGATTTGTTTGAAAATATTGTGTTCATTGTGTTTCTTATTTCTTTCCATATTTTTTGGTGAAATTGTAGGTCTATTATTTTTTTCAATATTAGTTGTGAATTAATTTTTGGTAGTTAAATAATCGTTTAAGATAGGAGATTAATAATCGGTGATTACAATAGTAAATTTTCACATTATATTAGAGCAATATTGAGGGTAGAAATTTTTTCCCTAGGAAATAAATTAAGGGTTTATAAAACCTAGGTTAGTCTCTTTATATTTAGAATTTCTTTAATCCCTTAAGATGGATTCAATTGGTTTGAAAGATTAGGATAGATTGGATGGTACCTCAAATTTTGGTGGCTAGAAGGCCAAACTTTCTTTATTATTAGAAGAGAATGGTGTCAAGGATTGTGTTATTAGTGTTGTAGTTGTACCTACAAATGCAACATAACTTGAAGCATATAAGAAGGATGGTTCCAAGTGAGGAGGATAATCCTTGATGGTTTCAAGGATCATATTGTTCCACATATCTCAGAGCTAGAAATGAAGAAGATGTGGGATGCCATTTTGAATATGTACCAGAATGCTACCACCAATAGGAAGATGATTCTGAAAGATAAGTTAAAGAATACCCACATGAACTTGGGAGAAGACATCACAAGTTACATCTCCAAGTTTAAAACTTTCAAGGATGAGTTAGCAAATGTTGGAGATAGCCCTAGTGATGATGAGCTAGTGAGAATAACCCTTAATCGGTTTGCTAAATAGTGGAGTATCTTTGTTCAAGTTGTCAGTGGACAAGACACCTTACTGAGTTGGGATCAACTTTGGAGTAATTTCACTCAAAAAGAGTTTAGAATCAGTCTTGTCAATGTGGCCAACAAGAGTCTGAAGAGAGAGGTGGAATAGGAAAATATTTCCCTAGCAAGAAAAGGGAAGAAAAAAAGGGGTCTAGTAGAGGATCTAATTCACAAAGTGAGAAGAAGAAGAAGAAAGACATTTCTAAGGTCAAGTTCTTTGGTTATCATAAGTATGGTCACTAAGTTAGTGATTTCCAAGAAAGGAAGAAGGGAAATAAGTAGGTGGCAGTTTTAGCAAGTGTACAACAATGCTCCAGTAGAATGGAAGATGAGTTTGCAATCATAGTTTGTATGGTTATCAAAACCTAATAGTGTGTTTGGTATATAGATAGTGGGAAACCATTTCATATGATAGGAGTTAAAGACTACTTCTCCAGTTATAAGGAGGATAACACCAATATCCAAATTTATATGGGAAACTTGTCCAAACTCAACTTCGTAAGAAAAGGGATTGTTCACTTTCAGAGGGAGAATGGAAAGATAATTCCACTTCATGATGTGTTTCATGTGTCAGGCTTAGGTATGAATTTGATTTATGTATTTGTTCTTTAAGATAAGGGGTATAATGTACTCTTTAGAGGGACACATGTTGATCAAGCATAAGGATTGGAAGTCACCCATAACTATTGGAGTTAGGAGTAGTTGCCTTTATAGGTTACAATTTAATACTCTGTTGGTACCCAATATGGACTTGGTATTTAAAATTTAAAATTTATGGTTTTGAACCCCTTTGAATCATGGTTCAAAGTAGTTCATAGTGGTTCAATAGTTCAAATGATCCATCTTGTAGGTTTAGTACAAGCAAAGTCCATATTCATGGTTCAAAATATAGACTCATTGATTCAAAAAAGTTCATCATTCATGTTTGGTTTTCAAGTTTAGTCTTGATTCAATGGTTCAAGGGTTGACACAATGTTATGGCTTGAATCCAAGATTTCATGGCCAATTCAGAAATTCAGGCACACAAACTCATAGTTGATAAGGATTGATTGATCATCTTTAATATGTCAACACTCAATGGACACATTATAAACCAACATATATCCACCAGTTTTCAATTAATTCCCTTGGTCCCAAAACCTAGTAGAGCTCTAGAGTGATGACTCCATGTGAGAAAACACAATCAAGATGTCGAGCTCTAGGATAAGGAGTATTAAGCCATCCTCTTCAGTATAACATTATGTCAAATATCTCTGTAGCATGTTGAACCCACACCCTATTCAGTTTCAATAAAAGTTAAAAAGAGAATCTGCCACACACACAATGGATTAACCTATTCTACTTTATGAATAAGGAATTGTAGGTACAATTGAAAGGAGTCGTGGGTACCTAAAGGAGTTTTAGAATCACATAAACACATTGTTAGATGTATAAAAGTAAAAGAGATAAGTCAAAACATTATGTTTAGAAGTGCTCAGATGTATAGATGAAAGGCTCAGTGTGTCCCTCAAAGAGATCTTCATTCTTATAGCGAAGACCGATACTATCAATAACTCTGAGTTCAGATTGTGATCCTCCAAATTGAGGCTTCAATCATAAAGTACGAACCATTCTTATGGTCTAGAATACTAATGACACATGGAGAGCAGAGAGGGCACCCAATGCAATTTAATGCAAGTGTCATCGGTGGAAAGAGATCAGATATATATCAGGATTGGAGGTAAAATTCAATTTTTATCTCATTATCTTTGCACCTTAGAATGAGATCAGGTATTCTTGATAGATAATGCAGGAGACATTTGGTTGAATACAAAAAGTCACGATGGAGGAGGCCCAATTTTGACATTAAGTAAATGGATGATGCCACCATTAGTAAAGTTCTCTAGAGTCGAGTTACAGATTTGAACAAGCTATGAAAAATGATGAAGACCACGGGTTTAGAAATAAAGCCATGTGCAACCTTAAGCATCCTCACACCTCAACTCTATGGCTCACTGTGAAGCCGGAGCCATGAAATGCTCCTCGATGGATATCTTGTGTGATGCCCAAACTTATGGCAAAGCCGAAATGTCATCTCACAATTGTTTGACCAAACACCAATGCTTCCATGTGAATAGCCTGAAAGGTTACCAAATAATGCTCAAGGCTTGGACTTGAACACCTATATTATAGAGAATTGTGAATATGAGATCCCAATGTCCATATGCAGGGTACCCAAATTGGACAAAGATAGCGACATTATCCCAAAACTTCCTAAGTGCAAGTAAGATGCATCTATCCCATAGCTGGAAGATGCCAAGCATAAGGCTTTGAAAGAAGAAGAATGATCTCGGCTTTTTCTTAGTAGGAGGCATAGGTGTCATCATCGCACGATGAAAAAACATGAATATATATGGCAGAATATTTAAGCTCCACAGACATATATAGAGGAGAGAATGATGAATGTCTGAACTCAAAAGATATACAAAGTAATATGTCTGCATGATAGATGCACGGCATATATTTTAGGAAGGTAAAAGGTGCCATACCTCATGAATTTGGATTGCGTGATCCTCAGATCAAAAAAAATGCATAGAATATCCATGATACAATTCAGTGGGAGAATCTGAACTCAAAGTTTGTACTTCAGATGTACGGGGATTTAGATGCAACTAATGACATGTCATTCAGCAGAGATATCTGGCCGGCTGTCTATGCTGGTATGAAATGCATGCAAAAATTTGATCGGGATGGTAACAGTCCCATTGAGAACAATAAATTTCCTAACCAGACATATGATACATGGATAGTAGATGGTGTTAGTGCATATTGTAGAGGTCTATGGATAAGTGCACTCCACGCTGCTTCAGCAATGGTAGATAGATTGGGCCACAAGGAATATGTAGAAAAATATAGGATTGAATTTTGAAAGGGCTTAGGTAGCATTGAAAAGAAACTTTGGAACGGTCCATATTTTAACTATGACAGTTGAGGGGGCCCGATACAGAAAGTAGTTACAAATACACATAAATATGAAAGACACTTTGTTTGGAAATTAGGTAAAAGATGTAAACCCATGAGATGTTGTCACATATCCCATTACAATGGTAACCTAATATTTAATTAGGAATCAAACATTGTGTTTGTGTAGGAGTGAAAAAGTTAAAATATAAAAAAGAAATCATAAAGATTTTCAAGATTCAATTAGAAAAACTATCCGAAAGGGGAATAAATATGTATCATCAAGAAGAATCGAGGGTTCCACTTTTCTTTCTTGATGGCAAACTTTGTGCTACGGTAGGAGAAGAGTTCCAATTTTCCCAATTGATTCTAGTCCTAGGAGACAGAGTAGACTTTGGGGCTGTAGAAGAACAGAGCCTTTATTCATTTTTCTAAACTATGTGTTAGAAAAGAAGAGGGGGAATTTTGATTTTGAATATAATGCAGGGGAGGGAATTTATGTTTTCTTCTAGATGGTGATTCTGATGTAGTGGGTAATAAGATCTGTATAATCATTTGCATTTTAGAGAAGGGAGATTTGGGAGACAATTGTGCACCAAAACTTTGAGTTTGGGCAGTTTGCTTTCCACTAATTATTATCTTTGTGTAACTTTTAGTTTTCTCTAAATACATTGAGTGTTGTTGTTTTATGAATACATTTTGATATCAAGATATCTTTGAAGTTTTGATTCTTCACTTTCTTAGGAGGATGGAAGATTTACTCCTTATTTTCATTCTTTCTATTATGTTAAATCTGAATAAGTAAACTTTGTGTCATTTATTCTCTTTTAGCTACTTAGTTTTTCTGCATCTATATCGTGTTAATGGATAGATGTTTGTAAACCTTTTGTTCTTTCAGGTTAAAAGAATTCACATTTGTAGTGTAGTTGATTCATTGTATATCCTGCATGGGGAGATGTACCTAGATAAATTTAGAGAAAGGTTATTAATCCAATGATAACCTATCCAACTATTAGTGTTGATTTAGCCTTCCTACCTAGGCATTTAGAGTTAATTTGTAGGTATTTTCTTAGAAGAAAATTTGTTCACTAACATACTTCTAAGGAACTCATAAACAATAATAATTCTACAGATCTTGGAGAGATATGGCATGGGAGGATGGGCCATATTCATCATGGAGCACTTAGATTACTTTGTGAGATGGTAATGGGTGTTCCAAAGGTGATAATGCAAGGAGGGATGAATAGCTAGGGCCAAAGGCACACCCAACTATCCAACTTCCTCACTAAGTGAACACAACATAAGGAAAATATAGAAAACAACACTAAGGAGAGAGAGAGAGAGAGAGAGAGAGAGAGAGAGAGAGAGAGTTATTTTTATTGATTAATCAAAATTTCAGCATACATGCCCAGTTTTAAGGCCTTCTAGATTACAACTAGCTACAAAATATATCTCTAAGTTCTATATTCAGCTTCAAACACACAACATCTACTCTGGCTCTCAATCCTTCCCTATTCTACCCTAAACTAAACCAAATACCTGTACTTATACTTTCAAAAGAAACTTACAGAAGATTCTAGAACATTACATCAAAGAAAAGCTGACCTCAAAATGGTCAACACTCATCCCTAGATAAGTTCCTATCATTAAATTCATGATCTAAATTAGATACATAATTCAATTCCAACTAAGAACAAAAAAAACTAGACAACTTGGTCAAAGGACATGAGCATCAGCAATATATGTTTACTCAGTGAATAAAGAAATGCTCAATTAGCATCAAAACAACTTGGTTTACACTAATGGAGCTCGATCATAAAAGGAATAGCTCAACTCAAGATAAAGAAACTTGGTTATCAAAGGAAGAATTTAGTTCATATTGAATAGCTCGGTAAGGTCTAAAATAACTCAATCAACACTATCAGAATGAACAAAAGTGCAAGATAAAAGGAAACCCAAGATGCATCTACATTAGGTGAGCATAGAACATGATAATTTATGTAAAAGATATTTGTTGGAAAATTTTATAAAATTATCTTTTCCAAGGAGTGACACTAGATATGAGGGTACATTCTAATGTTTGTAGACCAATGTGGATGAAATCTCTTAGAGAATATGACTACTATGTTACTTTCATTGATTATTTCTCCATAAGGACTAGGATAAACTTATTGAAGAGAAAGTATGAGGTGTCTAATTGATTCAAATAGTTCAAGGCTCTTTTGGAGAAATTGACACAAAGGAAGATAAAGGTTCTTCAGTCAAATAATGGAGGTGAGTACAAAGGAAATGACTTCCAAGAGTTTTGTATCTGAGAAGAAAATAAAGAGAGAATTGATTATTCCTTACAATCCATAGTAGAATGGATTAGTTGAGAGGAATAAATGTTCTATATCATAGGTAGCAAGTGTTATGCTACATGACCAGGATATGCCCTACTACTTATGGGCAGAGGCATGCAATACAATAGTCTACATTTAGAATAGGGTTCCACACAAGGTACTAGGGAGGATGACACAAGAGGAAGCTTTCATAGGTAATAAGATTGATGTTAGTCATATCAAAATATTTGGGAGTTTGGAAAATTGTCATATTCTAGGTGATACACATTCAAAGTTAGATCAGTTTGTGGAGAGAGGGTACCTTGTTGGGTAAAATAAAACCTCAAATGCATATAGGATTTTTATCCCTGGGACCAAAAGAATTATTGCCAGGTGTGATATCAATTTCATGGAGGAAAAGAAATTTATAAGGTTTATATATTCTCTAGTAAATGATGAGAGTGAGCATCTAACAGAAGCTCCAAGACTAAGTCAAGGCCAACAAAGCTTATGTTTAGTTACCAATACAAGTGTAGGCTTAGGTGGTGAAGTTTAACTAAATATCAAGTAATTAGTGCAACAATAAATGCATCAAGTGGACATAGAGGTTGATATTTCATGCTCTACAATTGCTAGTAGGAACCATGAGGTTCAAGATAGACAAAGGGATACTCACAATTTTGTGGGAGCTCCTAGGAAGAGTACTAGATAGAGAAGACAACCAGTCAAGTTCAATGACTATGTGGTATTAGTTATTCATTTGGTAGATAGTAAGCCTTCTAGCTATCAAGAAGCTATAGAACATTAGGTATGGAAAGATTCCATAGTTGAGGAATATTTCTTAATAATGTAGAATGATGTGTGGGAGGTAGTGCCTAGAGAAAAAAATACAGCAGTAGTTGGTTCATGCTAGATCTATAAGATAAAGAATAGTCTAGATGGTAGCATCAAGAATCACAAGGCAAGGTTCATGAAAAAGGGGTTCTCAAATAAGGAGGGAATTTACTATGAGGAGACATTTTCTACAATGGTTAGCTATACTTCTATATGAGTTGTAATCTCATTTGTAACACAAATGGGATGGAAAATCCATCAAATGGATGTCAAGACAACATTCCTTAATTGTTAATTGAAGGAGGAGGTATATATAGAGAAAAGAGAAGGCTTTGTAGCATAGAACAAGGAGACCCACATGTTCATATTTAAAAGAGTGGTATGAGCACATTGATATATACTTGTAGGAAATGGTATTTGAGAAGAGTGAAGTGGATGCTAACCTCTACTACTTGGTGAACAACATATTTCTTATAATTTCACTAGGGCTCATAGAAGATTTCAAGAGGGACCTTTCAAAAGAGTTTGACATGAAGGATTTGGGACTTCTCCACTACTTTCTAGGCATAGAGGTATGGCTAACAGATGGAGAAATTTTCCTTGGTCAAGGAAAATATATTATTGAAATCTTGAAGAGATTTAGGATGAAGGATTAAAAAGCCATGCCTATGTTACAATCTAGAGTTTCCATTGCACCAAAAGATTGACTTGTTAGTGCCTGATACAACCATTAGACTTATAGAATAGAGGAGGCGGTTAAGCCATGTCGCAAATCTTGAAGGGGAAATTGGCAGTTAGTCAAACAATCCCCTGCTCAACATTGCCATAGGAGATTTGAAATTGTGACCAAGCTCTGATACCACTTGTTACAATCTAGAGTTTTTGTTGCACCAAAAGATTGACCTATTAATCCCTAATACAACCACTAGACTTATAAAAAATAGGAGGTAGTTAATCTATGTCACAAATCTCAAAGGGGAACGTTGGCAGTTAGTCCAATAGTCTACACCCATGGTCATGAATTGGAGGAAGGTAGATACATACAGGGAAAAGAATGTAGATCCCACCATATAGAGATAGTTGATTGGTTCACTTATGTATTTTTTCAACTTTAAGCCAAATATAGCATTTTTGTAAACTCTCTTAGTCAATTCATGATTATGTTAAAATTCTTTTAGAATAATTGAGAGGGGGGTGAATCAGTTATTCAAGGTCCAATAATGTCCAATCCAAACTTTCTAATAAAACAGAGATGAATCAGAAGTACTATCCCTTTTAATTTCTTATCATGCATGCAATTAAACATTAAACAATCATGAAAAGTAAACATGCATCACACCATAATACAAAGGATTTTGATGGCCCAGAAACCCTCCAAAAATAAGAAGGTAAAACTGGGGTGGGGATGACACCCACAAATAATTGCGCAATTAATTTCAACCACTTCTGATGGTTTGCCCTATTAAAGGCTTTACACACTGTTAAATGTGACCCTATTAAAGGATTTCTACACCCTGTTAGGAATGTTCCCTATTAGAGGACTTAAGAACATTCAACTTAGAATGCTACGCTATTAAAGGATTTACATAGAGCTATTAGGCCCACCCAAGTCCATGGGATTTACAGTCACCTTCTCAAAAGAATCTCTTGTCCCACTTTAAGGATCTCCTATCCTTCTCCTAAGGATCTTGTATCCTTCTCCTGAGGATCTCTTATGCTTCTCTTGGGGCTTATCCACCTAGCTATTAAGCTAACCTAACAATGTAGGATTTCAATGTCTAATCCAATGGTAAGACAGTATTAGAAAGGTTTTGACCTAATAAAGATTGCAACTTTAACCTTGCAAATTTCATATCACTCTTCAGTTCTTTTCTTTGTTTGACTTTTCTCCCTTGCAATGCTGATAGCTTGTTCACCTTTCACGATCTGTCTCCTTGATTTCTTCCACTCTTTATACCAATGCACTCTATGGTCACTTGATCAACTTAGAGTCTTGATTCTCTATGCTTACTCCTTATTGTGTCCTCTTCTTAACACTTTACACTAGCCTTCTCTTGGCTTCTTCACATGACCACTTTTATGATCAACTCCCTATTACACGCACACTTGATCTCTAACCTATAACTCCTTATAAAGAAGTTATGTTTTCATTTCCCGCTCAAATCTTGATTTGATCTGAGAAAATGATATTGTTTTCCCTCCAAATTGTTTCTTCTAGAAACTTCATGATAAGTCCACCAGCATTCACCTTGAAATGGTTTGCATGGTTTACATAAAATTTTGTGACATCTACTCATCATCCTTATCATCCAACTAATTCACAAAATTCAATGTAACAAACTTATCGTTACTGATCTGGCGAATCTTTTGACTTAACAAATAATGCAACAACTCGGCATCATTGATTTACTGATGCTCGGCACCTTTTGTGTTACTTGGATTCTACTATATTTACTGATGCTTGGCACCTAAACAATTACATAGCACCTGAACAATCGTATGTTACTCAGCACCTGAACAATCACTTGACACCTGAAGGATTGCTTGGCACACACTACAGTTGAACTTGCTCAGCTTCAACTAAGAATTTTCTCGGCTCTAACTAGCTTGCTCAACTTTCTCAAATGAACTTAGTTAGGCTTTACAAATGACTTAGTTAATCCTTACATCTTTGATGTGTCTCAGTGTGTCCATCCTCTTAGAGTATCTCATCAATACACTATTTCTTCAATGGCTTAGTTGATCCTTATACTTCATTACAATATCATAACTTCAATCTTTCTCTAGGTGCTCTAGTTACTTCTTATTGATTGCATCCTCCTTGTCAATCAACTATTTGATAGTATTTGGATCACTTAAGCAATTGTCATCCCTGCAAGTTGCAAGTTTGACATCAATGACAAACTAATGATTGAAAACATTCTTTACCAGTTCCATTATTCTTCATTCACGATCTTTTCAATCATTTCCAATAATCTCCCTCTTTGGCATTGATGGCAAACCAAACTAATCAATTGATTGAGTTGATCAACTTAGCTACCACCAAAATTATATACCAAACAAAAAACTTGTTGTCATTACATATCTTCCTCTTTGTATCATGTCTTCCTCTTTTGCTAATAAAAACTAAATCCTTTGTTCTAGTTCTCCCTACTACGTTCTTACTCTGTATTCTTGATCCTTCCTTCATAGCTACTTTCTGATCAGTTTCTTATCTCTTCTGAATCTCCCTCTTGCATCTTTCCTTTCATGCATTCTCATATTTCTCCATATCTTTACCATTCATTGATCAGTTTCTCATAAATCTCCCTCTTTGACATGAATGCCAAAGATGTAGCATCTTTAACATGCTAAATATAAGCTTTGCATCTCATGTTTTCTCCCTCAGTCACCATGCTTGTGACTATTCTGGAATTTATGTTCCTTTTTTCATCCTCTGCATCATTCTTCTGATATTGCAAGGATCTAGGTGTTGATGCAGGGAAATTTCTTTGTTGCTTTAGACTGCTTGAGTTAGGGGCATAACCCCCAACTTGCCTCTAAGATATTCATAAGAATCCTTAAGCAATGGTTTGGTGAAGATATCTGCAATTTGTTCCTTTGTGTGAATGTACTCCATCTTCACTTGTTTGTCTTCCACCAATTCTCTGACATAGTGATACTTTATTGCAATATTCTTGGTTTTTGCATGCATTACTGGATTCTTGGATATGTTTATAGCACTTGTATTATCACAATACAGTATCACAGATTTGGTTACCTCTTCTTTCATTCCTTTCAATAGATGTTTAAGCCATAGAATGCTTGTGCAATTGATTGCTGCTGCCACATATTCTACTTCTGCAGTGGACTGAGATGTGCATGTTTGTTTCTTGCTAGTCCAAGTAAATAGCCTTTTACCTAAGAATAATGCTCTACCACTTGTGCTTTTCCTATCATCAATGTTGCCTCCCCAATCTACATCTATGTATGCATTGAGCTCAAACTTCTCATTCTTTTTGTAATATAGGCCAAAATCATCAGTTCCTTTGAGATGCATCATTATCCATTTTACTACCATGAGATGATTTTTTTTAGTACTAACAAAGAATCTAGCCACTATTCCAACTGCTAATTCTATGTCTGGTCGTCTATGTACAACATATTGTAGTTTTCCAATCATGGATCTGTACATTGTTTGATTGACTTCAGCTGATTCATCATTTTTGGATAGCTTATTTCCTATTGCCATTGGTGTGCTGATAGGTTTGGAGTCTTCCAATCCAAATGTCCTAGGTATCTCTTTGATGTACTTTGATTGTGTCATGAATATACCAGGTTTTAGTTAATGTACTTGCAATCCAACAAAGAACTTGATTTCTCCAAACATAAACATATCAAACTCATGTTTCATTTTGTCAACAAAACTTTTGCAAAGTGCTTCCTTTCCTCCAAAACTATATCATCCACAAAGATTTTAGATACAAGGATATCCTTACCTCCTTCTGATTTGATTTACATGTTGCTGTTATCATCAGTTCTTTCAAATCCTATTTGCACTAGATACTTGTGAAGTCTCTCATACCAAGCTCTAGGGCTTGCTTTAATCCATATAGAGCCTTGTGTAATTTGCATACCTTTTTTTTGTTATTTTCATCAAAAAATCCTTTTTGTTGCTCTATGTAGACTTCCTCTTCAAGTATACCATTCAAAAATGTGGACTTAACATCCATTTGATAGACTTTAAATCCTTTGAAGGTTGCATATGCTAGTAAGGTCCTTACTCCTTCCATTCTGGCAACTGGAGAAAAAGTTTCTCCATAGTCTAGTCCTTCTTCTTGTGCATACCCTTTATAGACTAGTCTTGCCTTATTCCTTGTGATTTCACCATTCTCATCTAACTTGTTTATAAACACCCACTTGGTTCCAGTTACATTCTTGTCAGCTGGTCTTGAGACTAAGGTCCATGTCTTGTTCTTCTCAATTTGTTCTATTTCTTCTTTCATAGCATTTTACTAGTCATCATCTTTTATGTCTTCACTTACTATTTTTGGTTCTATTTTTTTGAGTAGGCATGTTTCACTTCTGAGTCTATTCCTTCATTGGTCCTACCTCTTTGTTTCCAATAATTTGATCTATAGGATGATGTCTTCTTACATACTTTGCCAATAATAGTTCTTTCCTTATTTGCATGTTATCTCTTTTAGAATTTGAACCTACATGTGTATTTTCATTAGATATTTCTTCATTTTCTTCTTGTTGAACATTTTTTGTATTCTGCAGCTCGACTTCTAAACATGTCTGTTTCTCAGCATTCACTGTCTGTGACTCGGCAGATATTGGATTTTGTTGTTGATTGTCATTCTGAGTTACAACTTCACCATTATTAGGTATACCTTCATAAAAGTATACAAAGGTCGTGTATTCCTCTACTTTCTTGCTGTTCTCAACACTTTGAACTTCTGCAAGCTCATCAAATTTCACATGTGTTCTTTCTACTACTTTGTTAGTGTTAACATTCAAGCACTTATAAGATTTGCTTCTAGTAGAGTAACCAAGAAACATGCCTTCCTCACTCTTTGCATCAAACTTTCCATTTCTAGAATCTTTATATATATAGAATTTGCATCCAAATATTTTGAAATGTTTAACATTAGGAGAATGCTCATACCATAATTCAAAAAGTGTTGCATTTGTACCTTTCTTGACTTGAACTCTGTTGAGTGTGTAGACTGCAATACTTATAGCTTCTCTCCAGTACTTGAGTGTAACATTTTTCTCCATCATTAAGGTCCTGGCATAGTCAATAACTTATCTATTCCTTCTTTATTCTATACCATTCTAAGGTGGAGTCCTAGGTTCTGATGTCTGCTTTTTGATTCCTCTTTCATTGCAGAATTTTTCAAATTCTCTTGATGTGAATTCACCTCCTCTATCAGATCTGAGACATTTTAGACATTTTAAACTCTTTCCAATCTCTTTCTCAACTCTGGCCAAGTACCATTTGAACATTTGGAATGCATCTCATTTTTGTTTCAGGAACATGACTATCATCATTCTTGAATAGTCATCTACAAATAGAATTATTTATCTGTCACCTTTGTAGCATTGTACTTCAATAGGACCACACAAGTTAGTATGAACTAGCTCTAATACTTCATTATAAGTATAAGCCTTTCTTTTGAAGGTTGACTTGGTCATCGTCCCTAGTTGGCATTGTTTGCACATGGTGTTATAAGGCTTCTTCAACTTTGGTAGACCTCTGACTTTCTTCATTTTGCTGATGCTTATCAGATTGTCAAAATTTTCATGACATAGCCTCTTGTGCCATACCCATACATCATCTGTTTGAACAATGAGATAAGAATCATCTTCCATGTCTAGGTAAAAAAAATTACTCCTAGTCTAATCACCTTTTCGTATTAGACTTCCTTGAGAATCATAAATCTTAGCAACTCCTTTTTCAAATTCAACCTTGCATCCTATGTTGCCTAATTGTGAGACACTTAACAAGTTATAATTCAGGCCTTCAACATAGTATACATTATCACATGATATCTTTTTAGTAAGCTTGATACTACCTTTCCCTTTGATCTGACATGGTGCATTGTTACCAAATCTAAGACCATTTCCTTCATATTAAGTAAAGGAAATGAACTTACTTTTATCTCTAGTCATGTGATGAGAGCATCCGCTTTCTATGATCCATTTGTTATTCTTGTTCATGCAAGTTACTAGGGTAGTTCTTTCATCTTCATCTAATTCATCTTTCATAGCCACATAGACTACTTCATCATCATTCTTGTTAGAGTCTTCTTCAAAAATGTAGCATCTTTTTCCTTTACCTTTGTACCTTTGTAGTCCTTGTCCTCCTTTTTTTTCTTGAAGTTGCCTCCATCCTTGTAATTTTTCTTTTGTGTGCATCTGGCTGCAATGTGACCAACTTCATTACAATTGAAACAAATGATTGGCAGCTTACCTTTGAATTTTCCTCTTCCTCTGTGAAATCTTCTTTCTAGTAATGCCTCCAATTGTTCTACATCATCTTCATCAGTGCTAGTCTACATCATCTTCATCAGTGCTGCTATCACTAGATACATACTTTCCTTTTCCACTCTTTTTCTTTGTTTTCACCTCCTCATTGTCTTTCATTGTCATCTTGGCTTTGAATGTAGATTGAAATTTTTCTGGCTTGTAGTTGTCAAAGTTGGATAGCTCAAAGGAAGTGAGTCTTCCAATTATTCTTTCAAATGACAATGTGTTTCGTGGTACACACCTTAGCTCTTGGATGGCTGATACTCTTATAGCATAGATAGGAAGAAAAGTTCTTAGGTATTAGCTACATAGTGTTTCTTCTACTAACTGTCCTCCTAGGCTTCTTATGGTGCTTACCAATTCCTTCATCCTTGCACCATATTGAGCAACATTCTCTCCTTCTTGCATTTTCATGTCATCAAACTTTCCTCTTAGGCTCTATCTTTTGGGTCTCTTGACATTATCATCTCCTCCATAGATTCTTGATAATGTTTCCCACATCTGTTGTGTAGTACCAAATTCTTTGATGTCTTCATACTTAGCATAGCTTACTGTTGAAGCAATATCTAACATCACTTGATTGTGCTCCTTCTTCTTGCTCATGTCATCTATAGTGAGGGGTCCTATAGGGTCTACATGATCAACTGTGATTGAGGTCTATGCATAGTCACCTATTGATCCAAGGTCTTGCTTCACCAAACTTTGCCATGCAACAAAGTTGTCTTTATTTAGCTTGGGAGCTTCTCTCTTGGACATCTTGATCTTCCTGTTGCTAGTACCTTGAAACAAATCAGCAGTGTGCTCTGATACCAATTGTTAGAATTCTTTTAGAATAACTAAGAGGGGGGTGAATCGGTTATTCAAGGTCCAATAATGTCCAATCCAAACTTTCCAATAAAAAATAGATGAATCAGAAGTACTATCCCTTTTACTTTCTTATCATGCATGTAATTAAAAATTAAACAATCATGAAAAGAAAACATGCATCACACCATAACATAAAGGATTTTGATGACCTAGAAACCCTCCAAGAATAAGAAAGTAAAACTGGAGTGGGAATTACACTCACAAAATAACTGTGCAATTGATTTCAAACACTTCTGATGGTTTTCCCTGTTAAAGGCCTGCCCTATTAAAGGCTTTACACACTATTAAATGTGACCCTGTTAAAGGATTTCTACACCCTGTTCGGAGTGTGCCCTATTAGAGGACTTAAGAAAATTCAACTTAGAATGACACCCTATTAAAAGATTTTCATAGAGCTATTAGGCCCACCCAAGTGCATGGGATTTAAAGTCACCTTCTCAAAAGAATCTTCTATCCCACTCTAAGGATCTCCTGTCCTTCTCCTGAGGATCTCTTATCCTTCTCTTGGGGCTTATCCACCTAGCTATTAAGCTAACCTCGCAATGTAGTATTTCAATGTCTAATACAATGGTAAGAGATTATTAGAAAGGTTTTGACCTGATAAAGATTGCAACTTTAACCTTGCAGATTTTAGATCACTCTTCAGTTCTTTTCTTTGCTTGGCTTTTCTCCCTTTCAGTGATAATAGATTTTTCACCCTTCAAGATATATATCCTTGAGTTCTTCCACTCATTATACCAATGCACTCTATGGTGACTTGATCAGCTCAGAATCTTGATGCTCTGTGCTAACTCCTCACTGTGTCCTCTTCTTGACACTTTAGACTAGCCTTCGCTTGGCTTCTTCGCATGACCACTTTTATGGTCAACTCCCTCTTACATGCACACTTGATCTTTGACTTGTAACTCCTTATAAAGAAGTTTTTTTCTTCATTTCCTTCTCAAATCTTGATTTGATCTAAGAAAACAATATTGTTTTCCCTCCAAATTGCTTCTTCTAAAAACTTCATGATAAGTCCACTAGCATTCGCCTTGAATTGGTTTGCATGGTTTACATAAAATTCCATGACATCTACTCATCATCCTTATCATCCAACTAATTCACAAAATTCAATGTAACAAACTAATCATTATTGATTTGGCGAATCTTTTGACTTAACAAATAATGTAGCAACTCAACATCATTGATTTATTGATGCTCAACACATTTTGTGTTACTCGACTTCTACTATATTTACTGATGCTCGGCACCTAAACAATTACTCGGCACCTAAAAAATCTTGTGTTACTCGGCACCTGAATAATCACTCGACACCTGAATGATTGCTCTGCAGACACTGCAGTTGAACTTGCTCAACTTTAACTAAGAATTTGCTTGGCTCTAACTAGCTTGCTCATCTTTCTCAAATGAACTTAGTTAGGCTTTACAAATGACTTAGTTAATCATTATATATTTGATGTGTCTCATTGTGTCCATCCTCTTAGAGTATGTCATCAATACACTATTTCATCAATGGCTTAGCTGATCCTTATACTTCATTACAACATCATAACTTCAACCTTTCTCTAAGTGCTCTAGTTACTTCTTATTGATTGCCTCCTCCTTGTCAATGAACCATTTGATAGTATTTGGATCACTTAATCAATTGTCATCCCTGCAAGTAGCAAGTTTGACATCAATGACAAAACAATGATTGAAAACATTCTTTACCAGTTCCATTATTCTTCATTAATGATCTTTGCAATCATTTCCAATAGATTAAACCCAAGAGAATTCAATAGATAGTGGCTAAGCATGTGATGTGTTACTTATGTGGTATAGTTGAGTATGGGATGACATATATTTGATATGAAGGTATTGGATTGATAGGCTATACTAACATAGATTGCGTAGGCAATACAATATATAATAGGAGCACTTTGGGGTGTTATTTTAGTTTTAGATCATGAGTTGTCTCTTGGTTCAATAGAAGTAGAATTTTGTTACTCTAATTTCAATAGAAGCATAATACATAGAAGCTAACATGACAACATGTGAATCTATATTTCTTCAAAAGTTGTTAGTGTCCTTATTTGGTTAGAAGGTTGAGACTATTGTGAAACACTATGACAATTAGAGTTGCATCAAGTTGTCTAAGAATCCAATGTTTCATGATAGGTCTAAATATATAGACATCAAATATTTTTTACAATGGGGGGTCATTCAACTACAATACATAACTACAGAGGAGTAGGTAGAAGACATTCTGACTAAGGCATTCAGGAAGGCTAAATTCATCTTCTTCATAAATAAGTTGGGTGTTATGCAGAACATCTTCCTTGCTAAGAGGGAGTATTAGTTAGTTATATTTAGATAGTTAGTTGTCCACATCCTATTATTTAGTAAATTGTATTTTTTCTAACTAATTAGTTAGAGTAGGGACAATTATTTATGGAATAATTGAAGCATTTTAATAGAAACTAAAAACCAACTTGGTTAGGGTTGTTAAGGTGTTTTTAATCTTGACCATCAATTGAGAATCAAGCTCAGCCATTGATTTTCCAATAGGAGTAGTATAAAATGAGGTCAATTGCAAATTCATTTGTAGTGATAAAAATTAGTCTTACAGTGCTAGCAAGGGTGCTATGATAGCATTGGGGATAGCAATGGAGGAATATCGATGGGACAAATTGGGAGGTTGTTGGAGTTCTTCTAGTAAGAGGCATGAAATTTTGTATCTCTTGCTCTGTTGAATTATAATATAATTCCTCACCTATAGAACTGATTTTCCCCTAGGGATTTTTCCAAGTACAATTTTTCTAAAAATTATTGTGTTCATTGTGTTTCTTATTTCTTTCCATATTTTTTGGTGAAGTTGCAGACATGTTATTTTTTGATATTAGATGTGTCCCATAATTTTTGGTCAAGTTGCAGTTGTATTATTTTTCAATATTAGATGTGTTCCATATTTTTTGGTGAAGTTGCAGTTGTGTCATTTTTTGATATTAGATGTGAATTAATTTTAGACAATTTAATAATCATTTAAGATAGAAGATTAATAATCAGTAACTACAATAGTAAGTTTTCACACATTTATGATTGCATTTCATGATGTTAAACTTTTTTTTAAACTCATTCTACTCTTAATGATAAATCATAAAAGTATATGCTAAAGCTTCCACATAAATAATTATTACAATTAACTTTAGAAATATTCAATATTTATTGCAGACACCTAAATCTGATTACATTACTAGGTAATCTTATTTAGCCATCTTCTAAGACATTATTGATTAAATATTTTATATTTAATTAATTAATCATCATCCCCTAGTTTATTTATTTATTTAATTAACTATAGTCCAATCGATAAAATCAAATGATAACCAAAAATCAATTTATCAATTAAAATCCCTATTCCTCTATTAAATTAAATAAATGAAAAAACATATTTAATTTAATCCCACATCCCCTTTTTTAAATAAATCATTTAAAAATCTTCTCAAATGCCTAAAACCATCCTTAAACTCTATCATTACCCTAATCCAACCCATTCACCCATACTAACCTCACTTAGCTAACTAACTAAGTCATCCCATAAAAGGTAAGCCACTTACCTCCTAACCACCCTCCTAAGATAATCTTAATACCTCCTAAACATATGCACAAATTTAAGCAAGGATTAAGACTTCTTAACCCAAGCCAAAGTCAATAGTCTCCCCTACCTTCTTTCATTCCTATCCAAGAGCATTAATGGCTTTTACATGCCATAAATTCCCTTAAATGTCTCTTACATTCCTCTTCTACACTCCTCCTCCCACATAATTACCTTTGACCCCTCAATTTTTGACCACCCAATCCCCTTGTGACACTTGTGACAAGGCTAAAGCTTTGAAGAAGCACAATCCACATGCACTCCCTTCTTTCCATCCTAGGCCTTCCTCACCAATCCCTCATCCTTTTTGGTCATCCATCTCACTACCGCTTGGCCTATAAATTGGACCCTCCCCCTTCACAAAAATCAATCCATTTTCATGCAAACTTATAATATTCCATCGAAGACCATGATCATCTATTTTACACCCTTCTTATGCTATAATACTCATCACAACAATGGCTACATATTCACCCATTCACCCCTTTGAAGGACTCCATTGAATCTTGAAGTACTCTTGAGCATACATCCATCTACATTCGAACACATTGAAATTACCAAGGCTACTCTCAAGGAGCTTACCATTCTTGGTCTACTTTCCTCCATAGTGTTCCCTTCGTCCTCTCATACATGTTAGTCTAGTTAGTATTGTGAGTACTTTATAGATCTTAGTATTCCATTTGCAATTACTCATAATAGGTGATACATTTATTAACATAAAATCATACAAAATTAATTGTTTTAAGTATTTGATAGATATTCATGTTAGTTATTGTAATGTCTAAAAGCTTAGAACCACCATTGTGTCAAGAGATTAAAAATATAATGAAGAAAGAATATAGTGACTTATCATCTATAAAAATACTGCAATATTAAGTAATATCATAATTTGTTCTTTTTTAACATTCTTTTTATTAAAACATCCACAAAGAATACCTATAACAATGTTAAAAAACTCTCAAGAGGCGATAATTCAATGAAAACAACTTGTAGAGAGAAAAATAAGCTCTCTTGTACAAAAAAAAAAGGAGATCTCAGTAGGTGAAACTAAACAAAAAGAGAATACATCCTATATAATGATAAATTCCCAAATTTTACATCCTTTCTCAAATGCAATACTTCATTATTCCAAACAACTGATAACAAATTTCCAATAGTACATATTAGAGAAAAAACTTCCATTGTATTGCAAGGAAGAGAATCAAGAAAGCCAATTTAGTGAGACGCCCATGCATTGAAGCTATTTCAATGGAAGATCTCATAATATTCTTCTTCTCACAAAAAGAGAACCCAATTCCTATCTTTCTTCTAAGACTGCTATAATAGAGTGTTATAAGAAAAAATAGGTTGTGTTTGAAGGCCAATTATTTATAATGCTAGAAGTAGTTGTAAGCTCTAATATATTTTAAGTTATAGATGAAATTATAAACTATGATCTCTTTTTAGTGATAGAAGAAAACTTAAGTGATAATGTTTTGGCATGTGTAATTTGGAGAGATCAAGCTTGGATATGATCACTTTTCAACTCTAGATCATAATGCATAACCAAAATACATATTATTAACTTCAATATCAAGCTTTAAAAAACCCATAATCTATGTGAAGATTTCTGTCTTTTATGAGCTCATAAGACACTCACACAAATAAGATCTTTGGAAATAGCACACTACTAATTAATCATAGTATGAAACTACTTTAGAATTTTAATAGCCATCCTTTGAAATAGTTACTAATTCTCACACTATATTTCCTATCAAGATGTAATAAGGTAGTGACCTCAGAATCAAACTTGTCTTGTTTGTGCCACACAGACTTCTCCTTACCAAAAATACATTTGTTGGCAAACTAGATAGCCACAAAGTTGGTCTCTCAATACACATTTTATTTTGATTAATCAATACAATTTTCAATAGTTTAGAAGGGCTTTTGGTTACCTTTGATATGATACCCCTTCCACTTAGACCTTTTTAAAATTAAGTTGACAAATTAGAAAAAGTCTGTGATATGTACCTATGGCTCAAGCTAAATGGTTAGTCTAGCTATACGTGGGAAGTTTCATTATTGAAATGAATATACCTTATCACTCTCATATACCCAACTAGCCTAAACCCAATATATATGGGTGATGCCACAATAATGGGTTCCACTTTTTGAAGAATTTTGACACTGAAATCAATATTTTTGCAACAAACATCACGTTCAAGTGGTTGTATCTCCAAAACTATAAATAATTTCAAGATGACATAAACTAGTGATTTTGAGTACTTTGTTCTGACTTTCTAACCATTTTTTTTAATCTAAAAAAAAAATTATTTATGTCAAATATTTTATCTCCCCCGAAAAGTGGTACATAATAAAATTCAATATTTTAAAGAGTGATAGTCTGTTTGACACACATAACTTTTTTCTAGAAATGATAATGAAGTAATTCTTTCAGTGTTAGATTTTTAACATCAATATCCAAAGGATGCATTTGGTTGATTTATTTTGGTTGAATATTGTATAGTTTATGAAGTTTTGAAGTGACATGAACCGTAATTCAGACATATGTTTCGTTTGACATAGATAATTTGAAGTCAATTTATCATAAACCTCTTCATTTTTTTTAATAGAAAGGTATCTCAATAAGCTAGTTCCTACATATGTTTCAAAAAAAAATTGACCTAATCTACTAATTTTCTCGAGGTGTCACAGTCGGTTGATGATCAATCGGTAATGAACCTATAATGAGTTAAACTCATATTTGAAATTCTTAATGATTAAAATATGTATTATAATTATAGTCATTGGAAAGCTTGCTCCAAGCAGCACATTTTGACATTTTTTATTTTACAGTAGGAGATCATTCTCCTGCAATAATGGAAGTCAAAGAAACCAAAGAAGAAAAAAAAAAAAGGTTAAATTTTTTCTAATTTTGCATGTTCGCGCGAACATGACGTTTGCACAAACATACCCTCCAAAACTTTGTGGTCACCAAAAAAATTTAGGCATATGTTCAGGTGAACACGTCTGTAGTCAACGTGTTCATGTGAATAATCTAAAAAACTCAAAAATTTTCCATTTGTAAAGCTATTTGCCATCAACCTGACCAGTAGTGCATTGTCTATCTTTGCCATGAATTTTGTTTGCAAAATCAAAAGCATCAATTTGGTAAAAAAATTGTACATCTAAATTATTTATTTCTTTCTTTCATTAATGAAGTTGTTTAATGGATGCATTGAAGTTAAATTAAAAATTAGTAACACATTAATGGTGTTAAGAAATGTATATTCTTATTGTGTTACTAATGGTCTCCTTGCAGCATGCGGAAATCGTGGGATGAAGACATGATCATAAAAAACTACTAATGCTTGCTTTGTAGGACATTGTCGAAGACCATTGTGTTTGTCAAAACCATGTGTGTGGATTTATTAGATTAAATAACACTTCGTTTAGTGCTTAAAGTGAGCTTTTTATTTTTTGTCTGGCGTGTCTACAGTATTTAAATCCCTAGGAGTTGCACTGGACATATCCTCTCCCCTCGCCATTCGTGGATCTTGGGTGTAAGAGAAATCCATGTAACTTCTATAGGAGGCCTACCTTGGACCAAGATACTTGATATTGGGTATGCCAAGGGACGACCTCACAGTGGTAACAGGCCAAAAGCCAGGTCAATGTTTCAGTCACTATACAAAACTCAATTATGGTGAAAGCCATGTTGGCAGTATTGTTGAGTGATAGCTCTCCTCCAGTACCCTTATGGTGCATCAAACCCCAGTTTTTGGGGCTGGGAGACCTTCTGAGGAAGTTTATCACTCACTTGTTGAATGGAGTGCCCTTACTAAAAACCATGTTTTAGTGGCCAAAATCCTTTCTATCCACTGCCTCAAGGGGTCACCCATGCCCAAGAAGACATCCTACATTCTCGCGGTCCTTAGTAGGGACAACAGTCCCTTGGGAAGTCATGCCCCTTGAGACATGGATATTGGTAGCCCTGAGAAGTGAATGTGTTGTAAGAGGGAGCCTGTGGTGCCAAGGTCCTAAGTTGTCTGCTCTGGATAAGCGTGGTTGAACTTTGGTTCAAGTAGGAATTTAGTGGATATAGTCCTAAAGCCTAGGTTGTGTTGTGATTGTTCACTTTTAAAAATAGCTATTCTTGTCTTAATGTGTCTTGCATGTGTGTAAAACATAATCAAGATAAAAGCCAACATTCAAATTTACACCTTCAAAACTTGTAAAACCTTGTCAAAACATCAAAGATTGTCAAGATTTCACCTAAGTTCAAAAAAACTTATGTATACCTCTATCATTAGCATAATCATATTCCTAAATGTCATTTTTGACTTACCCTAGTGGTATATCCCCCTCATATTGCATTGTTCAAACCCTAGCATTATTTTCACTATCAAACCCTATCAAATTGTACATCAACCAACTTGTCTTCTTGATCATCTATCCTCATTTTGCATAGCCTAAACGTCATTATCAACCCTAGGAAACCATCCCTTGCATAGTCCACTTTGCATACACCTACCTTTAGCATCCTTACCAAGTCAAAAAATAACCCTAACCTTCATT
Organism: Cupressus sempervirens; assembly: GCA_028749045.1. Taxonomy (NCBI): domain Eukaryota; kingdom Viridiplantae; phylum Streptophyta; class Pinopsida; order Cupressales; family Cupressaceae; genus Cupressus; species Cupressus sempervirens. The sequence goes on from CM053784.1 coordinate 690,260,294, forward strand.
TTGCATATCATAATCTTCATCTTGCATACCTTCAAAATGACACCTTGTATTTGCACTTGCATAACATCCCTAGGACATTTGCACTTTGCATATCAAAACTCTAGGTCATTTACCATTTCCTCACATTGCATAACATCCCTAAACACTTAAAAATCCCAAAAACACTCATATCTTGCATACCCACATCTTAATTATCAAGTTTTGACCTCTTTTACCAACTGCAACCCTGTTTTACAAACTGCACACTTCATGGGCGCAATTGGTAGTTTCAGGGCACAGTTGGTAGTTTTAGGGTGCACTTAGGAATTAGGTGTTTCATTCTAGGTTCCAGAACCCTAATCTACACTTCCAGACCTTGCATTGCATTGCAAGACCTTAGGAAACACTCTAAAGCACTTAAAACACTCAAAATTTGCATTTTAGGCACCCTACAACCCTATTTTACGAACTGCAACCCTTTTTTATCAATTGCACACTTCAAGTGCATAGTTGGTAGTCTAGGTGCACACTTGGGAGGCATAAAGTTCATTTAGGTTACCCTCCATTGCATCTGTATTCTGAGGTATCATGCTAGAACTCACTAGGACACAACCTTTGGAGTTGTCAAATGCAATAATGGCGCCTATAAGGTCTCATCAAGAATCAACCATCAAAATCCTCCAAGGTACATTTGAACACATCAATGTTAATCCCTTGTTTGAAAAGATACCACCAATTCCTAAGTATCCCAAAAGGATGTTAAGACTTGATTTTAGGACTCGCATCATTTGGAGCTACATCATTTGGAGAAGAAAGAAGGACATCAAAGCTACAAAGGAAAGAGGGAATTTCTAATATTATGTTTTCTTCTTTTGATAGCCGATGCCATTGTCTTTTATGCAGCAATTTATTATTGAAAAAATAGACTGATATTTTTCCATAAAATGAAAAGCAATTTATTTTTTAGGAGAAACATTCTAGTATTCATACCATGTTATTTGTTTGTGATTCAATGATGGCTTAAGAACGATTTGGTGCTTTGCCACTTGTAAAGAATGCAACTCACAGATTTTAGTCATATAATGAAGAATATTTATGCTTTATTGTAGATGACTGCATTATATTGATTTCTGTCAAACAATTTAAAAGTACTAATAGCAACAGACAAATTTCTACAGTCATTTTTTTATCTGGTTATTACACGAAATTTATCTTGAGGCACGAGATAAATTTTTATTTTTTTTAATTTTATAATGGGAAACAAGAAAGGAAGGCAAAATAAATATGCAAGGAAAAGATCTAATGAAGCAGAAGAAAGAAATATTTAGAAGACTATGACACGTTATCATCGAATTAAACAAGGTGAAAGAAATGTTGAAGAAGGCTCAACAGAAGTAGAAGTAGTGCATATGAGAGAGAGGTTAGGAACACTCCCTAAAAAATCTCAAACAATGAATGTTGAAGAAGGTTCAAGATCAGTCCCTACAGAGGTTCAAATAATAGAAGTCGAAGAAGGGTTAGAATCTTTCCCTGTTGAATCTCAAACAATGGATGTTGGAGAAGGCTCAAGATTGGTCCCTATAGAAATTCCAGTAATAGAAATCAGAGAAGGGTAAAGATTAGGTGTAGGAACTAGTATGGATGAACTCTTAAATATTTTCCAATCTATAAAGTATGGTATTTCTCATAAGAATTTAGATCATTTACTTTAAATGGATGTAGATAAATTGAGAAAACTTGTAGCTAATGTTCAACCATTAAGTTTGTCTAAGAAAATGTCAATGAAGAAGACAATAAGAGAAATTATGAATCAATTTGATAACATTGAAACACTTGAACAAGATCAGTTGCTTTCACTTTTTCTTACACAAAAAAAGTTGCAAGAGGCATTGAAATTGTTAGGTGTAAACACAACATCAAATAAGAGAAGATTTTCTAGCATGCAAACTGATCTGATTGAAAATGTTAAACAAGGTTTGAGAAACATAGGAAAAAACTCTCAAACTAAAGATAAGTCTATGGAAAGAAAAGTGATGTTGATGTCTTTTGTAAGTAAAAATATGTCTCAAAATAGACAAATATCTTCAATTTCATCTGAAATGGGTTTTAGTAGGAAAACAATGAGACAATATGTTAAGAGAAGATTAATTGTGGATGACAGTACTATGGAGGGCAATTGGGCAATCATGTGTAGAGAACCTCATTCTGATAGAATTAAAGAGTTATTAAAAAATTTAGTTATATCATTTTGGATTGATAACACTCGTCCTTCATCAAATAGTAGAGATGTTATCAGCCATAAGATTGCACCTAGTCAATATGAACATCATACAAAACATTGGTTGGACACAACACAACATGAGTTATATGTGTTGTTTTGTAATGAACATCCTAATGTAAAAGTTGAGCAAACATTGTTTGAAAAATTGAAGCCATACTTTGTGAGGTCAAACAAAGTGTTTGAAACTTGTTGTTTTCGTCATCATATTGAGTTTGATCTCCACTATCAGGTATTTCAAAAGTTTATAGAAGACACATATGGTTTTCGTGCTACTCCTCCTAGTAGAAGTGAGTTTATATCATCCATTTTGTGTGACAACATAGATGATCCAATTGGTAAAATAAATTGCATCAAAGGATTATGTGAAACATGTGGTGAATTGGCTCTATTTCCTTTGAAAATTGAAAATATTGATGTAACAAAAATATTGAATTGCAAAAGTTACAAGTATGTCAAGAATGAAACAAAGTCAGGGAAAGAAAAAAAAAAGTTGGAATATGTTGAAGACGAGTTGCCTATTCTAACATTTATGGATAGATTTAAGAAATTGATTCAACCTTATATTTGTCATGCATTTTTTGCAAAGTGGCAAACACAACAATTTCAAAATCTGAGAGATAATTTTTGACTTGGAACAATTGTATCAGTTGTTGATTTTGCAGAGAACTATTCATTTTTTCATCAAAAAGCAATTCAATCAAATTATTACTTTAATAAGCAAGTCACTATTATGGTACATGTTTTTTATAGACATGGACAGTTAGATTTGGATGGTGTTCAGAGTATAGTTCAAGCACGAGTAACTATAAAGGAATATCATTTTTATATAAGTGATGATAAAGAACATGACATTCACTATGTAGAACATTGCTTCAATATGTTATTTTCTTATTTGAAAGAAAGAAACATAAATGTTGATAAACATTATGTTTGGTCTGATGGATGTGCCACACAGTTTAAATCATCTAGACCATTTTATGCATTTTGTAGATATCATCGCAATGAGAATATAAAACACATATGGAATTTCTTTGAGTGTGGCCATGGAAAAGGTGAACATGATGGTGTTGGAGCTTGCATCAAATGTGCTTTGCGAAAGTATCAAATAAATTATCAGGGGGTTCGTGTAAATGATGCGCATGATTTTGTTGAATGGTGTAAGAATCATTTTGCATTAGATGAGGTCAGAACATCATCAACAATGAGTCGACAGGCACCATATAGAGTCTTCTAGGAGATAGCAGGTATGGATGTGTATGTCTGTTTAACTTTTATGCAATTAAATTATAAAATTTTATTGTTAAGTTTTATTTTTTAATTCCTTGAAGTTTAAATTTAATTTTTCTATATTTTCAATTTAATGAACTTTTAGGTGTTAATAGAAAAAACATGCATGGTCGCAAGAGGATAGAAAAGACACATTCCTTACATTCAATCATGAGTAAAGATAATTGCAATTGGACATTGAAGACAAGAGAATACTCATGTTTTTGTGATAGTTAAATTGATGAAAACTATGAAGAATGCATCAATCAGACACATGGATATACAGGTGGATGGATTTCGGTACCACTTGATGTTATTGATACATTTTATAAAGAAGATGAAAATTTTGATGATATTCCATTGATTTTTGATGATTATAATCATATCTCTAGATTGGTAAAAGTGGGTGAGTATCATAAAAATTAATCTAAACTTTTCATTTAATTATCAATTTCAACTATCTTATATATATTGTACACATGCACTCATGTATACTTGTTATGCAAGAGATGTCTTTGTAGTGATTGCTAAGCCTGGAAATCATGAAGGTGTTAGTTATTATTTATTGTGATGTACTACAGAAAGGAAAAAGTTATATGACCCTAAAGAAAGTGATGGAATGTTGTTCCCCATAGGTAAATTATACATATACATGTACATGCACATATATATTTAAATAAATATATATATCTAAGTAACTTCATATCTGTCAAATTTTAAAACACTTAAATTTGTGGTATAGGTTCTATTGTGATAGAGGGAACATATTTGAAGCAAGACAAAATAGTCCAACATGGAATACACTTTGTTGATTATCAACCTGACAAGAAGGTTTTACAATACAACCACCTAGTCGTTGCTACAAGGCTTTGTTTGCATCTAGTCAAACTTAAGTGTGTATGTCACAAGTGGAGACTAGACAATGTATATGTGTGTGTGTGTGTGTGTGTGTGTGTGTGTGTGTGTGTGTGTGTGTGAAATTCACCTTATATACATATACATGTGTGTGTGTGTGTGTGTGTGTGTGTGTGTACATATATACATGTATACATGTACATGTCTACATGTATATATGTACATGTCTACATGTATACATGTATACATGTATATACATACATGTGTAAATATGTACATGTATAGATGTATATATGTGTGTGTATATATATATGAATATAAACATTAATATCAAAAACATACATGTTTATATTAAAAATTAACATATATATTTCTAATATATTTCTAATATTTTTTCTAATATTTTTCTAAATTTTACATTATTATAAATTTTATAATGTTTTTCTAATTTTTTTTTTTTTAAAATTTCTAAAATTTATATTATTATAAATTTTTAAACATTTTTGTAATGTTTTTTCTAAATTTTTTTCCTTAAATTTACATTAAATTATAAATTTTCTAATGTTTTTGTAATGTTTTTTCTAAAATTGTTTTCTAAAATTTATATTAAATTCTAAATTTTCTAATGTTTTTGTAATTTTTTTTTTTAAATTTTTTTTCTAAATTTTGTATTAAATTATAAATTTTTCAATATTTGTCTAATATTTTTCTGATGTTTTTCTAAATTTATTTTCTAATTTTTTAAAATATTTTTTTTCTAAATTTTCTAATTATTTTTAAATATTTTTCTAAATTTTATAATTTTTTTAAATGTTTTTTCTAAATTTGTTTTCTAAATTTTTTATTAAATTATAAAATTTCTAATGTTTTTATAATGTTTTTTTTTTAATTTTTTAATTTTTTTGTAATATTTTTTTTCTAAATTTGCTAATAATTTTAAATAAATTTTCTACTATTTTTTTTATAAATTTTCTAATTTGTGTTTATTATTATTTTTTCTAAATTTTATATTCAATTATAAATTCTCTAATGTTTTTGTAATATTTTTTGTAAATTTGTTTTCTAAATTTTCTAATTTTTTGTAATGTTTTTTCAAAAAAAAATTTCTAATGTTTTTGTAATATTTTTTCAAAGTTTTTTTTCTAATGTTTTGAATGTTTTTCCTAAATTTTATATTATAAACTTTCTACTATTTTCCCTAATGCTTTCTAATATTTTCTATATAATATTTTACTATTTTCTAAATTAATATAAATAAACAATAAAAATTTTAAATTAACATTTAGATATGCTTTCAAAATCATTAAAACGTAAATAACATTCAAATATGCTTTAAAAAAAATTTTAAAAATGCATTGAAAACATTAAAAAATGCTTTAAAAACTTTCAAAAGATTGAATTAATAATATTTTGACATACCCAAAGATGAAGAATCCGAATGAAAGGGACAGGTGATGCTAGTGGGGGTAGTAAAAATCGTATGTTCACCCAAACCCATGAGTCAATAGTAGTCGTCATGAAAATGAAATGGAAAAAGTTAAAAACACGATTTTTAGTGCCAAAATATTCCTTTCATATGTTCGCGTGAACATATTATCTAGATATGTTCACACGAACATAGAAATTTGGGCATCAATATGTTCGCGCGAACATATGTAGATAATATGTTTTCACGAACATATTATATAGGTTCGCGCAAACATGCCATACCAAATGCAACAAGCCAAAATTGTGATTTGGAATTTTTTTTGAAGTTTCTTTGTTCCACTAAAGTGGAACCCATTAGTGTGGGTTCACCCATATATATATAATAAAACATTGTTATTTAGAGGAAGAGAGATGGACCCAATAATTGTGATAGTTTTATCATAGATACCCTCAATTAGGACTTTAAAAAGAGTCTCAAAAAATGAAAATACATGAACTAATAGCTAATCATACATGTAGTAATAGTTAATCATTTTTAATCTTTTTTGATTGGTGATTTACAATCTGTGCACCACTACTGGGACATTTCATAAAGACAACTTGGACATTTAACTACAAGTATTCCATTTTTTTTAGTGAGCATTTTTAAATGACATTTTTTGACTACTTTTTGTTCCACAATCCCTACAAAGAGATTGGTGAATATCCAAAAGGCAAAACCTTAGATTTAAGCTTTTCAATCACTTATTAAAGGACATTGAAATTTTTGACAAAATGCACTTACAAGATATGAATTCTACTCAAAATAAGCCCAAACAACTACACGATCTTTTCCCCCTAATAAAATGAATCATATTTATCTAAAATAAAATACTATTTGAATGTATACAAATAATTTTTTGAAAATAACATTTGATAAAGAAAACAATTTATTCTTTTAATCAGATATTCACAATCCATGGAACTGTCACTTTTTTCTTGGAAAAAAGAGGGGTAAAAAACTATTAAGATAGAAAGTATTACAACAAGGAGAGCTCAATAAGGAACTCTATCCTGATCAACAATTTCATCAAATTCTCATAACAAATCAAGGGGTAGATGCCCCGTATCCATAATATTCCAACCTAGTGCATGAATAGAAGCCCATTTGGCCAAACAATCAACAGCTTTTTTCCATTTGTGAGTTATGTAAGTAAACCTAATAAACTCAAAAGAGGTACAAAAGATAAGAGTTTGATTAAAAATAGTAGCCAATTGCCAACTAACATCCTCATGCTCCTATGAAGTAAGAAAGTTCACCGCCACTTGGGAGTTAGACTCATAGATAATCATGTCATCCTCTCAAAAACCACTATTCCACATCATATAAAATGGCCAAGGCCTCCATGAGATTGTTAATATGGAAACCCTTATGCTTTGAGAAAAATAATATAACTTCACCAGAGCTACAATGAGCCACTCCCCCAATACTAGTAGGTCCTAGATTGCCCCACGAAGAACCATTAGTGTTAATTTTAAGAACTCCATATGGAGGAGTAGTCCAATTCCCCTCTTGATTCACTCGTCCCTCCCTTATCGTCGAGGTTTTTTGGGCACTCTTTGATACCATTGAGTTGCAGCCTCTACTAATTACTATTTCTACCATTGCTTTTTTTTACAACATTTTCACAATCCATATACAATTGTCTCTTTTATTGTTTCTACCATTCTCCATTTTGACTCAGAAGATGATATCTTAAAATATATTATATATAGATAGTATAAAAAAAATTCTCATGAATTGTATATGATGATGCCAACAATTACTACCAAACTCAAAAAAAATTATTTTGGTGAGATAGTGTGCTTGTAGCTTTACTTCTAGTTCTCTACTAGTGCTTTGTTGTATAGAGATAACTTGATTTCTTTTGTTATAGAAAAAATCAATAAAATATTATATAAAATGTTAACAATGTAGAAAGCAAATTGACATAGATCCTTCTCAATTTCAGATTTAGCAATAAAAAATTAATCTAGATTATATAAAAATTTAATAATTCAAAAAATTCCATTATGTGATTAGTTTAAAATAGTAACAAATTGGATTTTATAATGAGTATTAAAAATTTTAAGATTTAACTATGTATTTTGGTTTTAATATTTGAGAATATGAGATCATATTCTATGATTCATCATAAAATAGAAGTCATAGAAGAGAGTGTGTGGATATTTTGTATCAAAGATACTCATTATGGAATATGATTCATTATGATGACACTAAACTAGATAAGAATGTGTATATTGTATCACAATAGTGTATCCAAGTTTTAGATCATAGATGGACTTTTGATGGAGTACTCTCTAAGTTGCAAAAATTGGCCTAGTTTCAAGGTTTGTTGAGGTCTTATGATGATGGGGACACAACCCAAGAACAGAATGGACACAACAGAAAAGGGAAATTGTATTAACTAAAAAATAAGCTAGTACATTCAGTACAGAGAAAATAAACTTCAAAACATGCCCTAAGGGCTTACAATAGCATAAATGTGGAGATAATTTCTCCTTTCAGTACCTCCTCTCAAACTCCACTCCGAACTCCTTTTACAATGCCAAAAATCTCCTTAAATAGACCTCGGAGGGTTAAGGACTAGGAGTACATTCTAGAAAGTGCTAGTAGGCATCTACTGACCCAATAGAAGGTTCCAGAAGCTGCGTTAGAAGTCGATGCAAATCTAGAAGAATCTAGAAATGGTAACCGAACTTTCGGGAGGCATAACTTTTGAACTGTAGCTCCGATTGACGAACCGTTTATATTTTTGGAAAGCTCTCAAAGCGCCCTATAGCCTTATGGACCAGATTTGCTCGTCCCCCATTTTTTGTCCCTTTTCGAGGTCATTTAATGCCCCTAACCTGACTTTGAAGCATTCTTAGGAGGTCTCCAAAACTCCAAAAACTGCAATAACTTTCAAACCGTGGGGCCTTTTGACCTGATTCTTTTTCTAGAATGCTCTAAATCATAATTACATTCATCTGGCCAATTCACACCTTCTAGTTTACCAAAATGATGGCCCAATTACATGCTCCTATTTTTTTGGGATTTTTTAGCATACTGATAGTGGAACTGTGAGAGTTGGAACCTTTATTTGACCCAAATGGGTATCCAAAAATGAAAACACATGAAACAGAAACTAAGTCTAAGTATATTTTTTTGGGTGACACAGGATTGCCCTTATACCTCTGGATGCTCCTGCATCATATGACTTTTACTAGCACCAAAAACTTGCAAATTTTTTTTTTTTTTTGAGAGGGGAAAAGTCTTTCAAACACCTACAAACTAATTTTGATCAATTTAACGTAGACTTGAGGTGATTTTGAAGCACATTTCCAGCAAGTTTGACACAAATTTTTTGAAAAGGGTGACAACAATGATTTGAAGAGGCAAGCTATGAAGGAAGGTTTGGATTTGGTTTTATGTTGGATGGCATTGAGTTGAATGAGTAGTGCAAGGAGAAGCTAGGGGTAGAACTATATCTCTAGGATTAATGACAAGACACAAATTGAGTTAGACATACCAAGCAAGAAGGCAATCATGGCGAATATAGATTTCTAAGATTAGACCCTCTTCTACCTCTCCCTTAGTTTCTATTAGAACTAAGAAGAGGAAAATGTAATTGGAATGATGTATTTAGTTTTAGTTTTACATAAATTATTTACTATTTTTCTTCCAGCCATGGTCTTCCTTAAGAGAATGTGATTTTGTACCCACTTTGTGTTTGAATATATCTAGACTAAGCTTGTTTGTTTTGTGTTTTCATTTATTGAGTCACTAGATGTATCTTATCATTGAATTTTGCAAAAAAATTGCATTTCTAATTAAATTTAAGTGAATTTTTAAGTTGCCAAGTTTTTTCTCTAAAAATTGGCCTCCCCAAATTTATTTTTCAGACCTTGGCAATTTTTTGGCTTTGCTAAGTTTTCCAACTATGTAGAATATGATTCATTAGAATGACAGTGAACTAGATAAGAGAACATGTGTATTTTATCACAATAGTGAACTAGAGAAGAGAATGTATGTGTATTTTTTGTGTTAACGTTTTGGACCAGACTTCATGATCCATTACTAGAATAGTGAGCTAGAGAAGAGAAAGTTCCTATATTAACTTTTCAAATTATACTTTACTATCCATTATCATGATAGTGAGCTAGATAAGAGAAACTTTTTAGGTCAACTTGTCAAGTCATAATCCATGATCCATTATTAGAATAATGAATTAGATAAGAAAATTTGTAAGGTTAATATTTTACATTGTACTTTATAATCTATTATACAAATAGTAAACTAGATAAGAAAAATTACTCAATGGTACCTAAAGTATGATCTAAAATATCAACGAAAAAAAACATGTATATAATTTCATAAAATTTCAATTGTGATAACATAAATATAAATTTAACCATCTTAAGAAACTCAACCAATTTCAGTATTTTAACATATATCTTTAATATTTTGAAGGTTTGGATTTAATGTGTAACAATGTCATATGGCTATAATGTTTAAGCTAAGATTTGTCATTGTGTGACAATATCTATATAAAAAATAGTGGCACAAACAAAATCAACAGAAAAATAGTGGAATGAAGAACATAATGACATGTCTCCTGAAATCCTTCATTCTAATAAATAACATTATATTAAGTGTTCTTCCTTAAACAACACTATCATTTATCAAAATTAAAACATATTTCTTCTTGTTCCTCAATACGCCATTATCAAATTGTAAGTAATGACCATTTGGTTTATGCTAGTAAAATCCAGAGAACCCAGATGATTTGTATTTGAAGTAATGTTGAGATTGAAGGTGAGATGAATAAATTATGTCACACAAGAGATTGATGACCAAATTGTGTTCCCAATACCATTATGTCATTGATTTTCATTGAAAAACATTTTAATCTATTATATATTTTTAGTCATAGAAGCAATTATATGTAAGTTAAGGGAGGTATCAGTTTGAATATGATCATTTTTTAATATAAGATTATATAATGCAATTTGCAAGTCTTTAAGAGGAGTAGAAGACCAAGTGATGAAGTAAAAATATCTATAAAAATCATTATATGTTAAATAATGTAACTTTATATAAATATGTAATATGTAACATTATAAATTAGAATATTAAATTAATAACAACAGTTTAATCACACATCACAGAAAGTAAAGAAGAAGAGAGAGGATGGTGATTCTTCTCACATTTGCTACAAATTAATAAATTTATCAATTAATTTATTAATTTAAATATCTTTTATATTTGGAACCATTCAAATTTAAAGAAAATCATAAATGTATACAATAGACATAACAATGTAAGCATATGGGATGTTTAAATTCAACCCTATTATCCTCACAATTTCTTGTAGCAACTACTCTCTTAAGGCCTATTTTATTGCTGACATAGGAATTGAAAATTAGAATAGAAAATGGGAATGGGAATGGAAAATGACAATTCCTGTTCCATTTGGTTCATCTAGAATTTGATTAAACTATCATGTTTTCATTTGAAATTTTTTTTCATCCAATACATTCAAACATGCCTCCTCTTTCAAACCCCTGTGGATGACTTCTCCTCTTACGCAAAATGTCTTGCTGAGACATTAGCTAAAATACTTGTAAAATATTATCCTTTAGCCAGCTGACTAACAATTGATCCTTTGGATGGCAGAATAATATCCTCTATAACAATTTACATCCTCTTCTTTGTTTATGTATAGATCCAATTCATCACCCACAGATCAATTCTTGACACTTATTATAGCCACTTCCATTCCAAGAATGTATCATTCTACATAGAAATGTGAGAAGAAGTCAAAGTGGATCTAAAAATATTATGAAATAAGAAAAATTCAAAATGAGAATAGGAATAGTTATTTCAATAATAGGTACTTTTTGCAATGGACATGTACTCATTTTTGGGGACAAAATGGGAATACATATTCCTATTCCTAATTTCAATTTAGTGCACTAAACAGACAATACAAAACATCTTCCTAATATCCTATTCCTATTCCAACAACCATACGGGCCCTTAGAGTCTATTTACAATTAGTAGAAAGAAATCCTCATCCAAACCAACAAAACCTTGCCGAAAAAAAATATTATTTTGGTGAAATGGTGTTCTTTTACTTGCATTTTTTAAATAGATATAAATTTATTTGTTCAAGTTTTTTTAATCTATGAATTTTATGACAAAAAGTATGTAAAATAAATTATGATCTCTTGTAGATCTAACAAAAAAGTTCTAAAGAAAAGTTAGAAGCAATATATGCCATCCAAATCATTGTATAAAAATATAAAGACCATACAATGCAATGATTTATTTTCTTTATAAGTGTACAGGAGTTCATAGGTGTATACCGAAGCTAGTAATTGATACATTGTATGATTGGTGGGGATGAATGGACAAAAGAGGTAGGGTATGGTACATCTTCTTAATCAATTTTTTTTTAAATCTTTCTTGATATAATTTGAACTTTCAGGACATGTGCCCTAACAATATTATTTGATTAAAATAATTAGTTTGAATAGATACCAGGAGGTCAAATTTTTTAGGAGACCTCATAATAATCTCAAACTATTATAAAATGGAACTTGAAGTAGGTTGCTGGTTAGAAAACCCAAGGAAATGACATCATAGTATTTTAGCATAGAAATAGTTATTAAATTTTTATTTTTGGTGATAGATGAACTGAATGAACTTATATGATTTAGAAGTAATTTATCTTGAGCTTTGGATTTCAATAATACAAGTTGATATAGGGAAATGATTTGAATCTTTCATGTTAAGATTTATGAAATAAATGTACCATCCAGATCATCGTATAAAAAAATAAAGACCACACAATGCGATGATTTATTTTCTTTATAAGTGTATAGGAGTTCATAGGTGTACACCAAAGCTGATAATTGACACATGGAATGATTAGTGAGGATGAACAGGCAAAAGAGATAGGGTGTGGTACACCTTCTTAATCCTTATTTTTATATTTCTTGATATAATTTTAACTTTGGGGACATGTGTCCTAACAATATTGTTTAGTTAAAATAATTAGTTTTCTTAGCTTCTAAGATGTCATATTTTTTAGGACACCTCCTGATAATCTCAAACTATATATATGGAACTTGAAACTTAGATTGTTGGTTAGAAAAGCCAAGGAAAACACATCATAGTATTCTAGCATAGAAACAATTATTAAATTTTTATTTTTGATGATAGTTGAACTGATTTATCTTGAACTTTGAATTTTGATAATACAAGTTGATATAGGGTAATGATTTGAATCTTTCAGGTTAAGATTTATGAAAAAAATATACCATCCACATCATTGTATACAACAATAAAGAACACACAATGCAATGATTTATTTTCTTTATTAGTGTATAGGAGTTCATAGGTGTATCCTAGAGCTAGTAATTGATATGTGATATGAATGATGAGGATAAACATATAGAAGAGGTAACCTATGGTACATCTACTTAATCCTTTTTTTAATATTTCTTGATATAATATTAAATTTGGGGATAAGTGTCCTAACAATATTGTTTAGTTAATTAGTTTAATTAGTTGTACGACGAGGTCAGATTTTTGAGGAGACCTCCCAATAATCTCAAACTATATATATATAGAACTTGAAGTAGGTTTTTGGTTAGAAAAGCTAACAAAAACACATCATAGTATTTTAGCATAGAAATAGTTGTTGAAAATTTTTAGAATAACTGAGAGGGGGGTGAATTAGTTATCTAAGGTCTAGATCTACAAATAGAACTTTTCATATCTTAGTGAACCCATATCCATAAAACATATTCATGCATGCATCCATTAGATCATACAATCACTTAAACTTGTAGATTACTATCCTAGGTCAAAACAACTTTACAGAAATATAAACATGAAACATAACAGATTCAATAACACATTTGACAAAAGGATTTCACATGAAAACCCAATTTGGGAAAAACCACCAGTAACATGCTACTCATTCTCACTCTTCTGAAGTGATGCCTTGTGAAAGGCCAACGCTGTTAAAGGTTACAATACACACTATTAAATTTAACCTAGTTAGAGGGTTTCAATCACCTTGTTTGGAGTAAGCCTTGTTAGAGGACTTTAGAACATTTACTTGGAATTTCACTTGGTTAAAGAATTTACAAATGACTGTTAGGTCAACCTTAATCCAAATAATTTACCCTAGACTAGCACAATGATTTGAAAGTAATAGAAAGTCTTGATCTAATAGAAAATTAAAACTCACTTGTACTTTATAGATCACTATTTTAGTCCTCCATTCTGCTTAGCTTTCAAACACTTCAGCTCTGACAGCTTGTTCACCCTTCTAGCATTCATACCCTTAAGTCTTCCTTCTTTTCTTGCCAATAGAAGTCTCTTTTGTTCGGTCGCTAAATGAAGAAATACCTTTAGACCTCTTCTCTAAGTTAGGTTCTCAAACATGACCAACCTTGCTTCTGACCAACCATCTCTATAAATAAAAAAATAAGATCTTTTATCATTCAACCTCTATTGTCCATTTTAGGGTTAGGCAAGATTAGGTAGGATTCAATGAATCTACCCATCTTTTCATTTAAGTCCCTTCTAGAAAATTCTTCTTCAATCCTCTTTAAACTCACCTCAAAATAGTTTACCATGAGTTCTATGCCACCAACTCATTATAGTTATCTTCCACATACTTCACAAAATTCAAGAAAATAAAATAGTTAGATTAGATTCATCAAATCTACGATTTAATATGAATACTATCACTTGACATCAATATGTTGTCACTTAGCTTCCATATTGTTATTCCACTTATCTTCAACTAGATCACTCAGAAAACACTAAAGTTGATTGGTGCTTGGCATCAACTAAACTTTACTCGACTTATACTGTATCACTCGACATACAAAGAACTTTCACTTTTCTTAGCTCCAACTAATTTTCTGCTTGGCTTACACTAACTTTTCTTGGCACCTACTATCCACTCAATCAAGTTTGGTAGACTCAACTCTTCTTACTTGTTCTTCTAGACTTTGTCAGTGTATTTGACCTTTGTAGCCTTAAGTAGATAATCAATACACTATAACATCATTGTCTTAATTGATCTTTGTACTCCTTTTTCTTACCATAACTCAACCTTTCCTCCAAGTGCTTTTGTTATCTCCTTTGATCAAAACCTCCTTATAAATCAAAAAAATGATAGTACTCAAATCAACTAGGCAATTGTCTTACCAAAAAGTAGAAAGTTTAACATCAGCGATAAAATAATTATTGAAACACATTTTCATACTTATGTCAATTTATTTTCAATAATCTCCATCTTTGGCATTGATGGCAAGCCATACCGATCAAAAATATCGAAAAAAATAAACAAATCCTTTTATTGAAATCTCTCCCTCTATTAGTAGCTTTCATCTTCTATATAGGCTACAAAATTCTATTTTAATCAACAGACAATCAAATCATCCTTATGACTCCATCTTTATCACTCCCTTTAATATTTAGGTATCTCTGTATGATTCTATTCTTATATCTCCCTCAATTCTATCTCCCTCTTACTATGTAGATGTATGTCTTTTAGTCATTTCTCCCTCTGTAGTAATCATCAGCTACATTATCTCCCTCTGAGTAGATATATCTCATTGTGTTTGGTATTTTGTATTTCTCCCTTTCTCTATTTTTCCCTTTTTTATTTCTCCCTCTTTGACAATAATTCAAAAGACATGTCATCTTAATATGTAGATATGATTATTTTCAGTTTCTCCCTCTTTCACCTTACTAGTGATTGATCAATTGTTCCATCTCTTTGATTACTTTAGGTAGCTCCTAAAGTAAGATCCACTACATCAATGTGTAATATATGTCAATCATCTTAGTTGATGTGCGGCACTACTCATTCTTTTTAAATAGCCTTAGAAAGGGGTATCACCCATAGTTTACCTCTTAGATACTCATGAGCATCTTTAGGTGATGCATTTGTAAAGATATCAACTATTTGTTCTTTTGTATTCACATATTTCATCTTCACCTCTTTGTCTTGAACTAACTCTCTCAAGTAATGATAATTGATTGCAATGTGCTTAGTCTTTGTATGAATCACAAGGTTCTTTGATATTTTTATAGTACTTGTATTATCACAGGCTCAACGATTTTCTCCTTAGTACCTTTTACTAGTTCTTTGATCCACACAATGTTTGTATAATTTACTATAGTGATAACATATTCAGCTTCAACAGTAGATTGAGATATGAAATTTTGTTTCTTGCTAGTCCATGTAACCAACCTCTTTCTTCAAAAAAATGCTCCTCCACTAATGCTCTTACTATCATCAATATTTCCAGCCCAGTCAACATCCGTGTAAACTCTCAACTCAAAATTTTCATTTTTCTTGTAGTATAGACCATAATCTTCTCTTCCTTTCAAATATCTCATAATTCTCTTAATAGTCATCAAATGATTCTCCCTAGGATTAGTAGAGAATATTGCAACTATCCCAACAAATAATGTAATATTAGGTCTGCTATGTGCTACATATTGTAATTTTCCAATCATAGACCTGCACAATGTTTGATTCACCTTAGCTAAATCATCATTCTTTGATAATTTGTGTCATGTTACCATAGGTGTGCTTACTAGCTTGGAATATTCCAATCCAAAACTTTTCAATATCTCTTTTACATACTTAGACTAAGTGATGTGTATACCATATTTCATCTAATAAACTTGCAAACCCACAAAGAACTTGATCTCTTCAAACATAGACATCTCAAATTCTTTATTTATTTCATTTGCAAAGGCTTTACATAGAGTATCTTGACCTCCAAATATGATATCATCAACAAAAATTTCAAATAGTATGATACCTTTACCTTTTTTTGTCTTCAAGTATAGAACATGATTATCATCAGTCCTCTCAAATCCAATCTTAACGAGATAATTGTGAATCCTTTCATACCATTCTCTTGGTGCTTGCTTTAAACAGTATAAAGCTGTGTATTCTACATACTATGTTTTTTTTGTTAGCATCAACAAATCCTTTTGGTTTTTCTATATAGGCCTCTTCTTCCAATATACCATTCAAAAATGTAGAATTTACATCCATTTGATAAACTTTGAAACCTTTGTATGTAGAGTAAGAAAGTAGAGTTCTTACTCCTTCCAATCTTGCAATAGGGGAAAATGTTTCTCCATAGTCTATCCCTTCTTCTTGTGCATTTCATTTGCAAACTAATCTTTCCTTATTCCTTGTAATTTTTCCATTTTTATCTAACTTGTTTCCATATACCAACTTGGTGCCAATCACATTTTTATCTTCTAGTCTAGGAACTAGAGTCCATGTCTTGTTCTTCTCAATCTGTTCAATCTCTTATTTCATGACTTCACTCTAGTCCTCATCTTCTAAAGGATCTTTCACTATTTTAGGTTCATGCATGCTAAAAAAACATGTATCACTTCTCAACATGTTTCTTCTCATTGGTCTTGCATCTTTATCTCCAATAATTTGTGCAGCAAGGTGATGTCTTTTGGCATACTTTGACAATCTTGGTTCTACTCTATTTTCCTCATTAGGTCTATTAACTTCTGAATCATTATGTATTTCTCTATCAGGTAATTCAACATCTCTTTCATATACAGTAATCTTAGAACCCAAATGTGCCTTAGCTTTAGTTTGAAACTCAACACTTGACTATAGGTCAGTTCCAACATGCAACTCGACATTCATTGTATTTGACTCAATAGTCACTAAAACTTCTTGTTGATTTGTAACTCGATTTACAACATCTTCATCAGCAGACATACCTTCATAAAGGTATAAAAAGTATTTGTAGTCCTCTAGTTTCTTCTTAGGTTCAGCCTCATGTACATCTATATATTCATCATATTTCACATTTGCACTTTCCACAATGTTGTTAGTGTTAGTATTTAAACACCTATAAGCTTTACTTCTTGTGGAATAGTCTTGCGATATACCTTCTTCACTTTTTTCATCTAATTTACCATTCCATAATTCTTTGAGAATATAAAACTTTCTTCTAAATACCCTAAAATATTTTACATTGGGTAAGTATCCATACCATAGTTCAAAAGGTGTTGAATAAGTACCTTTCTTGACTTGCACATAGTTTGAGCTATATATAGTTACACTTATAGCCTCTCTCCAATATTTCAAAGCAACATTCTTTGCCATCATGAGTGTCCTTGCAAAGTCCATTATAGATTTGTTCCTCCTTTCAACAATTCCATTTTGTGCAAGGGTCCTAGGTACAAATGTCTATCTTTTGATTCCTCTATCATTACAGAACATCTCAAACTCATTTGATCCAAATTCTTCTCCTTTGTCAGATCTTAAACATTTTAGGATTTTTCTTGTTTCATTCTTAACTCTTGTTAAGTACCACTTAAACATTTGGAAAGCATCAAATTTTTGTTTCAGAAACATAATTGTCATCACCCTAGAATAATCATCAATAAATAACATAATGTACTTATCACCTTTTTAGTTTTTCACATCAATTCATCCATAGAAGTCATTATGAACAATATCCAAATTTCCTTTACAGGTGTGAGTCTTACTCTTAAAACTAGACTTTGTCATCTTGCCTAACAAACATTGTTTGTAAATTATATTGTTAGGTTTCTTCAACTTAGGTAAACCTCTAAATCTTTTCATATTACTAATGCTAACCAAGTTATCAAAATTAACATGACATAACCTCTTGTTCCATAACCACACATCATAAAATTCTACAACTAGACAAGTATCATCATTCATATCAAGGTAGAATAGATTACCTCTAGTTTGATCACCTTTTCTAATTAATTTTCCATCAATATCATATATCTTAGATATCTTGTTCTCAAACTCAACCTTGCAACCTAAACTATTCAATTGTGACACACTCAAAAAATTATAGTTAAGTCCTTCAAAATAATAAGTATTGTTACATAAAATATTTTCTATGAGTTTGGTAGATCCTTTTCCTTTTATCAGATAGGGTGCATTATTACCAAACCTTACACTATTTCCATCATAATAATTCAAAGTAATGAACTTACTTTTATCTCCACTCATGTGATGAGAACACCCACTATCAATGATCCATCTATCATTCTTGTTCATACAAGACACTAGTGCAGTTGTCTCATCCTAATTAGAATCATCCTTTATTACAACATACACCACTTCATCATCATGATCATCAGATCCATCTTTTGTTTCCTCTTCTGTAATGTAGCAAGACTTCTTACATTTCTCTTTAAAAAAAAAAAAAATCTTCATCTCTCTTACTTCTTTATTTGTCTCCACCTCTATTGTTATTCTTCTCTGGACATCTAGCAATAATATGATCAACCTCATTGCAATTAAAACATGTGATAGGTAAGTTACCTTTGAATTTTCCTTTCCCTCTATGAAATATCCTTGCTAGTAGTGCTTCAAGTTGTTCTACATCCTCCTCATCTATATCACTATCACTGGAAACATATTTTACCTTTCTCTTCTTCTTCTCCTTAGGTTCCTTCAATGATAGTTTAGCTTTGAAAGTAGATTCAACATTGTCAAATTTGAAGTTGTCAAAATTAGATAGCTCAAAAGTAGTGAACCTACCTACCACACCTTCAAGAGTCAAATTAGAACTTGGTATACATCTCAATTGTTGTATTGTGGAAACTCTAATAGCATAGATGGGTAGCAGTGTTCTCAAACAAATTCTTAATATAGTATCATCGTCTATCTTACCAATAGCTTCTCTTATAACATTAACAACATCTTTTATTATAGAGAAATATTGAGCAACATTGTCACCTTCTTGCATCCTCATATCATTGAACTTACCTCTAAGACTTTTAGATTTGGCTCTCAAAACATTTACATATCCTCCATAGATGGTGTGAAGAGTATCCCGCATCTTCATTGCACTACTAAAACCCTTGATGTCATCGAACTTGGCATAACTTAGGGAAGAGGCTATCTCTAACATTGTATGATTGTGTTCTTTCTTCTTTTTTAGATTAGGGCTCCAACAAGATCAACATGCTTAGTAGCGATGGTAGATTGAGCATGATCTCCAAGACCTTATAGGTGTAGCTTCATTAGAATTTTTCATGTAGAGAAGTTGTCCTTGTTAAGCTTGGGTACCTCTCTTTTTATATCTTGATCTTTTTCTTCTAGTACCTTCAAACTAGTCCTCTTAAGTAGATGGCTCTGATACCAATTGTTGGAATTCTTTAGAATAACTAAGAGGGGGGATCAATCAATTATCCAAGGTCTATATGTAAAAATAAAACTTTTTATGGCTTAGTGAATCCATATCCATAAAACATATTCATGCATGCATCCATTAGATCATACAATCACTTAAACTTGTAGATTATTGTCCTAGGTCAAAACAACTTTGCATAAATATAAACATGAAACATAACATATGAAATAACACATTTGACACAAGGATTTTATGTGGAAAACCAATTTGGAAAAAACCACCAATAACATGCTACTCATTCTCACTCTTCTGAAGTGATACCCTATGAAAGGCCAACCTTGTTAAATGTTACAATACACACTATTAGGATTGAGCCTTGTTAGAGGACTTTAGAGCATTCACTTGGAATGTCACTTGATTAAAGGATTTACAAATCACTATTAGGTCAACCTTAATCAAAAGGGTTTACCCTAGACTGGTACAATGATTATAAAGTAACATTAAGGCTTGATATGATAAAAGATTATAGCTTGCTTGTAGATTACATATCACTCTTTTAGTCCTCCATTGGCTTTCAGACACTTCAACTCTGATATCTTGTTCACCCTTGAAGAATTCATACCCTTAAGCCTTGTTTCTTTTCTTTTCAATACTAGTCTCTTATGTTTCGTCATTGAATGAAGCAATACATTTAGACTTTTCTAACTTAGATTCTCGAACATGACCAACCTTGCTTTTCACCAGCCATCTCTATAAATAGAAAATTAAGATCTTTTTTCATTTAACATGTATCATCCATTTTAGGGTTAGGTAGGATTTAATGAATCTACCCATCTTTTCATTTAAGTCCCTTCTAGAAACTTCTTCTTCAATCCTCTTTGAATTCACCTCAAAATAGTTTACCCTGAACTCTATGCCACCAACTCATCATGGTTATCTTTCATATGCTTCAAAAAATTCAAGAAAATAGCATAGTCAACTCACATTTGTCAAATATACAATTTAACATGAATAGTGGCACTCAACATCAATATGTTGTAACTTGGCTTCTATACTATTCTTCCACTAGATCACTTGGAAAACACTAAAGTTTACTGGTGCTCAGCATCAACTAAATTTTACTTGACTTACACTATATCACTTGGCACACACTAAAATTTCACTTTTCTTGGCTCTAACTAATTTTTTTCTTGGCTTGCACTAACATTTTTAGCACCCACTATCCACTCGATCAAGCTTGGTAGACTCAATTCTTCTTACTTGTTCTTCTAGACTTAGTCAGTGTATCCAACCTTTGTGACCTTAAGTAGATAATAAATACATTATAATATCACTATCTTAATTGATCTTTGTACTCCTTTTTCTTACCATAATTCAACCTTTCCTCTAGGTGCTTTTTTTTATCTCATTTGATCAAAACCTCCTCATTAATCAAACAAATAATAGTACTCAAATCAACTAGGCAGTCGTCTTACCAGCAAGTAGCAAGTCTAAGATTAGTGAAAAAATAATGATTGAAACACATTATCATACTTATGTCAATATTTTTTCAACAACATTATTAAATTTTTATTTTTGGTGATAGCTCAACTGAATGAATGTATATGATTTAAAACTGATTTATCTTGAACTTTGAATTCTGATAATACAAGTTGATACAAGGAAACAATTTGAATCTTTCATGTTTAGATTTATGAAAGAAATTTTTCTTGGTGTTTATGTATGATTAGTAATTCATAATAACTTGAGAACTTTGTTCATTCTTTTTGCTTGTGATTACCTGAAATCACTTCAATCGGAGTCCCTTATCTAAGAACAAGGAGAGAAACCTTTGTACTTTTTGGTAAAAACTACCTTTAATCATTTAGTTTAGATTTTCATTGAAGATTTGGCAAGGGAGTTGTACCTTACATAATTTATAAGGAAGTGAATTATTAAAGCTTACCCAACTATAGTAAATATATTGTGTCTTCAAAGGGAGATAAGTAGAGTCTAACTAATTAGTTTATACAAGAAGACAACTATGTTCACTAACACTTTTAATGATAAAAATTGGAAGATTTCAAAAAGTTCCTTAGTAGTAACAAAACAAGTAGGCACCTTATATCTGTATATTGGTCATATTGTTCCTTCTAATTAATGTTTAAGAGAAAAATTAGTGTTCAAGAATAGTGGTTGCAATTTATTGGGAAGAACAAAAATAGTTGTTGTAGATTCTAACATAACACTATGACACAAAAAACTTGGGCATATTAGTGAAAATGGTAAGAAATTACTTCATTCAAAGAAAACTTTACCAGTTCTAAATGTGTCAATATGGATTTCTGTAAAAGATACATGTGAATAGAAAACAAAAGAGAGTGAGAAGGAATTTTTTTTTGAGAAATTAGAGCTTGTGCATATAGATGTATGGGGAACATTTCAAGTATCTTCCCTTGATTACTTTCATTATTATGTTAAATTCATTGATGAAGAAAGTATGAACATATTGATTTATTTCCTTAGACATAAATCTAATGTATTTCAAATTTGTAAGGAATTGAAATGTTTGGTTAAGAATGAGATTAGTAAAAGGTTAAAATGTGTCAAATCTACTAATGGAGGTGAGTATTGTACCAAATATTTTGAAGAGTATTGTTCCTCTAATGGTATTTATAAGAAAAAAATTATTCCAAGGACTCCAAAAGAAAATAGAGTTGTTGAACACATGAAGAAGTCAATAATAGAGTGTGCAAGAAGCATGAAGTTGCATGCCAGACTGCCATTTAACAGGAGGGCATAGATTGTTGATACTATTTTATATTGTGAAGAATTTGTATACATAGATTATAAAAATAGAACAAATTTGGAAGATAAATCTAACAAATGTGTATTTTTGTATATGGAATTTGATGAATTTGACAATAGACTTTGAGATTTTGGAAATCATAAAATTGTAAGAATCGGGAATGTTATATTCAATGAGAAATTATTATACAAAGATCTATTGCAATAGCATGAGAAGAAAGAAAATGATTATGTAGTACTGGATGATACTCCAAAATATTATGTTCCATTAGTTCCTTATGCTCTGCAACAACATCAACAAAAATTATCACACACCCTAATGAATGTTACACAATTAGCAAGACAAAGTAGACCTCTAGAAATATTTTCTCCCTCTTTTTGTTCTATTTTATTAACAAATATAGTTGAACTAGAATGTTATGGTGAATATGTGCAGGTGGATACAAAGATTCGATGGGAGTTTACAATTATAGAGTAAAATGACTTCTTGCTAAAACTAGAGGTTAAAACTCATTTTCTTCATGGTGATTTGGATGAAGAAATATATATGGAAAAATCATGGAGATTTAAGGCTAGGGATAAAGAGAATTTAGTGTGCAAATTGAAGAATAGTTTATGTGGCTTAAAGCAAGCACCTTGACAATTGTATCTTAAATTTAATAGCTTTATGAATGGAAATGGATACACTAGGTATCATTTTGACCATTGTGTTTATTTTAAGATATTGGACGATGACAACTACATTATTCTATGTTTATATGTTGATGATATGCTTGTAGTCGAGTTTAACATGAATCACATTAATAGATTGAAACCATAATTAGCACATTATTTTGTTATGAAAGATTCAAGGGTAGAAAAATAAATCATTGGTATGAAAATTTGCGAGGATGCAAAAAATAGAAAATTGACATTATCTTAGGTTGATTATATTGAGAAGGTATTGCAGTGTTTATATATGCAAAATCTCATTGAAGTTGTCAGTACATCTTTTCCTAGTCATTAAATTGACTAAGGAGGTATATCCAAAGATACAAGAATATGAGGATAAAATGTCCAAGGTAGGCAAGTGCACAAAGTTGTGGCACCAAAAGGGGGATATAAGATGCCACTTTTTTCTGAAATCAATTATTTATGATCTTTGACAAGAATTTGAAGATATTTACACTAAAAAATTCAAGATGTGACTGTAACAAAAGTTATATTCCTCTAAATGTAGTTTCTAAACTACTATTTTCTTTTTTTAAATGGTGGAGTATTAAGCCCTCAAAAAAGGGGTCCAAAGAAAGGAGTATTTCTTTTTCAAAAAAAATATAACATAGTGTGAGGTGTGGTCCCCTTAAAAGCCTATTGTTTATTTGGAAATTAATTAATCCCTCCGGTTACAAGTTAGCTAACACATGAAGTTTATCCCATATTCTTTGGGTAAATTTTTAATGTGTGTGTGTGTGTGTGTATATATATATATATATATATATATATATATATATATATATATTACAAATTTTGTAAGTGAGCACATCCTAAAAACATAAAATATATGTGTGACCCCCCTAAAAATCATTGAGAACTAATAAAAAAAAATAAAGTGTGTAGAATGGAGTCTAGTTTATGAAAAACTAACTTGTTGCAAAATCCAATGAATGAGCCAAAATCTAACCCCCAAATACTACACATTGGCTTTTGAGAAAAAATGGACATATATTCAAAAGAAATTATAGTTGCAAAGCTTAAAATAGTCTAAAATGAAAATAAATTATATGGTTATATAGCTAACAAATATATGTACAATGTCTTGTAACCTGATTTTATCAATATTCAACCACAAATAAACCTGATGGAGAACACACAAGAAAAGTTGTGCATTTTTTTATATGCTTTCTAGAAAACATGTCTTAGACCTATTTGAAGCCACCAAGCCTTTGGGTTGGATCTCCAAGGAAAATCCAATCCTTGAGCTTGATGAATAATTAAAATATGTACTCACACAATAGGACTAGCACACTATTAAAATATAATAATTTGAATAGAGCACACATGCTATAGTGGGCACACACTATAGTGCATACTCCTACAACAATAAATAAAGACTACAAAACCCTTTCAAATAGGGAATACTCATGTCAATTTGAGCAGTAGGATCATATACATAAAATATAACATTTATGTATACATAAAATATAAAATATACACTAAAATAAAAAATTTAGAGCACAATAATGCCAATTTGATCTCTCTCTCTCTCTCTCTCTCTCTCTCTCTCTCTCTCTCTCTCTCTCTCTCTCTCTCTCTCTCTCTCTCTCTCTCTCTCTCTCTCTCTCTCTCCTTGTCCTTAAACATATTATATAATCAAATAGATCAAAAGGGATCATAAGATAGATCTTGTGACTCCTTTTCACCCATTCAAAGCATTATATATGTGCTAACGGATCCTTAGATCCCTTTAAAAAATATTATTTAATTGAATGGGTCAAAAGGGGTCATAGGGTAACCTATGACCACCACTTTTGACTCATTCGATTCATTGTATTTTGTTCAAGGGGTCACTCATCCCCTCAAGACACACAATATGCAATTGAATGGGTCAAAAGGGTTATAGAGTATGCTATGACCATTTTTGACCCATTGTAACATTAAGATGTGTGTTGAGGAGTCCTTACACCCTTTTTAACACACATTATGTGATCAAATCGGTAAAAAGGGATCATAAGGTGCTCTATAACTTATTTTGACCTATTTGAAGCATTATATATGTGCTAACGGATCCTTAGATCCCTTTAAAAAATATTATTTAATTGAATGGGTCAAAAGGGGTCATAGGGTAACCTATGACCACCACTTTTGACTCATTCGATTCATTGTATTTTTTTCAAGGGGTCACTCATCCCCTCAAGACACACAATATGCAATTGAATGGGTCAAAAGGGTTATAGAGTATGCTATGACCATTTTTGACCCATTGTAACATTAAGATGTGTGTTGAGGAGTCCTTACACCCTTTTTAACACACATTATGTGATCAAATCGGTAAAAAGGGATCATAAGGTGCTCTATAACTTATTTTGACCTATTTGAACAATTACATATGTATTAGGAGGTCCTTAGAACCCTTAAGACAAATATTATATGATCAAATGGATCAAAGAGGTGATAGAGTACTATAAGATGCATTTTGACCCATTCAAACTATTATATGTGTGCTAAGGGTTTCCTATAACCCCTTTTAACCCAATTGATCATATTGTATGTGCTAATGGATCCTCAAACCCTTTTAGACACACATTATGTGATCTAATGGGTCAAAATGGGTCATAGGGTACCTTATGACCCCTTTTGACTTATTTGAAATACTAAATGACTATTAAGGACTCTAATGACCCCTTAAGACACACATTATGCAATTGACTGGGTTAAAATAGGTCATAGGGTACCCTATAATCCCTTTTGACCTATTTGAACCATTATATGTACTAGAAGGATGTCCTTAGACCTCTTAAGAAACACATTATATAATCAACTAGGTCAAAAGGGATCATAGGGTACCCTATAACTCTTTTTGACCAATTTGAACCAGTATATATGTACTTAGGGTCCTTAGGCCCTTAAGACACACATTATGCAGCCAAATGGGTCAAAATGAGTCATAGAGTATCCTATCACAACTTTTGATGCATTTAAACCATTTTATGTATGCTAAGGGATCCTTAAATCCCTGAAGACACATATTATGTGATCAAATAAGCCAAAAGGGGTTAGAGGGTATCCTATGATACCGTTTGACCGATTTGAACCATTCTATGTGTGCTAAGGGGTCCTTAAACCCCTTAAGACACATATTATATGATCAAATAGGTCAATCGGGGTAATACGGTACCCGAAGACACCATTTGACCCATTCAAACCATTATGTGTGCTAAGGGACCTTGGACCACTTAAGACACGAATCATGTGATCAAACAGTCATAGGGTCAAAAGAGGCTATAGATAACACTATGACCTCTTTTGACCCATTTAATCATTTTATATGTGCTAAGGGGTCCTCAATCACTTAAGAGACACATTATATGATCTTTTTAGTGAACATATTGTCTTTTCTTATAAAAACCAATAATTCAATCTATGCCCAAGGTAGAAAATCAATGATGCTCACAATAGTTGGGTATATGTTATGCTAACTATCTCACTCTGAATTGTTATAGGTACAAATCCCTTTACAAAAGACTATCAATGAATCTAAATTAAATAAGGAATAAAAAATTGCACATATTTTCTAGAAAGTGCTTAAGGATCTCTCACATACTCTTAGGTATGGAGGTGAAGTTCACAAATTTAGAAATTGAACAAGTAACTGAAAAGCACATATTCATTCCACAATAGAGCAAGATTTAAGAGTAAACTGAATCCTATAGTAATATAAACTAATTTCTACTAATAAATAATAGATACAACAATTAGAAGAAGCAACAATAGATATCATCCATGATTAATAATCATAGTCCTCAAAGTAATTGTAAATGATTTAGCTCAAACTCTATGTTTCAAATCATGGAAAAATACAAATAGACTTATATATTCAAGTAGAACTCCCAAGCACAAATTCTTTAAAGAAATAACATTTGCATAAATCACTACCTTCTTTCTATTACTATCTCTACAAAAATCTTCCCACAATACTAAGTTACCAGTATTTTTCTATATATCTAAAAGCTAACCCTTTCCTAGTTTAATGCTCCATCATTTATAGTTTTCTACAAACTCAAAAAATCCTTCATCGAAACCTAGCCTTTTGGTTAAAAATAGTTATAGATGAAAATAGTTTTAAATAATTTTTAAAAACTTAGAAACCAAAAGATAACTGTCTATAGCTAAATTTTCTCACTTGACTTCTCTCTATTCACTACAGTTTGTTTAACCAACTTCTAGCTCCTGAAAGTTCTTGTAAATTCTTGCATTGTATGAGAATGAGGATAGTTAAGACTAAGAAAATTCAATCTACATGCATCATTTTACCACCTTAGCTCCCTAATCCTCTAACTCTACCTTGACATTATCTATTTACTCAAGTATAATATCAATTCAATGTTAGCCATGGTGGTAAAGTCTCGAGAAGCAGGAGTGTCACTATCTTTGATCCTAGATATAGTGTCACTAAAGATTTTGGTTAAGGTATCAAAATCCATGATACATTCATCAAATTGTAAGATACCTATGGGGTTTATGATCTACATATCTTTTAGTATCTCTTTGTGCATCTGAGTGACTTCAAGCTCCACCACTTGCATTTCTTCTATGGCTGCCTTGTAGATTGAATCCTTCCAACTAATGTTGCTTTTTAGGATGAATAGCATGTAGGAATCTATGGCCTTCATGGGTTTTTCACTTAGGAACTTCAACACACCACACCTTTCCACTTCATGTACTTGAAACATGATTTCTTGGCACAAACTTTGATCTGCCTCCCATACCGGAATGAGGTTCTAGACTTTTCCCAACAATACTTCTCCCTCCATTTAGGTGGTGGTAACATCAAGGATAAACTTACTTCCTTCTTTCACAATGGATTCCACCCATTCATGCATTGCCTCTAAGAGTAACCTTCGTCTCTACATTTTCCTGACTAGTTGTTGACTGTCTAATGAGTTAGGATCAAAAGATTGTGGTGTTTGAATTAGTGGAAGAGCACCAACATTAATCGAAGAGTCTATTTACTCAACCATGGTAATTATTAGCTTCTTAAATTCCTTCTTTTCTATACTATCCTTTTTGGACTGAGTCAACATATGGTTTGCAAAAAAAATTGAAGAAATGATTCCTCGTGTCCCTAGAGATATCCCAAAAATCCACACTAGTGACTTTGAAATATTTAGCATTGATTTCTCTAGAGCCTTCCTTTTTCTTGTAAGTAGCCACTTCCACTGTTACTTTACTAGTTACATGGTCTTTGATTAATTTTGCATTTCTCTTCACCTTCTTGTTTTTAGAGACATGAGCCATGTATGTTGTGACTATGTCTTTAATAGGTATGGACATGGGTTGGGGACTATGTTTCTTGCTTACTAAGTTAGATATCTAGGGTGGAATGGTAGAACTAGATGCTACTCCTTCATTTCCTCTAGGAGGATTCATGAAACTAGACTAAACTATGTTTGGAGCTTCTATTAATTCCACATCACCATCTTGATTATCTATTAGAGTAAGTTCTTCTCCTTTGTTCTATTCCTAAGCCATGCTTTTTTTTTTCTTTTTGAACCTTTTCTTGCACAAGCACCACAAACTTGGTTTTAAACCTAGTCCTAAGAATCATGTCTCTTAGGGGATGTCGCTTCTTTTTTCTTCCTAGGAGTAAAAGTTTCACCTACAACATGAGATGAAAATGGGATGTTAGAAGTTAATGGTTTAGAGAAAGAAATTACCTTCAAAGATTTGACAATTTGTTTCTCACTAACTGATCTCATACTCTTCCTCCTCAACCAGTTGTTTGTATAGGATAAAATGGATCTAGTTCTAAGATTTATATCATTGTCTTTGGCTCTTCTTGAATTCGTTTCAAGTTAGCTTTTCTCATTTGCTTCCTCCCATCCTGATTCAACAATTTTTGAATCATCTTCACTCATTCCCTCCAACTTGAGCTTTAGCTTCAGTGAGGTAATCTAGGGGAGCATCAACCTAGAATGATCTCCCTTAACCACTTCCCTTTCATTACCACAATATCCCCACAAATATTCTATGTGAAGAACTATTGTTGAAAACTGACTGAAAAGATCATTGTTGAAAGAGAAAGATTGTTGATGTAGAACATATGTTTCAATCATTTTTTTGTCACAAATGTGAAACCTTCTATTTGTTGGTTAGAAAATTTCTTATAAGATGTAATAATAGAACCTAAAGGAAAGATTGATTTATGGTTATATAATGAAGTACAAGGATCAATCAAGACAATGGTAAAATGATGTATTGATAATCCACTTGAAGTTACAAAGGTTGGCTACACTTAGAAACTTTAGAAGAACAAGTAATATTAAGACTATTTTCAAACCTTAACCAAGTTGATAGTAGGTGCTGAGAAAAGTTAGTTCAAGCCAGGTAGAAAATTAATTAGTGATTAGTAAAAGAAAATTCTAATGAGTGTCAAGTAACACAGTTGGTGCTGAGCATCAGTAAAATGTAGTTGATGCCGAGTGCTTTGACAATTGATGCCAAGTGATGTAGTATATGCTAAGCATCAAAAGATTAATAATGTCAAGTTACTACATTATTTGAAAAGTCAAAGATTTTCCAAATCTAAACCAACAAGTTTGTTTTCTTGAAGTCTACAAATGAGGTGGAAGATAAGACTACTGATCTGGTGGTACAAAATTTGTGGTAAACCATTTTTAGGAAAATTCAAATGGATTCTAGGAGAACTTTCTAGAAGAGACAAGATATGGGGTAGATACATTGTATCCTAACTAATTCATCTAAACCCTAATTAGACCATGGAAAATGGCAAAGTATCATAATTTTCTATTTAAGGAATATCTGATCATGAAGCAAAGTGTGTAGAAAGGAAAATATATTGAAAAGGATAGAGAGTCAAAGACTCTGCTTCATCAAATGACCACAAAGGTGACTACATTGGTATAACAAGAAAGAAGTCTTAAGGAGACAAATTCTTGAAGGGTGACCAACCTATCAGAGCTACAAAGAATGAAAGCCAAGAAAATTGAGGACTAAATTGTGATATGGAATTTGCAAGATAAGTTTTAAGTTATATCAGATCAAAACTCTACTGTTACTATATAACAATTGTGTCAGTTAGGGTAAAATCCTTTGGACTAAGGCTAACCTAATAGTCATTAGAAAATCCTTTAATAGGGTAACATTCCAAGTGAATGGCCTAAAGTTCATTAAGCAGGCTCACTTCTAATAGGCTAATTGAAATCCCTTAATTAGGTCACATTTAACAGTGTGTAGTGTAACCTTTAATAGGGTTGGCCTTTCACATGGCATCACTTCAGAAGAGTGAAAAAGGAGTAGCATGTTACTGGTGGTTTTTTCCAAATTGGTTTTCCACATTAAATCACTGTGTCAAGTGTGTGGATGTATTTTCATGTTTTATGTTTTATTGTTACATGTTGATTTAACAATAACTTGCAAGTATTGGTAAAAAGCTTGGATGCATATATAGATACATGAATTTTTAATGGGTTCACTAAGCTAAGTGAAAAGTTTAATATCAAAGTCATCTGTTGACTGAACTAGTTTAAAGCTACTAGAAGCACAAAGATCAAGATATCCAAGAGAGAAGCACCCAAGCTTAACAAAGACAACTTCACTGCATGGAAAATCCTAATGAAGTTGCATATAATCCACTATTTTAATAGAACATGTTGATCCTGCTAGAGCTCCTACTACTAAAGATATGATGAAGAACAAAGAACACAATCAAGCAATGTTGGAGATTGCCTCTAGTCTTAGCTATGCATAATTTGATAAACTCAAGGGATCTAATACTGCAAAGAAGATGTGAGATGCCCTTTCAACCATCTATGGAGGAGACAAAAGTGTTCAAAGAGCCAAGTTAGAAAGCCTCAGAGGTAAATTTGATAACATGAGAATGAAGGAATGTGAGAATATTGCTCAATATGTTGCTAGGATAAAAGAAGTTGTTAGTGCAATAAAAGGTTCTACTGGTCAAATAGATGATTATACTATGTTAAGTAAAGTCTTGAGGACATTACTACCCATTTATGCTATTAGAGTTTATGTAATTCAATGACTGAGATGTATACCAGAAAATAATCTAACCCTTGAAGCTCTGGTAGGTAGACTCACTACTTTCGAATTATCCAATTTTGACAAATACAAAATAGAAAGTCTTGAATCTACTTTTAAGGATAAGTTGTTGTTGAAAGATTCTAATGAGAAGTAGTAGAAGAAGAAAATAAAGATAAAACATGCATCTAGTGACAGTGATATAGATGAGGAAGATGTTGAACAATTGAAAACACTACCAACAAGAAGATTTCACAGAGGTAAAGACAAGTTCAAAGGTAAGTTACCCATTATTTGTTTCAATTGCAATGAAGTTGGTCATATTGTTGAAATATGTACACAAAATAAGAACTAAAAAGAAGGAAACATGTACAAAAATAGAAGAGAAAATGCCAACAGAGATTACAAAGACAAAGACAAGAAGTGCTACATTGTTGAAGAAGATGAGTCTAATGAACATGATGATGGAGTAGTGTATGTTGCAATGAAAGATGAATTATGACATGAGGATGATGCAACTGCACTTGTGACTGATGTGAACAAAAGTGACAAGTGGATCATTGATAGTGGGTGCTCACATCACATGATAGGAGATAAAAGTAAGTTCCTTACCTTAAACCATTATGATGGTAATAGTGTTAGATTTGGTAATGATGCTCCATGTCTAATAAAAGGGAAAGGTTCAATTAAACTCATAGAAAAGATCCCGTATGATAATGCTTACTATGTTGAACGATTGAATTATAATCTATCGAGTGTGTCACAACTAAGCAATGTAGGATGCAAAGTTGAATTTGGAAATAAGACTACAAAGATATATGACACAAATGGGAAATTGATAGGAAAAGGAGATCAAACTATAAGTACTCTATTTTACCTTGACATAGAGGATGCTAGTTGTCTTGTGGTGAAATTTGATGATGAATGGTTATGGCATAAAAAGTTGTGTCATGTTAACTTTTATAACTTGATTAATATCAGTAACTTGAAGAAAGTTAGAGGTTTGCCCAAGCTGAAAAAGCCATATAATGTAATATGCAAACAATGTCAGCTAGGTAAAATGACTAAGTCAAGTTTCAAGAGAAAAACTTATACCTCTAAAGAAATACTAGAGATTGTTCATACTAACTTGTGTGGACCTATAGAAGTAAAAAGTTACAAAGGAGAAAAATATATAATATTATTTGTAGATGACTACTCTAGGATGATGACAGTCATGTTTTTAAAGAAAATTTAGATGTGTTTCAAATGTTTAAGTGGTTCTTGGCAAGAGTTGAAAAAGAAATAGTTAAAAGTCTAAAATGTTTGAGATTAGACAGAGGAGGAGAATTCACATCAAAAGAATTTGAAGTGTTCTACAATGATAGAGGAATCAAAAGATAGATATCAGCACCCAAGACCCCTCCACAAAATGGAATTGCTAAAAGAAGAAATAGGTCAATAATGGATTGTGCTAGGACACTTATGATGGAAAAGAAAGTTTCTCTAAAATACTAGAGAGAAGCTAAAAGTATAACTATCTATACCTTGAACTAACTACAAATCAAGAAAGGTACTAATTTAACACATTTTGAATTATGGTATGGATATGCATCCAATGTAAAATATTTTAAGGTATTTGGGAGAAAATGTTTCATTCTTAAAAATGTAAGGAATGGTAAGTTTGATGCAAAAAGTGATGAAGGTATATTCCTTGGTTACTCCACAAGAAGTAAAGCATACAAGTGTTTGAATACTAACACTAACAGAATTGTGGAAAGTGCAAATATAACTTTTGATGGATACATAGAAGCTAATCATGCTGAACAAATCAAAGGACTAGAAGAATAAAAATCATTTGTATACTTCTATGAAGGAATGTCTATTGAAGAAGAAACTTCCAATCAACCAACATCAAATTTTAGTAATTGTCGAGTCACAGTCGGTGAATGTTGAATTGAATTCAGGAACTAAGCTGCATTTAGATGCCAAGTTACAGAATGAAGAAACTGTACATTATGATTCTGAAGTTAATATGCATGGAAGAAAAGCTAATATACTTTATAGTAATCTACATAGTGACTCTAAAGCTGAAAGACAAAATGAAGAAACAAGAGCTAAGCCAAGACTATCCAAATATGTTAGAAGACATCATCCTATAGACCAAATCATTAGAAAAAAAGGTGCTAAACCAATGGCAAGGAATAGACTAAGGAATGAATTATGCTTTCTAAACAAGAAAGAACCCAAGATAGTATAAGATGCTCTACAAGATGATGATTGGTACAAAGCTATGGAAGAAGAAATTGAGCAGATAGAGAAAAGAAAAAATTGGAGTTTAGTTCCAAGGCCAAATAACAAAAATATAATTGATACCAAGTGAGTATTTAGGAACAAGCTAAATGAAAATGGTGAAATCAAAAGGAACAAAGCTACACTAGTTTTCAAAGGATATGCACAAGAGGAAGGAATAAACTATGGGATAATATTTCCTCTATTGCAAGAATGGAAGGAGTAAGAACTCTACTTGCATATGCTACCTACAAAGGATTCAAAGTTTATTAGATGGATGTTAAGTCTACATTTCTGAATGGCATACTAGAAAAAGAAGTCTACATTTAATAGCCAAAAGGATTTGTTGATGACAACAACAAGGATATGGTATGTAAACTACACAAAGCTCTTTATTGTTTAAAACATGCGCCAAGAGCATGGTATGAAAGAATTCATAAGTATCTTGTGAAGATTGGATTTGAAAGAACTAATCACAATAGTAATTTATACATAAAATTAGAATAAGGTAAAGACATTCTATTATTTGAAATCTTTTTTGATGATATAATATTTGGAGGACAAGATGCTTTATGCAAGGATTTTGCTAATCAAATGAAACATGAATTTGAAATGTCAATGTTTAGTGAGATCAAATTCTTTGTTGGACTACAAGTTTATCAACTTAAGTATGGCATATTTGTTACCCAATCAAAGTATATCAAGGAGATATTGAAAACATTTGGACTGGAAAATTCAAAACCAATAAGCATGTGCATGATAACAAGACACAAATTATCAAAGAATGATGATTCTATTGAAGTAAATCAAACAATATATAGGTCAATGATTGGTAAGTTACAATATGTTATACATAGTAGACCTAATATTGCATTATCTGTTGAAATAGTTGCAAGATTCTCTGCATATCCCAAAGAAAATCATCCAATGGTAGTGAAAAGAATAATGGGATACTTGAAAGGAACAGAAGAGTTTGGCCTATACTACAAGAAGAATGAAAAGTTTGATTTAAGATCCAACACTGATATTGATTGGGGAGTTAATATAGATGACAGAAAGAGTACCAGCGGAGGAGCACTTTTCTTAGGCAAGACACTAGTTACCTGGACTAGTAAGAAACAAAGATGTACCTTGCAATTCATAGTTGAAGCTAAATATGTTGCGACTACTATAAACTACACAAACATTGTATGGATCAAGCATCTACTCAAAGGAATGAAGGAAGAAATAACAGAACTTGTGATACTTTATCGTGAAAACAATAGTGCTATAAATATATCAAAGAATATGATGATGTATGCCAAAACTAAGTACATTGCAATCAAGTATCATTATGTAAGAGAGCTAGTTAAAGACAAAGAGGTGAAGATGGAGTATGTTAATACAAAGGAACCAATTGCTAACATCTTCACAAAAAAATTACCTAAGGATGCATATGAATATCTTAGATGTAAGTTAGGGGTGATACCCCTATCAAAGGCTATTTAAAGTAACGAAAAGACTACCCTACATCAAATAGGATAAATGTCACAAATTGATGTAGAGGATCTTGCTTTGGAATTGCCTAAAGTAATCAAAGTGTTGAAATTCCAAATCAATTACAAGAAAGGTGACAAAAGGAGAAATTGGAGATACTGCAAATTCTATATCTACATTTTAAGATGTTGAGATGATATGTCCTTGGCATTGTTGTCAAAGAGGGAGAATAGTAGAAACTGATCAAAGCTAAGAGGGAGAAAGGGCAGACACTAATCAGGATAATAGATCAAAAAGAGAGAAAAGACAGAGGAAGATAATTACTATTGTTTCTGATCAAAGGTAAACACATGTGCAAGAAATCCTAATCTACCTTGTAAGAGGAAGCTATAAGAAAAGAAATTTAGAGGGAGTCATAAGAAAGGACTCTTATAATTTAATTAGAAGTTGGAAGTTGCTGATGAAACGAGATGACAAGTTTTTCTTTTTGGTATTGTCCTACTATTTTAACCTAGTCAATTTTGTCAAAAAAAATGTTTTATCATTTAGATGACTTGGTTGTTCAGTTTGGTTTTCCATCAATACTAAAGAGGAAGATTGCTAAAAGCTAATTGAAAAGATCATTGTTAAAAGAGGAAGATTGTTGAGCAGAACATATGTTTCAATCATTTTTTTGTCACCGGTGTCAAACCTACTATTTTTTGGTGAGAAAATTATTTATAAGATCCAAGTACTATCACTTAGTTAATTAATGAAGAGGATTTAATCAATAAGATGTAACAATAGCACCTAGAGGAAATGTTGATTTATGGTTATGTAATGAAGTACACAGATCAATTAAGATAATAGTAAAATGATGTATTAATAATCCACTTGAAGTTACAAAGGTTGGCTACACTCAAAAACTTTAGAAGAACAAGTAATACTAAGACTGTCTGTAAAGCCTAACCAAGTTGATAATAGGTGCCAAGAAAAGTTAGTTCAAGATGAGCAAAAAATTAGTTAGTACTAAGTAAAAGAAAATTCTAACTAGTACTAAGTAACATAATTAAAGCTGAGCAAAATACAATAGGTGTCAAGCATTAATAAAATGTAGTTGATATCGAGTGCTTTTATAGTTAATGTCAAATGATGTAGTATGTGTTGAGCATTAGAAGATCAATAATGTTGAGCTATTGCATTATTTGAAAAGTCAAAGATTCACCAAATCTGAACCAACAAGTTTATTTTCTTGAATTTTGTGAACCATGTGGAAGATAAGACTGATGAGCTGGTGGTATAGAATTTGTGATTAACCATTTTTAGGTGAATTCAAATGGATTCTAGGAGAAGTTTCTAGAAGAGACAAGATATGGGGTATATACATTGTATCCTACCTAATCCATCTAAATCCTAATTGGATGATGGAAAATAGAAGAGTATCATAATTTTCTATTTAAGGAATATCTAGTCATGAACCAAAGTGTGTAGAAAGGAAAATGCATTGAAAAGGATAGAGAGTCAAAGATTCTATTTTGTCAAATGGCCATAGAGGTGACTACATTGGCATACCAAGAAAGAAGGCTTAAGGAGAAAAATTCTTGAAGGGTGAACAAGTTGTCAGAGCTGCAAAGAATGAAAGCCAAGAAATTTGAGGACTAAATTGTTATCTAGAATCTACAAGGTAAGTTTTAAGTTGTATTAGATCAGAGCTCTATTGTTACTTTCTAACAATTGTATTAGTTAAGGGTAAAATCCTTTGGACTAAGGTTGACCTAATAGTCATTAGAAAATCCTTTAATAGGTTGCATTCCAAGTGAATGGCCTAAAGACATTTAAGTAGGCTCACTTCTAAGAGTGTTTTTGAAATCCCTTAACTAGGTCACATTTAACAGTGTGTATTGTAACCTTTCACATTTAAGGGTTGGCCTTTCACAGGGCATCACTTCAGAGGAGTGAAAAAGCAGTAGCATGTTACTAGTGGTGTTTCCCAAATTGGGTTTCCACATTAAATCACTGTGTCAAGTTTGTGGATGTATTGTCATGTTTTATGTTTTATTGTTGCATGTTGATTTAATAGTAACTTGCAAGTATTAGTAAGAAGCTTGGATGCATACATAGATACATGAATGTTTAATGGGTTCACTAAGCTAAGTGAAAAGTTTTATTGGTACATCTGGACCTTGAATAATTGATTCACCCCTATTCTTAGTTATTTTAAAGAATTCTATCAACTATGTGAGGCTAGCCCTTCAAATTGAGCACCGATGTTGCAAAAAAATTACTATCAATTTAATCCCTCCTCCCTTGATAAAATTTGAGGTTAGAACTAAGCAAGTTACTTTTGATTACAAAAGCATTAGTCATTGTACTATAGGATAGAGAACTAAGTCTGATAGGGAAAATAGACTCCCACCTTTCTTAAGGTATGTTATCTTTAATCACAATTTTTTTTTTTTTCATATCTCCATTATAACAAAGCAGTCTAAGGCAATCTAAGGTAACTTCATAGGTTCTTCTTCAAATCCCCCCACTCACAGGTATTTGAGCCTTGGAAATTGGGTGTAAAAGCTTATGTAGGTTTGATTTAGCCTTTGGCCTTCTGGAGACATTCTCAGCATTGAGGTTTCTCTGAGGCTTAGATGCACATTCTCTATCAAAAGATCATGTACTTTCCTAAACTCTTCTAACACTTTGTCCTTCTATAACAAGGGGCAATATTGATAGACACTTATATCCTTACTCCAAGGCTCATGAGAGATGGGTGTGATATTACTGACACATGAAATGAAATAAGTCAAGTAAGAGGACATATAAAATTCTTCTCTTGAGATTTTAGAGTGTTTAAGTAAATTCCTTAGCGAGCTAGCTATCAACTCTACCCAATCTAGAAAATGTTTCCATGTTAGGATAATATCTATGTAGTGATATATCTAGTCTTCAAACAGTACAAAATCAATAGACCCCTTAGTTCAATGTAGTAGAACCATTAGGTCATGTACATGAGGTTTCATTTGGTCTTTGGTGACTATTTTGGGTAACTATTGTCAAAAAAGTTTGTACCCTTGTCCAAAGTTTTTACCTAAGGACAACCTTGTGAAACATGGAAACAACCTCCAAGCTATGAGACTTGAATTGTGAGTTTGAGTCTTCAGAGAAGATTGGCTTCCTTTACTATCAAGGTGCACCTAACTACACTTGGAGAGGAAAAGGGAGAAGGAATGC
Source organism: Cupressus sempervirens (assembly GCA_028749045.1). Taxonomy (NCBI): domain Eukaryota; kingdom Viridiplantae; phylum Streptophyta; class Pinopsida; order Cupressales; family Cupressaceae; genus Cupressus; species Cupressus sempervirens. Next base: position 690,298,821 of record CM053784.1, read on the forward strand.
ATGAAAGAAAATCAACCTACTCTAACCTAAAGGGTGATGCAACAAAATAGAGTGTTTGACCTTATCTCTTCTCATAAATGCATAGTTAACCAGTTATAACCTCAAAGAATATAAACTCAAACTTTTTTTAATTCAACAACCACATGTAGATCATACAACAAAAGAATTCTATAGGAAGAGACTTCACTTAATATCATTCAAATGCCAAAAGTAGATACAAACATGCAAATCACTAAATATAGACAAGAACATTAGCCAAAGGTAAAGAAATCTTGCATAGTGTGTTAATGGCTAAAAGAGAGTCAGCAAAGGATTAAAATGGCTCAGAGGCATGAGAAATTATAGTAGTATGCATAGAAGAAAAATAGAGAATCAGAGAAAGATCAACCTTTACAAAGAATTACAACCTTGATTTTATAGTTCAAGCATAATTGAGATATTTCTCCCTAAAAGTTACCCTACAAATAGTATCATTAATTTCTCAGAGAACAATCAAGGCAATCCAAAACAATAGATTTGATCTAGTACACTTGTAAAGGCATAAAAATCATGAAACCCTATTTGGAACAAACCCTAAAAAGATAGAAATGGTGCCAATCAATGCCAAAATTCCTCAAAATGGATAATCAAGTAGTGGAAAGAGTACCCCTATATCATTTTTAGTGCAACAATAACTCTAGAGTGGTTAGGATTGATCTAGAAGATTAGATCACACAAGAAAACCCTATCTTTCCTTGTTCTTGGTTCATGAATTAGCAAAGTTAGTAGGTCAACCAAGTCACATAACTAGAATAAGCCATGTGGGCCAACTATGTTATTTCCTTTTGCCACCTCATAGAGTCCTCAAGTGCTTGACCACCATATTACCTTGACTACACAACCCTTCAAAATTTAACCATGACAATTTAAATATTCTTAGTTCTAACCTTGATGTCAACCTCACTTTATTTTCCTAATTAGGTCTATCGAGACACATGGAAAATCCTCGCTATGTGGCTATAACTAAAGATCGGTCATTTTCCCATAGTGACATAGTGAGAGACGTTGATCCTCTTCCATCCAACAATAAAACATAAACTGGCCCACCTCCTTGAAGATTCAACATCTTGGCTAATTAAATGACATGATATTTTCACCATGTCCTGACATGTCCATGTTGTGGTTCTGATTAGTCTCATTTTGTAGCTTGCCAAGGGAAATAGGACCCATGATCCATTTGGAAAGTCATTGCTAAGTCACATGAAATAACTCCCTTGCAATTCTACATAGAGACAAAGTAATGATCATAGATCTTCCTTGATTTGATAGTGAGTAAAACACATTGAAGGAACTAGCCCACACCTTGCATATTCATTACCTTAGCCCATGAGAAGCCAACAAACTACCAATGTGCTATGACAACTGCTTGGCTGCTCTGAAAGGAAAGGGGTCCACTAAGCTATTGCTATTCTACATGAAATAACTAACTTGTAAATCTTCATAATGACATAACAACAACTATAGATGATCCTTGATCTGATGGGGAGGAAGTTGCATGATAAACTCTACAAGAACTAATGAAAGAGGGTCCACCATGCTATGTGTCCACTCATCACTTTATCACTATGGATAAAGAATGTGCAACTCTACAAGGCAACATAGCAACAACCCTTGATCTATTTGCATCATTCAAAAGATAAAACATGGGCCCGCAAGGAGATATTAATCACACATTACTTAGGAATCAAGGTATAACCTAAGGTTTTAGTATAAGGTATTTTTGTGACTCATTTTATTTAAATTTTTAAATATGTGAATGTTACTATGTTTGAATTCATATATGAAAATTTTGGCTAGAAGACAAAAATGACCAACAATAACCTCTAGCATCCTTTATAATTTGTTTCTGTCCATTTTTGGGCCATGAGGTTAGGATACTTGTCAGGTTTCTCTTGGTACTAAACTAGGGACTAGGTAGGGCCAAAAGCATTAAAAGTGCATTACGGTAAACGCAAGACCAATGAGATGGTTTCCCTGGTAATGGACAATACTGGATCCCCATTCTTATTCAAAATACTTCTAGTTCTTGCATAATAATGGTCAATACATAATAGAAGTAATTATGGGCTTAAAAGAACTGAAGGGAAAGTAGAATCTTCAAGAAAATCACTCATTAGAACATCTAAACAACCTTTTACCTCATTAGCCTGATCAAGAAATTTTTCTTCTAACTTCTCAACCCTAACTCCCATTAGTTTGGTGTCAGAAACTATGGGCCTTTTACATTCAAGACTATAAACATTCCTAAAAAAATCCAGAATGTGCCTCATTTTATTCAAAAGCAAAGAAACACCCCAACACTATTCTTGTTTCTCAAAATAACAACAAAAAAAAGGGACAAGAGATTTCCTACCCTCTCACCTATAACCCACCAAAAGAAAACCAAAAAACTTCCCTTCTTTCACTGCTACTCCACTTTCAATTCACCTTAGCATAGGATAAAATAATGAAGTGGAAAACCTTGTACTTTTAAAGGTAAGATAACATAATGGTGAAAGTATGGCCTCATAAAGAGTTATTTATGACGAGATTGTTGCAGCTTAACACACACAAAATTGTGATGGGACATCTTTATTAAATAATCACCTTAAGGGAACATCCTTGCAATAATTACAAACCTCTAACATCTAATCTGACCTTTTAGTGAAAGATTTTCCTTCCCATCACTCATGATGACAACTCTCCATTCACATCAAGTAATGATTAATTAGAATGGGCACTTTACTTATTACTCTAACACCTTATCTAACATCCTAAGATCTGCCACCTTTTCAAGAATCATTAATACTTGTGTGAAAAAGCTTTAGTAGTAGAACTACTTTGAACTACTTTGAACCAAAGTTCAAAGAGGTTCGAAGTGGTTTGAACAAATATCTCCATCACACTTGATGGGTTTCAACTACAAGATAAAAAGTTAGTCTCAAAACCTTAGTTGAACTAATTTGAACTACTTTGAACCAAAGTTCAAAGGGGTTCATAGAGGTTCAAGAGAAAGACTCACAAAGATGCATCAGAAGACTCAACTTTTAGATGTAAGGCATGATGATTTTTGAACAAAAAGAAGCATAAGAAACTTGTTGACATGGATTTTTGGAGTTAATGGAGAAAATGAAAAGCTAAAATGGCAACTCAAAACTAGGGCTAATAGATATAATGGGTCAAAATGGGTCATAAGATACCTTATAATCTCTTTTAACCATTCAAATGATTATATATGCCTTAAGGGGTCTTTGGACACCTTAAGACATACATTATACTTTTGAATGGGTTAAAAGGGGTCAAAGGGTACCCTATGATTCCTTTTGACCCATTTAAACCATTATAAGTGTGCTAATATGTTCTTAGATAGTATAAAACACACAATACACTATCAAGTGGGTCAAAATGGGACATAAGGTAACCTATGAGCTCTTTTAAGCCATTAGATTCATTATATGTGTGTTAAGTAGTTTAAGAACCCCTTAAGACATACATTATGTGATCAAATGGTTCAAAAGTTGTGATAGGTTAGCCTAGACACCTTTTGACCCATTCAATCACATTATGTGTGCTAAGGGATCCTAAAACCCCTTACAACACACATTATGTGATCTAATGGGTCAAAATAGGTCTTAAGGTGCCCTATGTCATCTTTTGACCAATTTGAACCATTATATGTGTGCTAAAGGGTCTACATTCCACTTAAGACATTGTGCTTGATAGACTACCATCCACTACTTTGTTTGATTATTTCGCAAAGTCTTCATGACTTGGTAACCATAAGTGCCTTCATTACTCCCAACCTTGCTTAATAGAGTCTATGACTCAACCTTACTTGGTAGAGAAGGTGACTTGGTAATGACTAATATAGATCGTGCTTAGTGATCCCTTTATATCTTGCATACGGATTTTGATCTTTGTTACCTTTCAACTGGAACTAATTTTGATGTCTTCCTTGATAGCCTAGTTCTAGTTCTTCCTTAAGAACTTAATTGAAAATTGTGGAGTCACCCAATTATTGAGTGACTTGACCATTAGTACTCACACTAGTATCCTTGGTAGATTAGGAATCCATTGCTATCTCATCTGCTTCCAAATGTTATCAGCTTTTGCCTTCTATTCATCTCAATTTTATCAGTTTTTATCCAATTTTTGGCAAGATGACCAAGCTTTGTACAAATGAAGCATCTTATACCAGTATCTCTTTTCCTTATATGATGTTTAACACAAATCAAACCAATGTGTCCAAATTCTCAATAGTAATGACATCTACACCAAGTATTGTAATGCAAACCAAATATTGCTTTCACAATTTGTTATGTAGGATTCAGTGTCTTTGTTTTGTAGTTTGATGCCTTGTGTCCATGTTTCTTACATTTATGATAGTTTCCTTCAAAGTTTGTTTTCTCTTTGCATTCATTAGCCTTGTCACCATGCTGATTGTAGTTATAGCATTTTTCATTAAATTTTTCTTTTCCATTACTCCAACATTTGTTTAATGTATGACCTATCTTACCACAATGATTGCAAGTAGGTCTTTGATTCCTTTGAGCACTTTGTTTGGAGGATTCACTTTCTTCTCTGTATCCAATTCCTACTTTTCATTTTTTCTTGTAGAGGTTTTTCTCATTCAGTTGGTCCATGTCTACTTGATATTTCATCATTCTTTCATTGATTTTCTTCTCAGTGTTTAGGTCATTTCTCAATATTTCACTAATTTTTTTTCTAATCTCAGCTCATTTTTTATTCTTTCATCGATTTGTCTTTCAAAATTTAGATCATTCCTTATTCTTTCATTTATTTCTCTTAGGCTCATGATTTTCTCATTTGCATTGGAGATTTGATCAATAAGGTCTACATGCTAAAGGGATTGGTTTTGGATCTCATTATTCCTTCTATTCGTCTCTTCTTTTATCTTGTTTCTCTATTCCAAGACTTCACATAACCTTACTAACTAAATTTCTTGTCCTCTTTTCAGCTTTCTTACTTCTTTTTGTAGGGAACCATTCTTCTCTAGGAGTTCTTTGATTGCATCATTTTCTTCATCTAAGCTACTTCAAGGGTGAAAGTCTTCAATTCTTTCTTCAATGTAGAGATGATCATTCATTTGATTTGAAAGTTCTTTTTTTCTTTTCAAGGATTGGGAAAGTTGCTCCTTAGCTTTCTTGATTTGGGCAATGGTCATTTCTAGATCCAACTTTTCATTGTCAATAGCTTTGTCAAGTCTAAATATCTCCATATCTTTGATCTTTTCTTAAGCTATTAGACTATCTCCTAAGAACCAAAAACTTTTAATACCAATTGTTGGAAATATTCAAGACTATGCTAAGTTACTAAGAGGGGAGGGGTGAATCAGTAACTTCTAAAATTTCTACCAATTTTCAATTCTTAATCCAATAAACCAATTAGAATTTAATTCATCACATCTAATCTAATTGCATCCATGAGAAACTAAAAACATGAAAGCATCCACAACACTTGAACAAAAACATTTGGTAACCCAAAAACCTTCCAAATAGAAAGTAAAATTGGGGTGGGGATGATACCCACAAACTTTAGTACTGCAACATAAAGTTGGCTTGTTAAGGCTTACACTGATCACTTCTAATGATTTTTCCTATTAGGAGCAAATAGCACTACTAGGTCCACCTTGTGAGAGTATTTTCGAACATACAATGAAGTATGCACTTGGTGAAGAGATTTAGAAAAGACCGTTAGGTCTACCTTGTTAGACAATTTTGACTAGTTCACATGTTAGGATGAAATAGTAGATCTATGGTATGCAACTCAATTTGCTAATAGAGATTCCTTAGTGTATTGATCACCTTCTATGCTAGATTTTTCACTGCTACTCCTTGTATTGATATGGCCTTTACAATTCTTTATCTATTGCATTCATAATGCATATGCTTTCACATTTTCATTCTTGCACATGTGTTACACATTCATTACATATTACATTGGATAGGATACAATACATCACATATATATACCAATCCAATTTACAAAATTACAAAGTCAACCATGAAACAAGTTAACACAAATATTACAAAGTTAGTCCGCATGAAGATACTCGGGTTTTGAAGACTAACTCGGTGAGGTTCTAATACTCAACATCCACTATCACTACTTGGCATCATCATGCTCTTGGTAGATGTAAAAGCTTAGTCCATACTGATCACTTCCAAGTAGTCTTAAACTTAGTTTGCACTAGTGGCTTGGTAGATATTGTGCAACTTGGAAAACACTAAATCATTTGGTTACCATGAAGTAGCTTAGTTAACATTGGCTTCACATCACCTAAATTGGGAACTTGGTAGATACTATAAAGCTTGGTAAATATAGGCTTCACATCACATGAAGTTTTAGACTCTTCTAGAAAGTCTTCATCCTCATCCTAGGAAGTTCTAGACTATTCTAGAAATTCTTTATCCTCATCCAAAGTCTAGAGTCTTCTAGAAGATGTCTTTAAACCTAATCCTAATCCCCTCCTAACCTTGTCACATTCCCTAAACATGGGTTAAAACTTACTAACCCAAGCCAAAGTTAACAAATATCTCCTCCTTCACCCACCCTCATTAAATACCATCCACTTGCCTATCCCTAAGCTAATCCTAAACCATCCTAATCCATCCTCTAATCATTTGAACAAGCCTAAGCAAGCTTAAAACCTTCCTAATCAAGCCCAAGTCGAAATTCCTCTCATCTCCTTCAAAATATCCCAACCATAAAACTTTATGAAGCCCACTAGGCCATAAATGACTCTTCCAAGCCCTTTTATTTCTCTTACAAGCCATTATGAGGGTCCTTATGAAGATTTTATCCCTTGAGCCTCCTTTGTTGACTCATCCTTCCCCTTTCCTCCATCCTCTCACCCTGTAACATGTGTCACTCCCTGATTGGCTATAAGGAAGCACAATCCATGTGCTCTCCTCTCATGCAATCTGAGGCCTCCATAAGCTTTTTCCCATCCTTGCATCCTAGCCCTTGATCCCTCAAGCCCTTTGCCTATTTAAGGAATCATCTCCCAAGCCATTTTAACACAATCCATGAAGTAAAGTCATAATACCATTTTAAGAAGCCATTTTACATCAAAACTATACACTCACACCCAAATTCCAACTCCATTTGAAGCCCTTTTTGAAGCATAAAGCTTGAGCATACATCCTATCTATTTAGACAAAGCTACTCAACAAGAGAGCTTCTCATTGAGAGAGCCCATTAATGGCTCATATTCTCAATTGAGAGCTCATCTTAATCCATCTTGAAGTTTATGAATTTTTTTTAGTTTGTAGAAGCTTTATTTAAATTTGGTTTCTATTAAAATACTAACATTGCTCATATACATTTTGGCACGCCTGGTGGGACCCCGCATGGGTCATCTTCATTAGCTTTTTTAGTCAAGGTTTGTATGTCATTTGCTAATTTTGGCTAATTTTTCTTGTTTTTGTGATTGGTAGGATTGTATAAATTGGTTTTGTAGGTCCACATGAGCATGAAAAAGACAAAGGAACTCATAGTCTATCTCATAGTATTTGCAGATCTTTCAAGCTTATAGGTGGACAAAGCACTTGGAATTCTTCTTCCTCTTCTTGTATATATTCTTCTTATTCCATCTATTTCTTCTTCTTCTTCTTGTGGGAGATCTTGGCCATTTTTTTTAAGGAAGAAAAATCATACACGCTTCTTTTTAGTGCTTTAAATGAACTCCCAAATCATACTTAAATCCATTAAAAAATTAAAAATTTGCAAAAAAGAAAAAAAAATTTAACAAGTGAAACTAAACCAATCCAATCATTTGCATCCTTGCAACATCAAGGTTTTAGATGCATTCATGCAAAGTTAGGAACACTTCATTTTTGGAAATTTAAAAAGAACTTCAAGTTTCCATTTCAAAAGGTTCAAAATCAACACTAAGTGCACACTAAAAGCTAAATCAAACTCAAAGCATCAATCAAGGATAAAATGAACCTCATTTGCAAATATTTTAAAGTTCTTTCAAAAATCTCATGAAAACTAAGAGTCCTAAATGGTTGCCAAAATTTGTCCTAAAAGCTTTGTTATTTGTTCCAAACAAATGTCTTGTTGCAAAATCTTGAATGTTTCTTAGGTTTTTCATGCATCAAAACAATCTAGGAATATCATTTTTGGGCTTAAAATATGCAAACTAGAACACAAAATCTTGAATGAAAACCAAAGTCCAAAGAGTCATTTTCACTTTTGAGTCCAAAAAAATCTTGAATGATCTAAGATTAAAACAAAGCACTTCAAAGTTCTTAAAAAAACACACAAAATCTCAATCTTGAATGCTCACAAGAAAAAACTTGAATGTTTAATCACTTGTCTTTGAATGCATGTTGCTAAAATCACTCTTGAGTGCCATGGATTAAAATCAATTTTTTTTTTTTATGAATGCATGATTAAAACAACAAATCCAATCTTGAATGACATAGATCAAATAATCATCTTTTGGGGCATAAAAAGAATCCACATTTTTGAAATCTTCTAAGTTATAAAAACTAATAAAGATTCTTTGAGTAAGTTTGTAGTTGGACTCACCCTCTTTAATCACCCATCAATTTAACCATTAGTTGCAATCTTAGCGCCATCTATAGGGATGGGTCTACCTAAGATGGTGTTAAGTGCTCCACAAAGATCAAACTCCACTCACTTGGGTCTTTAGTGGTTTTTCTAGGTTAGAAAATTCTTTGAATGCGCATTAATCTTGCTCACACTTTATTTGGGCATAAAAATTGGACAAATCTTGACGTGGAGTGCCTCCGGGCACGCGCTTGGAAATCAAGTTTCACACATCTTTGTTTTGGGCTTAAAAAAAACTCACACTCAATCTTGAATGCCTAACAATCAATGAATATTGCATGGTTTGGATGCAGTTTCAATGACGCTCGTATTTCTTATGTTGACGATCTTTCGACTTTCATTATGCTGACGATGCTGTCAAATTGGAATGAACATTGTATGCCATAATCACAAGTGTCTTCAATCATAGCTTACAAAATCTGAATCATCAATTGGAATAAACACGTGTCTTTTAAATCCCAAGATCATGTATGTGGTCTTGTTTTACACTTTTTAGGAGGCCTGCTTGGGGATTTCATCACCCCTTGGGACGACCTCAACTCCAGTGTTCCGGCAGAGTATAAAAATTGGGAGGTGAATCCAAAGACACCTCTCTTGGAATCAAGATTTTGTCACTCGGGCTAAGCCTCAAGGAACTTTATACCCTTGAGAAGTGAAAGAGGAGAAGTGGGTTACCGCTCCTCTCGACTGTGTGACATCTTTTTGGTTTCATCTACGGATTTGGGCTTCATGTACCTTGTGTATATCGAGGACTCCCTAGCTATAAAAAATTTCATCCTTGTAGAAAGCTTCCTAGGATGTTGGTGTGTTTGACGTGCTTGCTCCAAAATTTTGTCTGCTTGTTTGTTCATAGCTTTTGAATGCATGTTTGCCAACATTGGTCAAAATCCCAAAAAAGAAAAAATCTCCCAGCTCAAGGCATACTTAGCGTAGTCACTGCCTCATCAGAAAATCATCCAAGCCCCCCTACTGCAACCCAATCTATCTAGTTCCTTGCTTTAGAACAATCCCAAATCCAAAGTCTCTCCGAATCATCCCCCCTAGCCAGCTAGCAACCCAATCCAAAATCACACCTAAGCCTTTAGAGAGTTGTTGTCATTCTGCTAGAATTTGTTATCCAATCAATCGGACCAATCAACTAGCCTCACCAAGGTTATCCCTTTGACAAAGCTTTGTCTAGGGTAATCTAGCTTTGTCACTTGTTATCCCTCATCACCTTGAGCTAAAGGTTGGGATCCACAAGTGGTCAATCTTGTGTCATGCCCATAGGATCATTAGTCTATCCTTCAGTTGACACAATCTCCACCAATCCAGTGCATAGGAAAGAAAAAATCTCACTTTTTGACAGCATGCCCTTAAAGTCTTCCATCCATAGGAAAGCCAAAAATCTCCAGCCAATCCTCCTCAGGTCTATCATACAGCTTTGACTCTCCCTAGGAAATCCTTCATCAACCAATCCAAAATCTGCGCTTAATCCAAATCCAACCATGAGCTTCCGTGTTCATCCATATGCAAGACCCCATCCCCATCCGACTCATCATGAAAACATGAAATCCCAAACCTATCATGATGTGTTCAGTCATATTGTCCTTGCTCCCGCCACCTCCTATTCCAATGATGATGAAAATCTTGTTGACTATGACGGGTATATTGAAAGCCTTAGAAACATTCCCCCAAGCATCCCACAAAATCCATGCATTCTTCCAAACTATCTAGTCATGCCATCTGATATCCCAACTTCTCCTCCATCACCCAATCAACCAAGCTTCCAATCTTCCACCCCCATCACACTAGCTATTCCTGTCAATCCACCTCCACCTCTGACACACGAGTCTCCAAGGAATCTCCTAGAGGAAATACAAGAAAAGTTGCTTCCAGCAGTCGATAAGCCATGTCATCTAATCCAACCATGTGAAGTAGTAAGTAATGAAGCTTCCCCATCTATAATATCACCTCCATCTCCCATAGCTATCATCCCCATACCATCCATCAAATTGCTTAAAATCCTTCCACTTCCCGCAAGCATCAAAATCCCACCATCTATCAAAACTCTCCAAATCCTATCCACATCACCTCCAAGCATTTCCCAAATCTCCCATAATGACCCTTATGCATCCATCTTCTACTCACCCATCTCCACTACTAAATCTCCCATCTATCCATCTGCTGCCTTTGAAGAGTCCATCCCTTCACCTCCTATCACACCATCCACTCCAAACAAATCCTATCAAGATCCTGCCCAAAAGCATGTTGACATCCCCCAAAGCATAAATGAAGATATCATCGTACCATGTCTTCCATCCATAGTGCAGTCACTATCCCCTCCATCTCCAAAACCTCAAGCCATACTTCCTCTACTACAGGATATCTTTTCATCCCATCAGCTAAATCAAGATCCTATCCTACCATCTCCTCCACTCCATGCTTCCATCTTACCACCTATCCAAGTTATTTCACCATCTATAATATACCCTCTTGGTTCACTTACATTCATCCATAGTGGCCTCCTCTCAGCAGAAGAATTAAGAATAGTATCTCCCTATTGTAGTACATCTGATAAAGCACTTCCACCATTTTCTGCAAGCAAAAAGTATCCTCAGCTAGTTCAAATGCTCAATGGATGGCATTATCAAGGTCAAGGTTTAGGACCACAAGAGCAAGGAATCAGAAAGCCTATTATTGCACAAAAAAATCTAGGATTTCATGGTCTTGGATATGTATCCAAAGGCTCACCATCTAAAGGTGTTGGTACACTACACCCCCAAACCAAGCCTATCTCCAAACCCCCCATGCCAGCCTCCCATAACTCCTTCAAGAAATCTTATGTTATCCCCCCTCCACCATCTTTGCAACCTAAAACAACCTACCATATCCCCCCTTCATCCACTAAATCCATTTTGGGTCCCTATGTCCCAAAATCTACCATCCTCCATCCTCCTATCAGCCATCATTCAAATCCTATTCCCTCCATTCCTATGCAAGATCAGCAAAGGCACATATCGAGGCACATCATCCATCATCATCCCCCTACACGCTCTCCCATATCTTCTCCATCTTGCAAAGCTTCTCCTAACCATCTTCTCAAAGCTTACCACAGCAATGTAAATGCCAACTTCAAAATGCATAAAGCTAAAAATCCACATCCTAGGCAATCATATGTCTATTCTAAAAGACATACTCCAAAAAGGAAAAATCCAATCAAAGAATGCAAAATAATGCAAAAGCCTATGAAAAGAAAATCCAAAACCATGTGGATCCCGAAGAAAAAAGTTGAAACCCAATGCATAATGGCATCCACCATTGCTAATCCTTCCTCCAGTGACTCATGTCCCCCATCTCCTAACTCCATCTTGGGTGCCTATATCCCCAAGCACGCTTCCACAAATCCTCCATCACGCCTGCATCTACCATCTATCCCCCATATGCTCTTTTCACACCCGTCCCAACATGTGCCAATGTTGCTCTTGCAAGCATCCCCATCTCATGCTCCTTTCCAACCTTTTCATCCCTCCATCTCCTACCATAAATCCCATCTAATCCAATCTATTGCATAAATCACACATCCGGTGTACCAACGACTAGCAACAAAATTGAACATTCGAACAGCTAGTGAAAAATCCCAAAAAAGCCAAAATAGTTGAAGAAAGCCAAAATCATTCCAACTAAGTCCGAAGTCAAAAAGTCAAAAAATAATAATAATAAAGAAAAATAAAGCATCCACTGGTGAAAACTTGGCAATTCAAGTGCCTTAGACAAGTACCATGATGAAAACTTGGCAAACAAGCGTCATGCATAATCCCACCATCCCCAGCTTAGCCTATCACCCTCATGCTTTTGGTCATCTCTTTAAAATCCAACTCCATCTTCCAATCTATCAACCTATCCTCCACCCTCCATCTTCCATCTCACACCATCCACTTATCTCCTGCAGCTTCAGCCAACCATCCCAGCTATCATCCATCTCCCTAGCCCCTTCATCTTTTTCCATCCTAGCTTCAATCCTATCACATCCATCATAAGACCTCCTTCTACATGTTATCTTCTGATTGGGGGCACTATATTCCTTGGAGATCTTGTCTTGTCCATCCTCCCTTGTCATTGGTATCTAGCTCTAGGCTATCCTCATGCAAACCCAATGTCATCTCTTTATATCCATCATAATCCTAGCTATCTACCATCCTATCCAGCCATCTCATCCTGCTCCTCTAGCTATCCTTGGTCACAAAATCTCTCATCATCATTGGATGCATCCAGCCAAATCCATATCTTTCGCTATCACCCCACCCTTAGCTTTTGCATCTTGCACAACATCGAACCATCCTGTTATCCTATCATCCTGAGCTTTTTCCTGCTTGTAACTAGCTTGGTTAGCTTCAGCTTGTAAATATTTTGGTCTGTCAGCTTGTACATCCTCTTTAGCTTAGTACCATTGTATCTATCTAGCTTTCATGTCAGTTCCTCCTTGATCAGCATCTTGCACACATCGCACAACCCTTGGTTAGCTATTCCAATGCATCCTTTAACTAGATCTCCTATCACCAAAGTGTTATCCTTCTTAGTTTAGCTTGCCAGACACATCACTCATCTAGATCCATCAGCTTAGGTGCTCTCCAATAGATCCTTGCAGGATATAGCTTTCCTCATGTCCAAACTTGGTCTGTTAGTACCTCATCCTACCCATCTCGTTGGCAAATGGTTCTCTTTTGGATTTTCACTTTCTTTTGATTTGGAATCATCCCTTTTGGGTCTTGAAGTATCTTTTACAAGCAATCTTTTTGTTCCCTCCTCAAGGTTGCCACGATCTTGCATATCGATTTTGAACTTTGCTACATTTCAACTGGAACTAATTTTGATGTCTTCCTTGATAGCCTAGTTCTAGTTCTTCCTTAAAAACTTAAATGAAAAAGGTGGAGTCACCCAATTCTTGAGTGACTTGACCATTAGTACTCACACCAGTATCCTCGGTAGATTAGGAATCCATTGTTGTCTCATCTGCTTCCAAATGTTATTAGCTTTTGCCTTCTATTCATCTCAATTTTATCAGTATTTATACAATTTTTGGCAAGATGACCAAGCTTTGTACAAATGAAGCATCTTATACCAGTATCTCTTTTCCTTATATGATGTTTAACACAAATCAAACCAATGTGTCCAAATTCTCAGTAGTAATGACATCTACACCAAGTATTGTAATGCCAACCAAATATTTCTTTCACAATTTTTTATGTAGGATTCAGTGTCTTTGTTTTGTAGTTTGATGCCTTGTGTCCATGTTTCTTACATTTATGATAGTTTCCTTCAAATTTTGGTTTCTCTTTGCATTCATTAGCATTGTGACCATGCTGATTGTAGTTATAGCATTTTTCATTAAATTTTTCTTTTCCATTACTCCAACATTTGTTTAATGTATGACCTATCTTACCACAATGATTGCAAGTAGGTATTTTATTCCTTTGAGCACTTTGTTTGGAGGATTCACTTTCTTCTCTATATCCAATTCCTACTTTTCCTTTTTTCTTGTACAGGTTTTGCTCGTTCAGTTGGTCCATGTCTACTTGATATTTCATCATTCTTTCATTGATTTGCTTCTCAATGTTTAGGTCATTTCTCAATCTTTCATTGATTTTTTTTTTGATCTCAGCTCATTTTTTATTCTTTCATTGATTTGTCTTTCAAAATTTAGATCATTCCTTATTCTTTCATTTATTTCTCTTAGGTTCATGATTTCCTCATTTGCTTTGGAGATTTGATCAATAAGGTCTACATGCTAAAGGGATTGGTTTTGGATCTCATTATTCCTTCTATTCATCTCTTCTTTTATCTTGTTTCTCTATTCCAATACTTCACATAACCTTACTAACTAAATTTCTTGTTCTCTTTTCAGCTTTCTTACTTCTTTTTGTAGGGAACCATTCTTCTCTAGGAGTTCTTTGATTGCATCATTTGCTTCATCTAAGCTACTTCAAGGGTGAAAGTCTTCAATTCTTTCTTCAATGTAGAGATGATCATTCATTTTATTTGCAAGTTCTTTTTTTCTTTTCAAGGATTGGGAAAGTTTCTCCTTAGCTTTCTTGATTTGGGAAATGGTCATTTCTAGATCCAACTTTTCATTGTCAATAGCTTTGTCAAGTCTAAATATCTCCATATCTTTGATCTTTTCTTAAGCTATTAGACTTTCTCCTAAGAACCACAAAGTTTTAATACCAATTTTTGGAAATATTCAAGACTATGCTAAGTTACTAAGAGGGGAGGGGTAAATCAGTAACTTCTAAAATTTCTACCAATTTTCAATTCTTAATCCAATAAACCAATCAGCATTTAATTCATCACATCTGATCTAATTGCATCCATGAGAAACTAAAAACATGAAAGCATCAACAACACTTGAACACAAACATTTGGTAACCCAAAAACCTTCCAAATAGAAAGTAAAACTGGGGTGGGGATGATACCCACAAACTTTAGTACTGCAACATAAAGTTGGCTTGTTAAGGCTTACACTGATCACTTCTAATGATTTTCCCTATTAGGAGAAAATAGCACTACTAGGTCCACCTTGTGAGAGTATTTATGAAAATACAATGAAGTATGCACTCGGTGAAGAGATTTAGAAAAGACCATTAGGTCTACCTTGTTAGGCAATTTTGACTAGTTCACCTATTAGGATGAAATAGTAGATCTATGGTATGCAATTCAATTTGTTAATGGAGATTCCTTAGTGTACTGATCACCTTCTATGATAGATTTTTCACTGCTACTCCTTGTATTGATATGGCCTTTACAATTATTTATCTATTTCATTCACAATGCATATGCTTTCACATTTGCATTCTTGCACATGTGTTACACATTCATTACATATTACATTGGATAGGATACAATACATCACATATATATACCAATCCAATTTACAAAATTACAAAGTCAACCATGAAACAAGTTAACACAAATATTACAAAGTCAGCCCACATGAACATACTCAGGTTTTGAAGACTAACTCGGTGAGGTTCTAATACTCAGCATCCACTATCACTACTTGGCATCATCATGCTCTTGGTAGATGTAAAAGCTTAGTCCATACTGATCACTTCCAAGTAGTCTTAAACTTAGTTTGCACTAGTGGCTTGGTAGATATTGTGCAACTTGGAAAACACTAAACCATTTGGTTACCATGAAGTAGCTTAGTTAACATTGGCTTCACATCACCTAAATTGGGAACTTGGTAAATACTATAAAGCTTGGTAAACATAGGCTTCACATCACATGAAGTTCTAGACTCTTCTAGAAAGTCTTCATCCTCATCCTAGGAATTTCTAGACTATTCTAGAAAGTCTTTATCCTCATCCAAAGTCTAGAGTCTTCTAGAAGATATCTTTAAACCTAATCCTAATCCCCTCCTAACCTTGTCACATTCCCTAAACATGGGTTAAAACTTACTAACCCAAGCCAAAGTTAACAAATATCTCCTCCTTCACCCACCCTCATTAAATACCATCGACTTACCTATCCCTAAGCTAATCCTAAACCATCCTAATCCATCCTCTAATCATTTGCACAGACCTAAGCAAGCTTAAAACCTTCCTAATCAAGCCCAAGTCGAAATTCCTCTCATCTCCTTCATAATATCCCAACCATAAAACTTTATGAAGTCCACTAGGCCATAAATGACTCTTCCAAGCCCTTTTATTTCTCTTACAAGCCATTATGAGGGTCTTTATGAAGATTTTATCCCTTGAGCCTCATTTGTTGACTCATCCTTCCCCTTTCCTCCATCCTCTCACCCTGTGACATGTGTCACTCCCTGATTGGCTTTAAGGAAGCACAATCCATGTGCTCTCCTCTCATGTAATCTGAGCCTTCCATAAGATTTTTCCCATCCTTGCATCCTAGCCCTTGATCCCTCAAGCCCTTTGCCTATTTAAGGAATCCTCTCCCAAGCCATTTTAACACAATCCATGAAGTAAAGTTATAATGCCATTTTAAGAAGCCATTTTACATCAAAAGCATACACTCACACCCAAATTCCAACTCCATTTGAAGCCCTTTTTGAAGCATAAAGCTTGAGCATACATCCTATCTATTTAGACAAAGCTACTCAACAAGAGAGCTTCTCATTGAGAGAGCCCATTAATGGCTCATATTCTCAATTGAGAGCTCATCTTAGTCCATCTTGAAGTTTATGAAATTTTTTTAGTTTGTAGAAGCTTTATTTAAATTTGGTTTCTATTAGCATACTAACATTGCTCATATACACTGCAAACTCGGTAACCATTGATAAACTTGGTATACACTGAAATTCTTGTTATGAAATGTTAAACTTCACACTAACTAAATCTGCTTGTTAACCACTAAGATTAGTCAACTGTATAATCTCGGTAGCTACTGAATTACATGGAAAACACTATAAACTATTCAATGAGCTTGGTAGCTATATAGAATCTTAATAAGTGTGTGTCACTAATAAAAAACTTGACTGATATGTCAACAATCTCCCCCTTTGGCATTAGTGACAAAAACACTTATTAGCCCAAAACTGAATACCTTGTATTCATCACCGTGTGATACTAGCTCGATCTATTTTTTAGATTTTTCAAAATTGATCTTTGTAAGTTATATACAGAGTATATCTTCAACATAGAATATTTCTCCCCCATACTATGTGATCTACTATCTACATATAACTTTTCTCTTATATACTTATCTCCTTGTATCTCTTCTCTTCTCCCCCTACTTGATAGTAATGCCAAATATTTATTCAACATATTTAGATGGAGACACCAAAATGAGATAAGAATTCAAAGTGTACCTTAAGGGTAATTTCCAAGGTTTTATCCTAGTTTTCTTGTAGTACCTTACATGTATGAATGGTAATTTTAACTTCAGCTAATAGTTCAATCATGTGGTCAATGATAGAGAAGTTATTATGTTGAATCAGAGTCATTGAATATATAATGTGTTTCTACATAGAATCCATGACTGGAAGGATCATCTTTTTTTTATCAACTAATGTTGACCAGATCCTTGCTTCTTCTCTCAATAACTCTGCTTGCATATCTGTCAAAAATATGATCTTCTTAAAATGTGTAGAGCTTGAGCTAGGGTCAAGTTGTAGCTGTTGAGCACTTGACTTAAGATTAATATCAATTTTGGACAATTTGTCCTTAACTTCCTTAGTATAATCAGTGACATCACATAGGTTGGAAAAATATGATGACACATTTGAATAGGATGCCTCAAGATTGACTAGAATTGTTGAGAGCTCAACTTGATGAATAGTTATTTTTTGAGCAATGTGCTCTAGCTCTTTATTATTGAATTTCTCTTCAACCTTTTCTACTAACTTCTCTTGTCCTTTGGTGTCTTTTTTGAACTTTTGGACTGCGTCTCCAAGATAAAACAAAATAGGTTGAGAAGAATCAACCTCAATTCTAATAGCCTCAGTCAAAATATTCTTGGCATCATCTATAATCTTATATTCTCTTTCTCTATCCTCTCTCAATCTTTGTTGCTTGGCCTTTTTCTAGAGGAGTTCACCAAATATGTGTATTTGGTCTATAGAAATTTTGTAGATATCCCATTTGGGAATTTCTATTTCCTCATCCAAATCTATATCTTCTTCTATCTATTTTCCTTTCAAAAATTTTGTACTTGGTTGAGTCTTAGGCTCAACTATCCTTGTACTTATTGCTTTAGTGCCTAGAATGGAAACAATAGTAGACATACTCGAGCTTGCAGTAAAAATTGATATAGCACTAACTAGTGGAATACCTACAACAATGTTAGAAGAATAAAAATTTGATGAAGTCAAAACTAAAGAATCCAAAACTAGAGTGGAAAAAATTGGAGAGCTTACCATGGATCCACTCAAAACTAAAAAAGTCAAAATTGGAGAGATGATGACTAAAGAACTTAAATTGGTAGATGACAAGACAATTTGCAGCTTGGTTGATGAAGTGGAGGTCACTTCTGTCAATGATATTTTGAGCTGTGTTAGTGCAAAGAGTGATTGGATATTTAATGTATTTCTAGCAAACTTTTTGAAGCTATCTCCATACATGATGTAGTCAAAGATTTTCTCGAGGAGTGAGGAAGTGAGGTAATGACTATAGCTACTATCTTTACTAGGTTAGTCTCCTCATCATCTTTCTTATCTACCTTGGTAGCTTCTTCACCCTAATCCTCTTCATCTTCCTTATTGTCAAAATGTGTCACTTCTTCAATAGTTTCCTCCTCATCTTTCTCCTTATCCTCTTCTTCATCAACATCCTTTACTTCAATTGGATATTCACTTGGTTTGTGAAGATGATAAATGTTCTTCCAAGTGTTTGTAGAATTCTTAACTATATGCTCTATATCTTTAACCAAAACTAAATAGGTATTAATCCTTAGAGTCATTTTATCTTCATTTTTCTTTAAAGACTGTTTCACCTCAGCATCTAATATGCTTGGTAGTAACTACCTCAAGGTTTGTGCATATATTTCTTTTACTATTTGTATGGAAAAATCTCCATCTTGGAATTAGTTTCTCTAGCAATTCATTAGAGATTTGAGAGACAATATGGTTTGGTGAGTACTTCCATTTGCCCATTTTACTCAGCACCAATTCTTCAACTTGTTTCTACTCTACCTCTCTCCTTGTCTCATACTTCAAAGATTAAAAATTTGTGATTCCAACACCTTCTTCCATTTACTTCATTTTTTCTTGAAAAGTGGGTGGAGGTTTGCTGAAAATAATGTCACCTCCTTTCTTCTTTGACCTCCTTGTGAAGACTAAAGTGGATGCCATTGCAAGCTTGGTGATGATCACCTTGCCCTTTTTCGTCAAAGGTTCTTCTTCTTGTTGTTCTAATTCTTCTTCATCCTCTACATGTTCTTCATCTTCACCTTTTCCCTTAGTTAACATGAGAGGTGCACTAGATTTTAGTTTGGCTATCCTCCTCTTGCCTTTTTTAATCGCCTAAGGCAGCTTTATTTCCAGCTCTATTCTTGCCTTTGCCTCTTCATAAGTACCAAAATAAGGGGCCTTGGTATCAACGGGTTCATTGATAAGGGTTTCAATTATATCCTTGGTCTCATCAATGTTTACCTCATAACCAAGAGGTTTGACCCACACAACTCTAGGCTTGACTGCTTGGATGTATACCTTGTCACAATCAACCATGAAGCACACATCATCCTTGTAGTCCTCAACTAACTTCTTAGGTATCTTAAACCTATTTTTATTTTATCTTTGAACACATCAAAGTAGTTGTCCATAATGTTGGCATAATTCTTTCCCATTTTTGCAGTATATTCATTTATATGGTATAGAACAGGCACATATTTTCTCCAAACTACAGTACCTTTGGAAGGGAAGAACTTTTGAACATAAAAGAATAAACATGTTAATAGAGAACCAAATTTGCATGGCTTATTCTTGGAAGTTCTAATACCTTCCATATTTTTTTTGAATTACCTCAACAATAACTTGGCAAGGTCATAAGATAAGTTATTCTTCACCACTTTATATGCCAAGTCCATAGCTTCACATGACATGTTGATAAATGGCTTGAACTATATATCTTATGGGCTATAACATGACTACCAAACTTTAACTCTACATCTATGACACTACTTATTTTCATGCCTCTGCCATCCCACTCAACTAGGGTTTTCTTTTCTAATTCTGCTCGACCTAGGATTTTGGTCATTTTCGCTTTGGCAAGCATGGGAAGGCCATTGTGCACCCAACTAAGGATATACCTATTCCATTTTATTTGAAACTCTCAGGCATATGGGTAATTTGATTTAATCCTTTTACTTCCAAATGTTGATGCTCAAGTTTCAGGGTTCCATCAACACACAACTAACCTAGGGCATCATCCATCTCAAGAGCACTAATTTCTTGAATTGCACATTTAAAATGAGTTCAAATGTCATTAACAAGAAGTACCTTGGGATAATTTGAAATTGAGCTCCGCTGGGGTCTAGGGTTTCAACAACTACATGCACGAGCCTGAAATTTGGCTCCTTCCATTCAACACCTCAAACCACCATGTCAAAACCTTTCTTCACCTTGAGAGAACTTTAGAAACTTTTGTAGGAAATTTGTTCAAGTCACTTGATCGCATAGAAAATAGCTCTTCGCAATAGCACTCAAAACTTCATGGTGAGAAATGAATTCGCTTCCATGCCTTTTGTCAAAAAAATTCCATTAATGCTCAATATGGTGGTAGATGAGTTGACATTGTGCTTGAAGATTATCATCCACTAATTTGTTTGATTACTCGGTGAAGTCTTCATGACTTAGTAACCATAAGTGCTTTTGTTACTCCTGACCTTGCTTGGTAGAGTCTATGACCCGACCTTACTCAATAGAGAAGGTAACTTGATAAAGACTGATATAGATCTTTCTTAGTGATCCCTTTGTATCTTTCATGGATTTGGATCTTTGTTACCTTTCAACTGGAACTAATTCTAATGTCTTCTTTGATAGCTTGGTTCTAGTTCTTCCTTATGAATTTAATAGGAAATGGTGGAGTCACCCAATTTTTGAGTGACTTGACCATGATTACTCAGACTAGTATCCTTGGTAGACTTAGGAATCCATTTTTGTCTCACCTTCTTTCAAATATTATCAGCTTTGGCCTTCTTTTCATCTTCAATTTTACAAGTATTCATACAGTTTTTGGCAAGATGACTAAGCTTTGTACATGTGAAACATCTTATAGTGGTGTCTCTTTTCCCAATATGATGCTTAACACAATTCATACCAATGTGTCCAAATTCTCCATAGCAATAACATCTACAGTAGCTATTGTAATCCCAACCAAATATTGCATTCACAATTTGTTCTACAAGATTCAATGTCTTTGTTTTGCAGTTTGATGCCTTGTGTCCATGTTTCTTACATTTCTGACAATTGCCTTTAAATTTTGGTTTCTCTTTACATTCATTAGCCTTGTGACCATGTTGATTGTAGTTGTAGCATTTTTCATTAAATTTTTCTTTTCCATTACTCTAACATTTGTTTGATGTATGACCTATCTTACCAAAATGATTGCAAGTAGGTCTTTTATTCCATTGAGCACCTTGTTTGGAGGATTCACCTTCTTCTTTGTATCCAATTCTTGTTTTTCCTTTTTTCCTTGTAGAGGTTTTTCTCATTCAATTGATTCATTTTTGCTTGAGATTTCATCATTCTTTCATTGATTTTCTTCTCAGTGTTTAGGTCATTTCTCAATCTTTTACTAAAATTTTTTTTTGATCTTAGCTCATTTTTTATTCTTTCATTGATTTGTATTTCAAAATTTAGATCATTCCTTATTCTTATATTATTTCTCTTAGGCTCATGATTTTCTCATTTGCATTGGATATTTGATCAATAAGCTATGCATGCTGAAGGGATTGGTTCTAGATCTCATTGTTCCTTCCAACCATCTTTTCTTTGATCTTGTTTCTCTATTCCAAGACTTCACATAACCTTAGTGACTAAATTTCTTGTTCTCTTTTCAGCTTTCTTGCTTCTTTTTATATGGAACTATTCTTATCTAGGAGTTCTTTGATTGCATCATCTACTTCATCTAAACTACTTGAAGGGTGAAAGTCTTCAATTCTTTCTTCAATTTAGAGATGATCATTCATTTGATTTTCAAGTTCTTTTCTTCTTTTCAAGGATTGGGAAAGTTGCTCCTTGGCTTTCTTAAGGTTGGCAATGGCCATTTCCAAATCCAACTTTTCATTGTCAATAGTTTTGTCAAGTCTAAATATCTCCATATCTTTGATCTTTTCTTAAGCTATTAGACTTTCTCCTGAGAACCACAAAGTTTTAATACCAATTGTTGGAAATATTCAAGACTATGCTAAGTTATTGAGAGGGGAGGGGTGAATCAGTAACTTCTAAAATTTCTACCAATTTTCAATTCTTAATCCAATAAACCAATTAGCATTTAATTCATTGCATCTAATCTAATTGCATGCATGAG
This sequence comes from Cupressus sempervirens, assembly GCA_028749045.1. Classification (NCBI taxonomy): domain Eukaryota; kingdom Viridiplantae; phylum Streptophyta; class Pinopsida; order Cupressales; family Cupressaceae; genus Cupressus; species Cupressus sempervirens. The sequence goes on from CM053784.1 coordinate 690,321,404, forward strand.
AAACTAAAAACATAAAAACATCCACAACACTTCAACACAAAGATTTGGTGACCCAAAAACCTTCCAAATAGAAAGTAAAACTGGGGTGGGGATGATACTCACAAATGTTAGTACTACAACATAAAGTTGGATTTTTAAGGGTTACATCGATCACTTCTGATGATCTGCCCTATTAGGAGCAAATAGGACTAGTAGGTCCACCTTATGAGAGGATTTACAGATATATAATGAAGTATGCACTTGGTGAAGAGATTTAGAAAAGACTATTATGCCCATCTTGTTAGAGGATTTTGACTAGTTCACCTATTAGGATGAAATAGTTGATCTCTGGTATGAAATTGAGTTTCTTGACTTAGTGTACTAATCACCTTTTATGATAGATTTTTCACTGTTTCTCCTTGTATTGATATAGCCTTTACAATTCTTTATCTACTGCATTCACAATACCTATGCTTGCACATTCACATTCTTGCACTTATGTTATACATTCATTAAATATTACATTGGATATGATACAATACATCACATATATATACCAATCCAATTTACAAAATTACAAAGTTCACCATGATAGAAGTTAACAGAAGTATTACGAAGTCATCCCACATGAAGATACTCAGGTTTTGAAGACTGACTTGGTGAGGTTCTGATACTTTGCATCCACTATCATTACTTGGCATCATCATTCTCTTTGTAAATGTAGAAGCTTAATCCATACTGGTCAGTTTCAAGTATTCTTGAACTCGGTCTACACTGGTGGCTCAATAGATATTGTACAACTTGGCAAACACTGAATCACTTGGTTACCATGAAGTAGCTCGGTTAACATTGGCTTCACATCACCTAAACTATGAATTCAGTAGATAATATAAAGCTTGATAAACATAGGCTTCACATCACATTAACTACAAACTTGGTATACACTAAAATTCTTGGTTTGAACTGCTAAACTTTGCACTAACTGAATTTTCTCAACAATGGTTGTGATTAGTCCAAAAGACTTGGTAGCAATTGTTGAAGCTTAGTGGCTATTAAATTACATGGAAAACATTGTAAAGTATTCAATGAGCTTGGTAGCTATACAAAATCTAAGTAAATGTGTGTCACTAATAACAAACTTGACTGATACATAACCAATTATGGTATGTATTAGACCAAATATTGGACATGTTGTGGGAATTGTTAGCAGGTATATGAGTCATCCTAAGATTAAGCATTGGGATGCAATAAAATAGATTCTTAGATATTTGAGAGGTACTTCTAGTAAATGTTTACATTTTAGGGGCTCTAGTATTGATTTACAAGGTTGTGTTGATTCAAATTCTTTAGAGGATCTAGATACCAACTGGCCTACTACAAGATATGTATTTACTATTGGTAGGGTAGTACCAAGTTGGATTTCTCAATTACAAAAGGTGAATTGTTTATCCACTATAGAGATAGAGTGTTTTTTTCACAGAGGTAATCAAGGAGATGATATGGCTTCAATTCTTTATTGAATAATTAGGGCTCCCATAGAGGGATAATTATCTACATATAGATAACCATAGTGTCATTCATATTGCCAAGAATTTTGTTTTACACTCAAAGACAAAATCCATACACTTGTGGTACCATTTTATTTAGTCAGTTTTGGATCCTAGAAAGTTAAATCTAGAAAATATTCATATAGATGATAATCCAATAGATATGTTTACAAAGGTAGTGATAAGGGAGACATTGAACTCCTCTTCATCTTAGGTTGGTCTTCTAGATTGAACACAATAAAAGAACAATAGAGTCTAGGGTTGTTTTACATTCTAGTGGGAGTTATAGGTTTGTCATTGCTATAATCAATCTTGGCCAAGTGGGAGGCTATATTTTTGGAGTTTAATTAGTCTACTAGAAGTGGGCGATTATTTTTATGTGGAGCTTAATCATACATAATGGTAAATTTCTCCACCCTTTATTCAATGTAATTTCCTCACAATTTTTTTATAGAGGTTTGGGGCAGCACCCCCATGCTCTAGGGATCAAGGGGAAATGTCCCTTGTGGGGTCCTGGGGCAGCACCCTAGGTGGGGTCAAGGGTCAGTGTTTCTTGTGCAGGCACACCCCAAAGACAAAAATGAATTTTTTTATTGTTAAAGGCATCAGGAGTTAATCTTTTCTATTGAATGAGTTAGTCTAGTCCTAATCTTGTAAGCATAAAAAGATTGTAGAAAATGTCTTAGGGTTAGGGATTGTATGATGTGTGAAGATGATTTATTATCGTTTTGTAGTAATATTTCCCATTGCAAGATTGCAAATTGTAATCTAATTGAAGTGAATGGATAATAAGAATATTAGACTTATTATTTGGTGGATGTAGCCCAAGGATTGGGTGAACCACATTAAATCTTTGTGTCTTATGTTCTCTTCTATGTTTTTTTATTGTTTTATCATATTAGTTATATTTCTATGTAATTATTAATTTTGTCTCTCTAAACCTAACAAATAGTTGTTACAAGAGGAGAGACACAAAGGTTTGGATTCCCTTCAAAGATTCACAAACAAAAAGAGATAAGCTTACATATTATTATAGAGATCAACTAACACAATTTAAGGAAGAAATTTAAAAAAAAAACTAATTTGTTAAAGAAGATAATCCAACTTGCCAACACCAAATTGTAATAATACATCATCTAGTGGAATTGGACCATTGATATTGTCTAAGCACATAAAAAATAAAGAGAAAAAACATAATAGTTGGGTCATTCCATAAATATATTTAGCTAATCCTTGAAAAATATGCATGCACTCACTTATAGGGAGTAAGACTAAATAGTTGGTTAAAGGTGTCAAGTATCGTCCCACTCAATTGGTTCAAAGAAATATCAAGCTTACCCAAAGCCATGGAATACCCTAGAGTGTCACATAGAGTTCCATTAAATGAACTATTGTGGAGATCCCTCCAACCACAATACATTTTAAAGAAAATATTTTCAATTACAATGTATGTTTTTTACCAATTCAAACAATATAATTTAACATTGAAAATATATCTTTGAATTTTTTATAATTAGATGACATAGCTATTTTTTCAACATGCTTTAGATCAAACTCTATAAATTATTATTAAAAAAAATCAATGTACTTGGATCAAACATTATGATTTATCATTAAAGATATATCTTCAAAATGTTTTCTTTTAAATTATATTGTAGATTTATCATGTTACTCTTTGTAAAAACCACCCCAACAAAACTAGTGCCACATCAACATCTCCACAAAAGGTGGAAAATTCAATGGAGACAAGATCATTTAAATATTGACCAGTCAATAAAAATTTTAATTACCATTAAGTTAAAGAAAATACACATATATGTACAAGTATGACTATAGGAGATAAAAGAAAAAGTTCTAAAAGAAACCATAACCACTTACCAAAGTACCAACATGTTCCTAACATATCGTCCAAGTTGACAGAGGCTCCTTAACCTTTCCAAGAACACAAGAAGGAAAGAATATTGTAGGAGTGTTTTACCACCATACCATGAATTTGTGAAGCTTCCCCTAAATCTTTCCTAACATGTAGGATACCCGACTTGACAAAGAGGAAGACTAACCAAGCAAAATTACAAGAAGTAATGGAATTGTGCTCAACAAATACATTATAACTTATTTCTAGTATAAGTGAGAAGTGTTCTCTATCAAATAGTATCCCAAATATAAGATCATATCTTGAGCTCATTGGGCAAGCCTAGAATAGTGGGTGCCACTTTTGTGGCATGAACAAATTTGGAAACCAATGAGAGTTTCCAATTTTCATTTTGTAACCATTTGCATGAACATTAGAAATACGTCTGTGCAAACATGCTTTGCATATAGGTTCGCGTTAACATTCTTAAATCAAAATGGTTGTGTTCACATGAATATGAGAATAATATATTTGTGATTTATGCTTAAAAGCCACCATTTATCATTTTACCTTTCATTTTTATAGTGTGGTTAAATTGTTTTGGAAGTTGGAGAGAATGTCTCAGAGTGTTGAGTGAGCTATGTCATTTTCCTCCAAATTTTGGTCATTGCTCTATTTCAAGTATGTTTATATGTGATTATTTTATTTTTTAAAAAGTTTTCAAAGAGTATTTTAATGTTAATTTAGTATTTTTATTGCTTTTTAATGTCAGTTAATTATATTAATTTTTAATTTATAGTATTTTTAATTGGTTAATTGTATATTAGTGTTATTAGAAAAATATTGGAAAACCATTAGAAAATATTAGAAAAACATTAGAAAATATTAAAAAAACATTAGTCTAGAATATTAGAAAAATATTACTATAACATTAGGAAACAAATTTAAAAAAACATTTGTGTGATTAAATAAATATTAGCAAATATTAGAAAAAACACTAAAAATCACTAGAAAATATTTTCAAAAATATTAGTCTAGAATATTAGAAAAACATTAGAAAATATTCTAAATATGTTAAAATCTAGAATATTAGAAAAATACTAGTAAAATATTAAAAAATACATTGAGGAAAATATTAATGTTATTAGAAAATATTAGAAAAAAATAGAAAATATTAGAAAATATTAAAAAAATATTAGTCTATAATATTAGAAAATATTAGAAAAATATTAGAAAATATTAAAAAAATACATTAGTCAAGAATATTAGAAAACATTAGAAAAACATTAGAAAATATTAAAAAAAACATTAATCTAGAATATTAGAAAAATATTAGTATAACATTATGAAAATTTTTTAGAAAAAATATTAGAGTTATTAGAAAAATATTAGAATATATATTAGAATAAATATTAGAAAATATTAGAAAAAATAATAGAAAATATTAGAAAAGCACTAGAAGACATTAAAAAACCATTACTCTATATTAGAAAAATATTAATTAGACATTAAAAAAAAAATTTAGAAAAATAATAGTATCACATTAGAAAACAAAACATAATGATTTAAAAAGTCTAACCCTAACACTATATATAATTGTAATTCTATAACCCTAATTCTAATCTTAACCCTAACCCTAAGCCAAACCCTAACTCTTACTCTAGCTCTAACTCAAACTTTAACCCTAACTCTAGCCCTAATTTTAACCCTAACCCTAATCCTAATCTTAACTCTATCACTAACCCTAACCCTAACTCTTGTCCTAACTCTAACTCAAACCCTAACTCTAACTTTAACCTAACTCTAACTCTAATTGTAACCCTAACCCTAATACTAAACCTAACTCTAACACTAACCCTAACACTAATTCTAACTCTAACTCAAATCCTAACTCAAACCCTTTAATTCTAACCCTAATCCTAACCCTAGTCCTAACTCTAACTCTAATTGTATCCCTAATTGTAATCATGTCTCTAATTCCACCTCTAACCCTATATATAACCCTAGTTCTATAACCCTAATTCTAATCTTAATTATAACTCTAACTCTAACTCTAGCTCAAACCCTAACTAGCTCTAGCTCTAACTTGAACAATAATTATAACTCTAATTACATAACCCTAACCCTAATGCTAACCCAAACTTTAACTATACCCAGGTATTGTTAACCCTAGAACTCTGATTCTAATTCTTAACCCTAACCTTAAGCCAAACCCTAACTCTTATTATAGCTCTAACTTAAACTCTAACCCTAACTCTATCCCTAGTCTAACCCTAACCCTAACCCTATTCTAACTCTAGCTTTAACAACTCAAACCCTAACTCTAACACTAATATAACCCTATCCCTAACCCTAATCTAACTCTACCTCTAACTCTAACTCAAACCCTAACTCTAATCCCAATCTAACCCTAACCCTAAGCCAACCCCTAACTCTAGCTCTGGATCTAACTCTAACTCTAACCCTACTTCAAATCCTAACCCTAACCCTAATCCTAACTTGATGAGGACACAACCCAACAACCAAAATAGACACAATACAAAGGGGAAATTATATTAACTGAGAAAATAAGCTGGTACAAATAGTGCAGAGAAAAATAAACTCAAAACATGCCCTGCGGGCTTATAATAGCATAAATCTGGAGAATATTTCTCCTTTTAGCACCTCCTCTCAAGCTCCAATCCGAACTGCCTTTTTCAATGCCAGAAATCTCCTTAAATAGACCTCGGAGGGTTAAGAACTAGGAGTACATTCTAGAAAGTGCTAGTAGGCATCCACCGACAAAATAGAAGGTTCCGGAAGCTGCGTTAGAAGTCGGTGCAATTCTAGAAGAATCCAGAAACGGTAGCCGAACTTCCGAGAGGCATAACTTTTAAACCGTAACTCCGATTGACGAACCGTTTACATTTTCAGAAAGCTCTCGAAGCGCTCTATAGCCCTATGGACAAGCTTTGCTCATCCCCCATTTTTTGACCCTTTTCGAGGTCATTTAATGCCCCAAACCTGACTTTGAAGCATTCTTAGGAGGTCTCAAAAACTCGAAAAACTGCAATAACTTTCAAACCGTGGGGCCTTTTGACCTGATTCTTTTTCTGGAATGCTCTAAATCTCAATTACCTTCATCTGGCCAAGTCACACCTTCTAGGTCACCAAAATGATGGTCAAATTGCATGCTCCTATTTTTTTGGGAGTCTTAAATGCACTGATAGTTGAACTATGAGAGTTGGAACCTTTATTTGAGCCAAATGGGTATCCAAAAATGTAAAGACATAAAATAGAAACTAAGTCTAAGTACGTTTTTTGGGTGACACAGGATTGCCCTTATACCTCTGGATGCTCCTGCATCAGACACCCAGGGTAGATTGAAAAGTGACCCTGTCACTTTATGGATGGTAGAGGAAATCCCAAATGGGAAACCTCAGCTGCTGAAATCCAAGTTGAGTCTTCGATTGGTCATCCTTTCCATTTGACCAAATACTCTTCATACTGTCTGTTTCTAGTACTCCTACCCACACGATGATCTAGAATGTCTTCTATCTCCTCCTTCTTAGAAGCAGGAATTGGGCATGGCTCTAAAACCAGCTCCTCATCTGCACCATCATCGTGATACTCTGTCAAATCTGCAATGTTGAAAATGGGAGAAATGTGAATACCATCTGGCAGCTCCACCTCATATGCATTTCCTGAGTTATGTTTCTTCAAAATTTTGCAGGGGCCAAATTTTTTCATTTTCAGCTTGTTGTAAGTACCAACTGGAAATCTTTCTTTTCGTAAGTGCACCATGACAAGATCCCCTACTTGGAATTCCTTATGTCTTCTCCTTTGATCAGCCCTAGCTTTATACTCTTGATTCATCTTGATAATGTGTGCTTGGACCTCCTCATGTAGACGCTTGATGTGTTCAGCAAAATCCTCAGCTTCTGCACTTGTTCTCTCCCCTTGTTCTATCTTCCTCAATTTTGGTGCAGTCCTTGGGCTATTCCCATATACAATTTGAAATGGTGATTTTCCAGTACTCCTATTTATAGAGTTATTATAAGCAAACTCTGCCTGTGGTAGAATCAAATCCCATCCCTTGGGCTTATCCCCAACTAAACATCTCAGCAAATTTCCCAAAATTCTATTTACCACTTCTGTTTGGACATCAGTCTGTGGGTGATGCGTGGAACTGAATTTCAAGTCTGTTCTCAACTTCTTCCACAATGTCCTCCAGAAATACCCCACAAATTTAGTATCTCAGTCAGAAACTATACTCCTTGGAAGACCATGTAGTCTTACCACCTCTTTGAAAAACAAGTCTGCAATATGGACAGCATCATGAGTTTTGTGGCATGGAATGAAATGTGCCATTTTGGAGAACCTATCAACCACCACGAATACTGAGTCATTACCCCTTTGTGTCCTTGGCAATCCAAGAACAAAATCCATACTTATGTCCTCCCATGGCCTTGATGGAACAGGCAATGGCTGATATAGGCCAGTATTTTGACTAAACCCCTTGGCCACTTGACAAACCTGGCAACTCTGTACAAACTTCTTCACATCCTGTGTAATTTGAGGCCAAAAATAATGTTCTCTAAGAATGGAAATGGTCTTATCCCGACCAAAATGTCCTGCCATCCCTCCACTGTGTTTCTCCTTAATCAGATTTTCCCTCATGGAACTCCTTGGAATGCACAATTGACTACCTTTGAACAACATGCCATCTTGAATCAAATAGTCTAACCACTTGGTTCTATCTATAGCCACAGGTTCTTTACAAGCTTTCCATGCTTCAGCAAAATTAGGATCCTCAGGGTACAAATTCTTGAGTTCATCAAACCCAACTACTTCAACCTGCATTGTTGTAAGCAACAATTGTCTCCTACTTAATGCATCTGCAACCCTGTTAGATTTTCCACTTCTATGCTTCAACACAAATGTATAACTCTGCAAGAATTCTACCCACTTCATATGCCTCTGATTCAATTTACCTTGGCTATTTAGGTACAGTAATGCCTGATGATCAGTATACAAAACAAATTCCTTTGGCAATAAATAATGCCTCCATTTCTTTAAGGCCTGAACTATTGCATAGAACTCTTGATCATAAACAGAATACTTCTTTGCATCATTCAATTTTTCACTAAAATATGCAATAGGATTACCTTCTTGGCTTAGTACGGCCCCAATAGCGCTACCACTGGCATCACAATCCACCTGGAATACTTTTCTAAAATCTGGAAGTGCCAACACAGGCTGTTCAGTCACCTTCTTCTTCAAAAATTCAAAACTTCTCGCAGCTACTGTAGTCCATTTGAACTCTTTTCTATCCCCTCTTATTGTATCAGTTAGAGGTGCACATATGCCACTGAAATTCTTAATAAACTTTCTGTAAAAACTAACCAGACCATGAAATGATCTTACCTCAGTAGCAGACCTTGGAGTAGGCCATTCCAAGATGGCTTTTACCTTCTCTGGATCCATTTTGAGACCTTCAGGTGATATAACAAATCCCAAATAGACTAACTCCCTTTTTGCAAAGACACACTTCTTTAGATTAATTAACAGTTTCTCTTCCCTTAGCCTTTCAAGGACACTACGAATATGCAGTAAATGTTCTTCCAAAGTCTTGCTGAAAATTAAAATATCATCCAAATAGACAATAACAAATTTTCCCAAGAACTTCTTAAGTACCTCATTCATGAGCCGCATGAAGGTGCTTGGGGCGTTCGTCAATCCAAAGGGCATGACTAACCACTCATAAAGACCCTCCTTGGTCTTGAAGGCTATTTTCCACTCATCTCCTTCTCGAATCCGTATCTGATGATAGCCACTCTTCAGATCTATCTTTGTGAAGTATTGAGCTCCACTCAAGCAGTCCATAAGATCATCCATCCTTGGTAAAGGAAATCGGTACTTGATGGTTATCCTATTTATAGCTCGAGAATCTGTACACATCCTCCACTCTCCATCCTTCTTTGGTGCAAGTACTGCAGGTACTGCACATGGACTCAGGCTCTCTCAAATCAAGCCCTTCCTCAACAGCTCCTGAACCTGTCTATTTAGCTCCTCTGTTTCAATAGGAGTCATCCTGTGAGCAGCCTTGTTAGGAAAACTAGCTCCTGGAATCAGATCTATTTGATGACTGATTTGCCTTACTGGTGGCAATCCATCTGGAACATTATCAGAGATAATATCTCCAAATTCTCCTAGTAAATCTGAAACTTCAAATGGTATTTCACTACTACCTTCTTTATCTTTTCTAGGAATCAAAGCATAGCACATGCGCTGATGTTTCATGCCATCTAAAAACTTCCTTCCATCAACAAGACAAATCCTAGCACTGCTACATACCTTTTCACCTTCCTTTTTCATGGGCTTCAATTTGTGGCGAACTCCATCCTTTGTCAGAGAGTATGTGTTTGCATGTCCATCATGTATTGCATGTCTATCAAACTGCCATGGTCTACCCAAAAATAGATGGCAAACATCCATCGAAATAACATCACAGAGGACTTCATCATGGTAACTACCAATTTTGAATTTTACTAAACATTGTTCACTTACCAGGACCTTATGATCATCTTTTACCCAAGAAATTCGATAGGGCTGGGGATGTTTCTCCCTCTTGAGCTTCAGCTTAGAGACCATCTCTTCGGATACCAAGTTATCAGTGCTACCACCATCAATGATCACATCACAACATTTATCCTGACATTTGCATCTGGTACGGAACAAGCTCCTCCGTTGTCCTGGTTCATTTTCACCACTTAGTAGGACTCTTTCATTTACCAAGGTCTCTCCTCTTTCTGCATCCTCTGAATGTGATGATTGTGAATCCTCATCCACATGAGCAACCCTAGCTTGGCCCTCAGTTCTCCTATCTGTCCTTCCTTGTCGTTGAGGGCATTCAAAGGCACGATGACCTTCTTCATTGCAATGGAAATAGGTACCATGGAAGCCTCCTCTTCCTTTCCCATGTCCTCTACCTCTTCCTCTTTGATTTCCAAAGTCTTGATCACGGGAGCGGTTGAAACCCTCATTCCTCTGGTTCCTGCTAGTACCCTCATCTTCATTTTTCTTTTGAGTTTCATTGCGGCCTCCAGATGATCTACTGCTTCCCCTTCCTCCTTGACTGCGCCCTCTTTGTCTTCCTTCAAACCTTTTACTGAACTTCTCTTCGACTCGTAGGGCAAACTGGTATGCTTCTTCAACACTGGTCATTCTTACCAGACTCAGTTCCTCCTAGATGCTAGGTCGTAACCCACTGATATAACGAGCAACCTTCTCCTTATTTGCTTCTGCATGCCCCGCTCTAATCAGGAGTCGGTAAAACTCCTCTGTATATTCTTGGACTGATCTTCCTGCTTGCTTTAACCCATGCATCTTCTTAAATAGATCAAGCTCGTAGTCCATAGGAATGAACTGCTTCTTCAATTTGTCCACCATGCGATCCCATCTTGTGATCTTCTCCTTTCCTCTTCTAAGTCTTTCTAGTTGAATCTCTTGCCACCAAATTTTGGCATGGCCTTTTAGTTTTGCCTTTGCAAACTTAACCCTATCTAGGTCCCTTATATCCTCATACTCAAAGTATTCGTCCAATTCATTGATCCAATCGATCAACTCATCTGGTTTCAAATTTCTCGAAAATATACCCACTTCAATTGTAGGTCTTTTCCCAAACCTAGAAATGGCCCTAAAAAGCCTTTCCTCTACAGGATTCAGAACTTCCCCGTCAACTTCCATTACTTCCTCTTCATTGTCATCCTCACTATTATCATCTACGGCAATATTTGCTCCTCTACGAAGCTCCTCTTGCAATGCTTGTACCTGTCTCTGGAGGGCTCTAACCTCCTCAGGATCAATAGCTCTGGCCCTTCCACCACACTCTCTTCGTGGAGGCATCTTCTAACTCGAACCCACAACCACACAGTCCTGGTGCAAACTGCCTCACAGTCGGCACTCTGTCTACACACTCAGGAAAACCCGCTCTGATACCACTTGATGAGGACAAAACCCAACAACCAGAATAGACACAATACAAAGGGGAAATTATATTAACTGAGAAAATAAGCTGGTACAAACAGTGCAGAGAAAAATAAACTCAAAACATGCCCTACGGGCTTACAATAGCATAAATCTGGAGAATATTTCTCCTTTTAGCACCTCCTCTCAAGCTCCAATCCGAACTGCCTTTTTCAATGCCAGAAATCTCCTTAAATAGACCTCGGAGGGTTAAGGACTAGGAGTACATTCTAGAAAGTTCTAGTAGGCATCCACCGACAAAATAGAAGGTTCCGGAAGCTGCGTTAGAAGTCGGTGCAATTCTAGAAGAATCCAGAAACGATAGCCGAACTTCCGGGAGGCATAACTTTTAAACCGTAACTCCGATTGACGAACCGTTTACATTTTCGGAAAGCTCTCGAAGTGCTCTATAGCCCTATGGACAAGCTTTGCTCGTCCCCCATTTTTTGACCCTTTTCGAGGTCATTTAATGCCCCAAACCTGACTTTGAAGCATTCTTAGGAGGTCTCAAAAACCCGAAAAACTGCAATAACTTTCAAACCGTGGGGCCTTTTGACCTGATTCTTTTTCTGGAATGCTCTAAATCTCAATTACCTTCATCTGGCCAAGTCACACCTTCTAGGTCACCAAAATGATGGTCAAATTGCATGCTCCTATTTTTTCGGGAGTCTTAAATGCACTAATAGTTGAACTATGAGAGTTGGAACCTTTATTTGAGCCAAATGGGTATCCAAAAATGTAAAGACATAAAATAGAAACTAAGTCTAAGTACATTTTTTGGGTGACACAGGATTGCCCTTATACCTCTGGATGCTCCTGCATCATAACTCTATCTCTAAACCTAACCATAACTCTAATTCCACTCCTAACCCTAACCCTAATTATAACTCTAATTGTAACCCTAACCCTAATGCTAACCTAAACTTTAACTATACCCCTATTGTTAACCATAGAACTCTAACTCTAGCCCTAGTTATGTAACCCAAATTCTAATCTTAATTATAACTTTAACTCTAACTCTAGCTCTAACTCTCACTAGCTCTAACTCTAACTCAAACCATAATTATAACTCTAATTACATAATCCTAACCCTGATGCTAACTAGAGCTTTAACTATAGCTAGGCATTGTTAACCCTAGAACTCTAAATCTAATTCTTAACCCTAACCCTAAGCCAAACCCTAACTCTAACTCTAGCTTAAACTCAAACTCAAACCCTGACTCTAACCCTAATCTAAGGCTAACCCTAACCCTAGAACTCTAACTCTAACCCTAACTCTAAACATAATCCTTACCCTCTAATCCTAACTCTAACACTAACCCTAACTCTAATCATAACCCTAATCCTAATTCTATCTCTAGTTGTAACCCTATCCCTATTCCTGACCCTAACCCTAACCCTAATAAGCTCTTTTTGTCACATATGATATAGATGTGTAGATTAGATGATATATGATTTGTATCTTTTAAATATAAATTTGTGTACTAGAAGCTACATGTATGTATGTGTATTTACAATTTATATTAGCTCGGTAATTGTAGATATGACTTCACATGATTAGCTTGAGGGTGATGATTCTCTTGATGTGACTCCTACTAGTGTGGCTCATGGTGGGGCTCATGGTGTGGCTCATCGTCTAGGTCCTGTTGTGGCTATTGGGGAAACTCCTAGTGTGGCTCCTAGTGGAGGCCTTGCTGTGGCACCTCCATGCATTGATATTGATGTACTATTTTCATTTATTGAGTAGGAGGTTACTAGATTAGAGTAGTCTATACTCTCCTCTGATGATAGTGTATATAGAGACATCTGTGCAACCATATGTAGGAGTTTATAGGATCTAACTACTAGATTCAAAGCACATCATTCTTTTACCCTTGATTTATTAGTTGTCATATCTAGGGAGCTTAGAGATGAGGTTTTGAGAGATACATCTTTTGAGGATGTCAAGAAGGTGGCCCCAAAAGATGTCATCAAACAAGATTTCTTTCCATCATATGAGGGTACCTAGGGAAAGGTGAAGGGCTATATAGTGACACATTGCATAGATCTTGTTGTCACTAGTATGACCTATCCTCATTTCTTAGTTGTGCATGGTCATTATCCTAATAACAATCAAATTCCTCTTTGTTTTGCACAACACTTATAGGCTAAGTTCCTTGAGGGGCTCAATGTCAACTACTTAGATATTCCATAATATTGCAGATAGGGGGGTGGTCAAATCACAAATCATGACTAGTATCACATTGTAGAGCATCTACCACCTCTAAATGTCAGATAGTTGATTGGGCAAAGACTTCCTCTAGTGATTCCAACACCAGCTCCTATTGCTGATAGAGTTGTGATTGCTTCCCATAGGGGAGAAATTTATAGTATTGGATACATTACATCTATGAATACCAATATCGCATCTAACTCTTTTGGTCAATATATTTACACTTGATGGAGTCATCCAGGTTGAGCATCTTCAAAGGCATCGAGTAGCACTTTAGGCACCTCCCTTCATGAGGCATATAGATTTGTTGGACTACCATTGCCAAGTGATTTCCATGCTCTTTCTGGATAGTACACACATATGGTTCTAGTGTTGTATTTTTTGGAGGACTTTTTGTAGGGTATCAGTGATATTTCTAATACACAGGGGATACTAGTTCACTCAATGATGGACACCATTAGACTATATCAATGCTACATAGTTCCATACGCATAGACCACACCAGTGACAATCACCATCAGCATAGCTCACAATATTCTACACTAGGCTCATGGCGCTCTACAAATGGCTTGAGCATACAAGTTGGAGATGTTAGGATCATAGTTAAGGGCCTTGATGATTTTGGTTAGTAGATATCAGGGCTATCTGAGATTGATACTAGTCAAAGCATGGGATTTTCATTGTACATGGACATGTTATTCTAGATTAGTACCAATTCTACACCATTACCCATGTAGTTACACATGCCACTTCACTTGTCATTACTAACAGTTGAAGATTCTGGTGCTGAGAGTGCTTTAGGAGATTGTGGCACTAAAAGTGCTTCAGTGGGTGTTGGAGCTTCAAGAGATATTGGAGCTACATGAGATGTTAGAGCTACAAGAGATATTGCTAGTGTATTAGGATGGGATGTTGATACTAGTACTAGAGCTGCATCAACGTATGATATGATGGAGTCTGATGATCATCCTCTAGCTCCTAAGACTTCTGTTGCATATATAATATTTTTAAATTTAAAAATAGTTTAGATAGATATTAAAAAATTTAATAAATTAAATAAATTATATAGGCACGGGTCATCAAGCACATTATTACATCTAGTGTTGGGTCAGGGAAAGTACATCAGAGAGAGGATTCTACTAAGACATCCAGTGCTTAGGTACAAGTTTTAAATAGTTTGTAAAGTTATTTATTTTTCAAACTATATGCACTTGTATATATGTAAACACACACACACACACACACACACACACACACACACATGTTTAGATAGTACTAATCTATATATATTTCCAGGGATCAAGGTTGTTGCTTCTTGGCCCCAAGATGTATAGGAGACTTAATCAGAGGGTCATTCTGCTTGTATGTGTCTTGAGGGGTCCCTCTAGCAGTACTAGATATATAAATATTTTGATGCATTTATATATTCGAGACTTTGTATACATGTTTACCTATTCTGGAGACTTATATACATGTATTTCAGTACCTTGATGACATGTATTTCACTATCTATTTTACTATTTAATACTTCAGTAGCTGGATGACATGTATTTCACTATTTGTATTTTATGTATAAATGTTTATTTGAGACTTACATGCATTTCATTATAGATATTAGATATAGATGTTTATTCTTGAGATGTACATGTATATTTTTGTATTTTAGTAGAACATTCTTCATAGGCCCTAGAGTATAAAGATTAAAGTCAACTGCAAGACAATTCTTTAACCTAGTAGATAAATGCAAATGCCCCACATTATATATTTTAGAACATATGTGTATTAATTTATTTGTGCATCAACTCATACATACATACATACATACATACATATATAGTCAAATATTTACTAACTAATTGACAAGTTGAATTATTTTTCATGCCAAGTACATTAATATAGGTGTTTAAAACTACAAATAAAACTTAAAAAGAATTAGATTATAGATTTTAAACTTTATATTTATTTATGATCATTACAAAATAATCAAATTAACTTCTCTTTACCTACATCAATAGTTAAATATCTAGAAGTTCCAAATTCATCCATGAACCTAATTTATAATTCTCATCAGAAAAAGAAAAATAAAATATAGTGTGATTGAATTGAATTCATTACTTTTTTTTTAATTACATCTAATTAATTCAAATTATTATAAAATAAATCTTAAGGAGTAATAATAGATAAGATAATATTAAAAAATTTAAATATAACATTCATCCTTTATAATTGTTAAATCAATTAGTAGGACTAAAGATGCATTTTTTTTTATGTGGATAAAAATATTCTAGTAGCTAAGACAATATATTATTTTTAAAAACTCTTACAAAATATAATATTCTTAAAAACCTTCATCCATGGTAATTTATATTATTAAAATGTATAAATTTAAAGCTCCTGAGATTTGATATATCAACCCAAACAACTTTAAACTAATTCAAGTTATTATTAAAAAAATCTTAAGAAGAACTAATAGATAAGATAATATTATTAAATTCATATAACATTCATTCCTTCTAATTGTTAAATCAGTTAATATAAACAAAATGTCTACATTTAAAGGTCCTAAAATTTGATTTAAATTAAAATAGACCATCTCAAGACCCGGTTCAACCATGATGTACACCTATAACATGTAATATCTACTCATGATCTTTACTATATACTCTCCACTTGTGATGTACATACTTAGATTTGAATGGATGTAGATAAAGCCTACTGGAAACAACCAAGTGGCTATATTATAGAACCTTCTTATTAGGTTGATAATCAACAAAGAGTATTCCATGTTGGACTAATTTGTCTTACTTCAAATATGTTCCCTGTATCGCAATAGAACTTGCACCACAAATTCAAATATTTTAAAATTTGATAGATATAAAGTTACATGTGTGTGTGTGTGTGTGTGTGTGTAGATATAAAGTTACATATATATATACACACAGATGTATATATACACATATATATATACATGTATATATATACATGTATATATATATACACATGTATATATATATGTATATATATACATGTGTATATATATACATGTATATATATATACATGTATATATATATACATGGATATATATAGACATGTATATATATACATATATATACATGTATATACATATATATACATATATACATATATATACATGTATATATATGTATACATGTATATATGTATATACATGTATATACATATATACAATATATACATGTATACATATATATACATGTATATATATGTATATATTTATATATGTATATATATGTATATATACATATATATACATATAGATATATAATATACATATATATGTATGTATGTATGTATGTATGTATATATGTATAGATATAAAGTTACTTGTATATATACGTGTGTGTGTGTGTGTGTGTGTGTGTGTGTGTGTGTGTGTGTGTGTGTGTGTGTGTGTGTACATACACACACACATTTATGTATAATACCTATGAGGAACAATATTCTATCACTTTCTTAAAGATCATATAACATTGTCCTCTTAGCAGTACATCACAATAAATAATAACTAACACCTTCATGATTTTTAGGCTCAACAACCACTACAAAGATATCTCCTACATCATAAGTATACATGCATGTACATTATATAAGATAGTGCATTCATAATTAAATAATAAGTTGAGATTAATTGGCAAGTTGAGATTAATTTTTATAAAACTTACCCACTTTCACCAATCCATAGATATGATTACAATCGTCTGAAATCAATGTAATATCATCAAAAAAATTATCATCTTTATTGAATGTATCGATAACATCAAGTGGTACCAAAATCCATTTTCTTGTATATCCATGTGTTTAAATGATGCATTCTTGATAGTCTTCATTAACGCAACTATCACAAAAACATGAGTATTCTCTTGTCTTCAAACATCCAATTGTGATTATCTATACTCATGACCAAATGTAAAGAACATGTCTTTTCTATCCTCTTGCAACCATGCATGTTTTTTCTATTAACAACTGAAATTTCATTACAAAAATATGGACAAAATAAATTTAAACTTCAACAAATCAATATAGAACTTAAAAATAAAATTTTAAAATTTAATTGCATAAAATTTAAACAAATGTACACATCCATACCTGTTATCTCCCAAAAGACTCTATATAGTACCTGTCAACTCATTCTTGATGATGACCCAACCTCATTTGATGCAAAATGTATCTTACACCATTCAACATCATGTGCATTATTTATACAAACTCCCTTATAATGCATTTGATACTTTCACAGAGCACGTTTGATGCAAGCTCTAGCACCATTATGTTCACTCTTTCCATGCCCACTCTCAAAGAATCTCCATGTGTGTTTTATATTCTCATTCTGATGATATCTACATAATGCATAAAATGGTCCAGATGATTTGAATTATGTGGCACATCCATCAAAAAAAACATAATGTTTATCAATATTTATGTCTCTTTCTTTCAAATAAGAAAAAAAACATATTGAAGCAATGTTTTACATAGTGAATGTCATGTTCTTTATCATCACTTATATAAAAGTGATAGTTCTTTTTAATTACTCATGCTTCAATTGTACTCTGAACACCATCCAAATCTAACTATGCATGTCTATAACAAACATGTATCATAATAGTGACCTACTTAGAAAAGAAATAATCTTCTTAAAAAAAATTTCTCGCGAACAATGGAATATTTCTCTACAAAATCAATGACTGATACAATTGTTCCAAGCAAAAAATTATATCTCAAAGTTTGTAACTGTTGAGCTTGCCAATTTGCAAAAAATGCATGATAAATATAATGTTGAATCAAATTCTTAAATCTATCTATAAATGTTACAATAGGTAACCCCTCTTCAACATATTCCAGCTTTGTGTCTCTTTCCCCAACTTTGGTTTGTTCTTCACATACTTGTAACTTTTGCAATTCATCTTTTTATGTTACATCAATATTTTATATTTTAAAAGAAAAAAGAGTGAATCCACCACATGTTTCACATATTCCTTTTATGAAATTTATTTAACCAACTCAATCATCTATTTTTTCACATAAAATGGATGATATAAATTCACTTCACCTACTATGAGGAGTGGTGTGAAAACCATATGTATCTTCTACAAACTTTTAAAATACCTAATAGTGGAGATCAAACTCAATATGATAATGAAAACAAAAAATTTCAAACTCTTTATTTGACCTCACAAAGTATGACTTCAATCTTTCAAACAATGTTTGCCCAATTTTTATATTAGGATGTTCACTAAAAAATGACACATATGACTTATAATGTGTTGTGTTCAACCAATATTTTGTATGATGTTCATCTTGACTAGATGCAATCATATGCCTAATATCATCTCTATTGTTTGATGAAAGATGGGTCATATCAATCCAAAATGATATGACTAAATTTTTGAATCCCTCATCAATCCTATCAAAACGAGGTGCTCTACACATGATTGTCCAATTGTCTTCCATAGTACTATCATCCAAAATTAATCTTCTCTTAACATATTCTCTCATTATTTTCCTACTAAAACCCATTTCAAACAAATTTGAAGATATTTGTCTATTTTGGGTCATATTCTTATTTACAACAAACATCAACATCACTTTTCTTTCCATGGACTTATCTTTAGTTTGAAACCATTTTCCTATGTTTCTCAAACCTTGTTTAAGATTGTCAATCACATCTATTTTGCATGTTAGGAAATCTTTTCTTCTTTGATCTTTTGTGTACACCTAAAAATTTCAATGCCTCTTGCAACTTCTTTTGTGTAAGCAAAAGAGAAAGAAACTAAGCTTGTTCAAGTATTTCAATATTATCACATTTAGTCATTATTTCTCTTATTATCTTATTCATTGACCTTTTCTTAGACAAACTTAAGGGTTGAATAGAAGTCACAAGTGTTCTCAATTTATTCACATCCACTTTAAGTAAATAATCTAAATTTTTATGAGAAATTTTATTCTTTATATATCGAGCAATATTTATGAGCTCATCCATACCAATAGGAGCACCCGATCCCAAACCTTCTTTGACTTTTATTACTTGAATTTCTATAGGAATAAATCTCGAGCCTTCTCCAACATTCATTGTTTCAAATTCTATAGGGCAAGATCCTGACCCTTCACCAACTTTTTTTACTTGAACTTTCTTCAACGTTCGTTGTTTGAGATTTCGTAGGGACCAATCTTGACCCTTCTCCCATATGCACTTCTTCTAGACTTATGTTGAGCCTCCTTCAACATTTTTTTCACCTTCACCTTGTTGATTGTGTGCAACCCATTTATAAATGAATAAAATTAGATTAAAAAAAAGATGAATACATAATTAAATTCAAAACCATGAAAATAAATAAATTATATATATATATATATATATATATATATATATATATATATATGATTACATACCTTGTTTATTTTGATGATAACATGACAAAGTTTTGTGAAGATTTCTTTATTTTGCTTCATGAGATCTCTTCCTTGCATGTTTGTTTTGTCTTCCTTTCTTATTTTCGATCAAAAAATCAAAAAAAATCCGTTGCCTTAAAAAGATTGCATTTAATGTATAAAAATGGCCTTCACTTTCAAACATTTGTCCTCAATGTGAAAGTGACATCATTACTACTATCCTGCATGTTTGTGCAAACATATGTTTTCTTACATGTTCATGCGAACACCGCAAAACAAAATTCCAGTCACTTGTATTTTTGGCATACATGTTCATGCGTACATGTGTTTGTGCGAACATGTAAAATATGTTTACCCGAACATAGTGTTTGGGCAAACAAATGACCTTTTAAAAGTCTTTTTTATTTTCCTTGAAAAAAAATTTAAGATGTTGTTTTGATCCTCAAAACTGAGATAAAATGATCTCCTACTACAAATAAAAAAAGGTTAAATTGTGCTACTCAGAACAAACTTTCCAATGACTGTAGTTTTAATATGTTTTATATTCATTAAGACTTTAAAATATGAGTTTAACTCATTATAGTTTGATTAACGATTGAACATCAACTGACTTCAACACTTTGGGAGAATTTGTAAGTTAGGTCAATTTTTTTTGCAAATTCTCTAGAAAATAGGTTATTGAGATAGCTTTCTATTGAAAAAAGAAAATTTGAGATGTGATATATTGAGTTCAAGTTATCCTTGTCAAAATAAACATTATGTCTGAATTACAACTTATGTCACTTCAAAACTTCATAAACTATACAATATTCACCCAAATTGAATCAAACAAAATTCATCCTCTACATATTGATGTTACAAATAAAGCATCAAAAGAATTACCTCACTATCATTTTTGGAAAAAAAATAATGCTTGTCAAGCGAACTGTCACTCTTTAAAAACATTGATTTTTCATATGTACCACTTTTCAAAGGAGAAGAAAAATTTGACTTAAATTTTGTTTCTTTTAAAGTAGAAAATATGGTTACAAAGTAGGAATAGTGTACTAGAAATCACTAGTTTACATCATCTTCAAATTATTCATAGTTTTAGATATATAGTCACTCAAATGTGAGGTTTGTTTCAAAAAAGTTGATTTTAGTGTCAAATTGGTCAAAAAGTGGCACCCATTATTGTGGGATCACTTGGCACAATTACACAAGGTGGATTTTAAGAAATAAAATAATGTACTTTCAGTCCCTAAGAAGCATATCAAGAATCATGTTCTATTTCAACATGTAAAAAGCACTCATAGAACACGAAGAAGTAAATTCTTCCAAATGATCTATCAAAATAGTTTAGAATTCTTTGGAAAATACCAATGACATTTCTCACATGTGATGGTCTCTCAATATAGCTCCAACATGTTTTAGTAAAATAAAATGTTAATAACAAACATACATCATTTCAGAGGTTCTAGCCTTGAATCTTTAGACACCTAAATCTGATTACACTACTTCGGTAATCCTATTTAGCTAAAAGCATCATTAATTAAATTCTTATTTAATTAATCATTTTCCATCCCCTAGCTGATTAAATTAATTAATCATCTATAGTCCTAATAGATAAATCAAATAACCCATTATTTATCAATTAAATCATATTCTCCTATCTAATTCCAAAAATCCAAAACTTATTAAGATCACTTTAATAAATAAAGCCCTCAAAATCTAATAGCCCCTAACCTATCCTTAATCCTCCATCTAGCCTAATCCACCCCATCCACCCATACTAACTAAGCTTAGCCACTAACTCACCCACCCTCATCAATACCATCCACTTGCACATCTCTAACATCCATAATCTAATCCTAAGCCAAGCCTAACCCATCCCCTAATCATTTGCACAATCCTAAATGAGCTTAAGACTTTCCTAAGCCAAGATAAAGTCTATCCCCTCAAAATATCTCAACCACCAAGCCATAAATTCTCCCACAAAGCCATAAATGACTCTTACAAGCCCAGTTATTCCTCTTACAAGCCATTATGAGGGTCTTTATGAGCTTTGAGCCTCCTTTGTTGACCCCTCAACCCCTCTTGCTCTAACCAACCACCCTGTGACATGTGTCACCTCCTAATTGGCTATAGAAAAGCACAATCCATGTGCTCCCCTCTCATTCAATTTGAGCCCTCCTTAAGCTTTCTCCTTTCCTTCCATCCTAGCCATTGATCCCTCAAGCCCTTTGCCTATTTAAAGAATCTCCTCCCAAGCCGTTTAAAAAACACAATCCATCAAGTAAAGTCATAATGTCATTTTGAGAACAAGTTTTACATCTATATCCATTATCCACATCCAAAATCAAAAAATCTCCATTGAAGCAAATTTGAGCACCAATCTTGAGCATACATCCCTAAAACACAAACCTTAATTGGACATAGCGAATCAACAAAGAGCCATTCCTATTAGGAGAGTCTTTCAATGGCTGATATTCCCAATTAGGAACCCTCTTTTGTCTATCTTGAAGCATATGTTTGTTCTTAGTTTGTAGAAGCTTTATTCAAATTTGGTTTCTCCTAACATGCTAACAACTCACGTATACATTTTGGCACGCTCTATGGGACCCCGCAAGGGTCACTTTGATGTTCATTAATACTACTTTCACATGCTTTTTCATGTTTTGTCTAACCATGGGAAACTAATGTTTTATGCTTTAACTTTTGTGTCTTTATTTTGTGGTTTTTGATTAAAGGGTACAATTGACAGCTATAGGAACATGCACACAACCCTCTAAGAAATTTTTACATAGTCAACTCTTGAAAAACCTAGTTTTTTGCATCCCCGCAGTCGTAGGAACACAAACCCATGACTGTGGGAATGTGTCATACTCTGGCAAGATCGTGAACCCACAGCTCCGAGAATGTAGAGAGACCAACAAGAATGCTAGCAAACCAGTTCCAATCAACTCGCACATGTCGAAAAACCCAACCAATGAACCCACCAGCCAATCTTTCAGTAGGAACGTGCCTCAAAACAATGGGATCGTCATTCCCGCTTGCGGGAATGATGACTTTTTCCTATCTTAAACTTCTCAAAATTGTAAAAAAATTTGTCCATGGGATTTTCATTCCCACTTGTGGGAACATTGTAAGGCCATAAATCCGCGGGATCACTCTGTCAAAAAGAGCTCTCAGGTTTTTGGCTCATGGTTTTAATTTCTTTTTTTGACAGTCTTTCCTGTCATTCCTACAATCCAGAATCATGGCGAGATTGTTATTCCCATGAACAGAAAGTCTACAGGATCGCGAACCCATGTACGGGAACGTTGGTACCCTTGTGGGAATGTTGTTTCTTTCTTATTATCTATGGGAATGTTGCCTAACTTTTTCTGTCGTGTTTAGTCATTATTTTGAATGCTTCTAAGTTAGAAGAAATTGACTTGTTTTCATAATCACTAGGTACAAATTGCACATTTCATTTGGTGCTTTAAAAAGAACAAACAAATCTCTCTTTTGCATGCAACTTAGGCAACTTTGATTTTTGAATACTTATGAAATTTGTTAAGTTAAAAACAAATCAACAAAAATCAAATTGAGTATTGTATCATTGGACTCACCATTTTTCTAACCACCCATCAATTCAAACCCTTTGGTTGCAATCTCAACACCATACTCGGGGTGATAGGTCCACTTGAAAAAGGTGTTAAGTGTTCCATAATCGGACTCTACTCATTGGGTTTTTGAGGTTTTTTCTTAACTTATAAGATTTCTTGAATGTCCAAAAATCTAGATTAAATCAATCACACTTCAAGCTTGGGTTTTAAAACTGAACAAAAATCAATTGACGTGGAGGGCCTCCGAGCGTGCAAGATTTAATTTGTAGACCCTAACTCTTCTTCTTGCTTCCATTCTTCGATCGATGTTACTTTTGTTGACACATCTCAAAGTTGGAATTGAACATCAATATCTTAATCACTTGTGTTTTCAATAGATCAGACAATCTAAGAATTAGTTGGTGAAAGAACTTTGCCTTTTAGCCCAAGGTCATCTGAATCTTCTCTCCCCTTGTCACCTTTGCGGACCATATTGGGTGCATAAGACTAGGATCCAAAACCTTGTTTTTAGTTTTAGGGGGCCTACTTGGGGATTTCATCACCCCTTGGGACAACCTCAACTCCAGCATTCTGATGGAGTATAAAGATTAGGAGGTGAATCCAAAGACACCTCTCTTGAGATCAAGATTTTGTCACTCGGGCTAAGCCTCAAGGAACTTTATACCCTTGAGAAGTAAACGAGGAGAAGTGGGTTACTGCTCCTCTTGGCTACGTGACATCTTTTTGGTTTCATCTATGAATTTGGGCCTCACGTACTTTACGTATATCGAGGACTCCTTAGATAAACCAACTGTCAGCTTTGCAGCCAACCATCTAGGATGTTCATGTGCTTGAAGGGATTGCTTGTAAAAACATACACACTCCTTGGCACAAGTATCACATTCTAGAAATCAAAACTTCTCTCTAGTTGTTCCTATCTATTGCTTGATCTTTTACTTGTTGGATGAATGTTTGTCAAACTTGGTCAATCCTAGCTTAGGGCACTTAGCATAGTCACTACCTCTAAAAACCCCACGATTGTGATTTTAATCCTTGGGAATATCTCATGTCAAGCCATCCCAAGACTAAGTTAAAGAAGGCTAAGCTTCGTCAAATACTAGCCTATAAGCAAATCGAAGCAGAGCATAAGAAACATACCTCTAACCTTAGGATTTCCAAATTGGATCAAATTGAGAAATATGGAGCTGAGGTAGCATTGCAAACTAAATGGGACTACAAAATCCAAAACCTAACCCTTTGACATAGTGTTAAGATGAGCCTTATTAGCAACTCTACTGTTACTCATTCTGATTAGGTCCTTCCTTTTTCCACAAACACTTACACACTTATAGGTTTAGTCTCTCATCTAGGAATTGCACTATCCCATTCGAGCATTTGAAGTTAGACCATCTCCTCTCATCTTAGGTTGTTGAAGAAGAATCCTCCACCTGCATTGTTAAAATCTTAGCATTATTTCCTCACTCACTTAGAAAGATTTTTGTATCACATCTCTCATCATCTTGAGACCCTTGAAACACAACATTTTTCTAGGAATAGGTTGTTTTTGTTGTCCCATATCACCTTGAGCCAAAGGTTAGGGTCATACTTATTTGTATCACCATCACATTTCCCACATTCATATTTTAGGAAAACACAAGTTTCTTACACTTAGCACCATATCATTTAGACACTCTTAGTATCATCCCTTGCTGCATTTACATGTTTAGGAAAAGCATCCTTTCATGCCACCCACCACACGTTTTGGTAGGCACATATAGAAAAAAGACATGGATCCTAGTCATAGTGGTAACACATCCCAAGCTCAACCATACTTTGTAGTATCCATGACACCATTAGACCCACCACCACAAATCCCAGAAGAACCAGGATCATCCATAGATATTGAAGATTTAATGAACCAACCCAGTCATGCTACCATCGTAAATGCCATCATAGATAGCTTCACCCATTGTTTGGATGGCAACCACCTTAGGTAGAACCAACATACCCAAATATCCCCTCGACCTAGGTGCTGGTTCCCATTCCACAGAACACTCATCCCATTCTCACTCAACCATTAGTGCATACTACATCTCAACCAACCTCAAGTATACCATTTGTATTTGTTTCCACCACTCATTTTTCCACTCCACCAAATCCTCCATTTGCATCTAGCAGCACTGCCTTTTTGCTTCCACCCCATATCACATCTAGTCCATTTGCTACTCAAATACCACCATTAGGGTCCAATACCTCATCTTCCATCCCACCAAACATCACTATCAACCCCTTTGTAACTAGCCAAAGCTCTTTAGCCACATTTCCTTTGGGACCTTGGAATATTACTGCGACACAAGAACCTATCACTAGTCTTCCCCCTAGCACTACAGTCATGTCTACACCTCTGACACTATCATTCACTGCCTCACGTAACTATTAACTCCCAACCCTCACCAACTATTTCTCCATACCACCTCTAGGCAATAGCCCAAATCCACTGCCACTACAATTCCCTATAGTAAACACTTTGCCACAAATTAACTACCTTGCGCCTACTCCAAATCAGTCCTACTCTCAAGCAGGTGCACAACCCACATATATTGGGCATGGTATATATTTCTAGAGCATAGCACAAGCATTATCTGCATTACCACCATTTCAACCACAGTCTTCACATTAGCAGTATGTCCAAGCACCCACACAGAACTACCTCATAGGGTAGCAACCTCATAGTTATCTACCACACCCACCTCAATAGATGCAAAAGTATGCACAACCCACATTCCAAAAAATCTTATCATCCACTCTACCAGTTATGCAAACCATTTTTTCACAAACCCCATATGGTCATCAGAGTTCTTCATATCACACTTCAAATTTTGGTACATATCCTACACTGGGGGTACTTGGACCAGGGGCACCTAGATCAGGGGCACCCGCTCCTCCACCTATAAAGTTTGAATGGGAAGAGATGAAAAATGCTCTCAAAGCTCTCAAGGATGGGATGAACACCAAAACTTTCAAATTTGAAAATGATTGCCCATACCCTTTTGATAGGACTATCACATTGACTCCATTTCCTAAACATTTTGAGATCCCAAATTTAGGGGGAAAAGTGATCTAGTCACAAATGTTAAGGAATTCTATATGCATTGTCAAGAGGTAGCTTATAATAATGTGTTCCTCATACAGCTCTTTGCCAAAAGCCTGGCAAGACCAGCCTTGGAATGGTTTTGTTGTATACCTCAAGGTACTATTAAAACTTTTGCAGAACTTTCTGAGGCATTTTTTCCTCTGTATACCCATCTTGTTGAGATTGAATTATATGTAGTAGACCTTGTCCACACTAAAAAAAGGGGAGGGGAAAGCCTTACAGAGTACTTACAATGCTGGCAGATCCTCACAACAAGGATCTCTTGTACCATCCCTAAGCGCCATTTTTTCAAGATGTTCATAAACAATGCACACCCTAGCCTCACTCATCATATGGTTATGAACTATTTGTAAACATACAAGGAAATCAAAGAGAAAGGAATGGGCCTTAAGCAAGGCCTCATTAAGGATGTTGCCATCAGATTGTACAAAGAAAACACCCAGGACCATTTTTCGAGCAATGACAAAGCCCGATATTGGAACAAAAACAAGACAGTGACAGATGATGCCACTGACACTCGACAGGTCCATATTGTTGGGGTGGCTACCAATGTTCCCACCACATTTTTCCAACAATAAACTTATCAACAACAACCTCCTACATATCACCAACCACCCGTGCAAACTCATCAGCAAATACCTATTCCTCATAATCAACCTAATGCTATCACACTATTGACAGGAAATAAACCTCGTGTTCAGAGGCAACCACAAACATACACCCCATTGGGGGAACCTCTTGATACAATCTTCAAAAATTGGCCAAAGATAACCTTGTTCGATATCCACAAACACAACCCTTGGAACCTAATCAATCTAGAGCATCCTGGTACAAAGATAATGAATATTGCAAATTCCATCGTGTCAAAGGGCACACTGCCCTTAAATGCATGCAACTTAAGGATTATGTACAGGACCTCATTGACCGGAAAGAGATCACAATGGGGGCACAACCCTCACCTAATGTAGGATTAATGATGTATCAAAATGTTTTCCCTCCTCATAACACGAACCTGGGAAAGGCACCTGTAAACCCTCCTATCAACAAACCTAACAATGCTTCGGGTAAACAAGGTGACAACTGAGTCACGTCTCAAAATTATACCTCAGCATACTTAGACTATGGAAGCTTAACTGGTTGCATATCCCAAGTTGAACCATCTATCAATGTCATCAATATCAAAGGCCCAAACACTCAGTGTGCAGTTGTTACCCATTGAACATGACTCAATATAGTTGGTCCACCTGTATCCACACAAATTTGACCACCATTAGCATGACCACCTCCATCTCGAGCATCTCCATCAGAATCACCTTTAGTAGGGCCATAGTATAACATCTTGGAACACCTTGGAAACATGCTGGCCTAGATATCCATCTTGGATCTCTTACGGACAAGCCCACTTTATCAAGAGATCCTTGATAGCACTCTACGTGAGTCACACGTCCCCTCCAACATAAACACCACTAAGTTTCGCAACTTGGTTGGTCATCTTTCAGCCTCATGTGCCTTGTCTTTCAAAACCACTAATATCCCAGCGATTGAACCCAATCACATCCTCCTACTTCGCATCACTGTTATGGTTTCTGACTTTGCGGTTAAATGTGTCATGATAGATAATGGATTAGCTTTAAACCTATGTACTCTAAAGTTCATCAAGCAGGCAAGATATACTAAAGCAGGTATCATCAATGAGGTGATCACCATCAAGGCATATGACAATTTGGAGTGTACTACTGAAGGAACATCTTGCTCCCTATCTAAGTCGGCCCAACCACTCAAGAAACACTTTGTCATGTAGTTGATCTTAATCTTCCATATAACATCCTCCTTAGTCGTCCATGGATTCATGCCATGAAGGCCATTCCATCCAGATATCATCAGTGCATCAAATTTCCACATAATGGCACTGAGATAACCATCCACACAGATCTTGAACCCTTTGCTTATTGCAATGTGGTTGAAGCTTCATACACCAATAACTACCCTAGGATTGAAATTGGCACCGCCATAGCTAGTTCCTCTGGCACCTGCCACAATCCAGACACCATTTCAGCCTCTACTCTTTCCACAGTTAAGATCAACTACCAAGGTTGTGGTGAGTATAGTTTCACAAATGCTTTTTCTATTGGCGCTCTACCACTTGACCCACATACTCAAGGATGCCCAATACATCAAGGGCCTATACCAGAAACCACCTCTCGACTTCACCAGTTGGGCCCTACCACATTTGTCACCAAAGGTATCCTTGATGGAGCAGAAAACACACTAGACATTAACATATGGCTATACAAAGAGCCACCTCCTAAAAGTGATGCACTTCTTGATCATTTTAAACATAAATATCCCTAGTCACATTGCTTGGCCACGAAGCAATGGGATTATCAAGGAGGTGGTTTAGGCTACCAAGAATCAGGTATGAGATATCCTATAGAAGCACACCAAGGGCAGAAAACCAAAGGCTTGGGCTATGGACTCCCCACAATTGGGGGCACTACAATGGAAGGCCACACCTTTAAGAACATCCAAAACACTTTCGTTGAGGTTGAAGACATCCTTGAGGAAGTTGAAAAGAAAGCTTACGACGATATTTTCCTTGATGAAATAATCCTTGGAGCCTCTTTGCTCTACTAGTTATCCTTGAATCTCATAGACCTCCCACTCGCTCACCCCGAACTCATAGATTGGGACCAACCAAGTGTCGTTCATGTTGACGAGTTCTCTATCGAGCACGCGCTCCTTAAATTCATGGAGGTAGAAACACCAAATAAATGATCGCCTCCACCATCGACGTATGTCTACAGGCTGGATCTTGTGGGTTACTTCGGGGAGGAGGAAATCTCTAGTTACAAAAATGAAATTCTAAAAGGAACAAAAAAGCAAAAGGATAAAAGAAAAACATCCCATGGTGAAAACTCCTTTGGAGTGCCATTGGGTGACTCAAAAAATGAAACAAAAATAAAGGACATATCCAATGGTGAAAACCTCTCAGAGGCACCTGAGGATGGAGATTTCATCCTCCCCCCCCAAGAGCATTGACCTCCTATATCTTCAATTTTGACAGAAGAAACTCAGCCTATAAATATCAGTCTGACAGAGATACCACATATCACATACATCGCAGCCTCTTTATCACCTGAACAAGCAGATCTTCTTCTTGAAGTTCTTCATGAAAATATAGGCCACTTTGCATGGTCATATTAGGATATGTCGAGGTTGGACCCCAAACTAGTTGTACACCATCTGGCAGTGGATCTAGGGGCCAAGCCCATCAAGCAGAAACTTCAAAAAATGCACCCCAAAGTGGCTTTATTAGTCAAAGCAGAGCTAGAGAAGTTGTTAGAGGCCAAAATCATTTGACCAATAGATTATTCTGAATGGATTTCTAATACGGTACCTGTCACCAAGCCCTCTAGTCATATTAGAATTTTCACCAATTTCTGGGATCTTAATAAAGCTTGTGCGAAGGGTGACTTTCCATTGCCAAATGTTGACATGATTGTGGATCTCACCACAAGTCATGAAATCTTGTCACTAATGGATGGTTTCTCTAGATATAATCAAATTCATATAGCAGAAGAAGATCAGCATAAGACAACATTTACTACACCTTGGGGTACATTTTGCTACAATATGATGCCATTTGGGTTAAAGAACACTGGGGCAACCTATTAGCGCGCGATGACGGTCACCTTCTTTAACCTAATCCATAAGATACTTGAGGATTATGTGGATGATATTCTATTCAAGTCTCTCAATGCTTTGGATCACTTATCTCACCTTGAGAAAGTGTTTAACTGACTAGCAGAATATCATCTCATGCTAAATCCAAAGAAGTGTGTCTTTGGTGTTACTTCAAGAAAGCTCCTAGCCTTCATTGTGTCACAATGTGGTATTGAGATTGACCATAAGAAGGTCAAATCCATCATGGATATGGCTCCTCCTAAGACACTTAGGCACATTTATTCTTTGCAAGGAAAACTCCAATCAGTCAGGCGGTTCATTTCTCAACTTGCTGATAATTGTCAACCTTTTACTCACCTACTTAAGAAAGATCAAAATTTCAAATGGGACCTAGCTTGCTAGTGCAATTTTTAGTTCATCAAAAAATACTTAGCTAATCCACCTATTTTGGTTCCTCTAGTTGCGGGGTGCCCCCTCATATTGTACATCATAGCTACTCCCACAATATTAGGTGCTCTACTAGCACAACTTGACGATGCAGGAAAGGAATGAGCTATTTATTACATCAGCCAAACATTAGTGGGCTATGAGCTCAACTACACGCCAATGGAGAAGGCATGCTTAGCAATGGTGTTTGCCACCTAGAAGCTACATCACTACATGTTGAGTCATACTATACAACTGATATCAAAGATTGATCCATTGAAATATATGCTCTCTCATACAGTACTCATCGGATGCCTGGTAAAATGGGTTATGCTTCTTAGTGAGTTTGACATTCAATATGTTGACAGAAAGGCCATCAAAAGCTAGGCTATTGCAGATCACTTGGCTGATGCACCCTTAGTTGCACATCACCCACTCATCATGGAATTTCCAGATGGATACCTCTACTTGATAGAAAAACAATCACTCTAGAAGCTATATTTTGATGGCTCCTATACATCTCAAGGCTCCGGTGTGGGCATACTCTTGGTTAGACCTCAAGGCGATTATATTCCTAAATCTTTCAAGCTATAATTTCGGTGTACCAATAACATTGCAGAGTATGAGGCCCTTGTTGCGAGACTAAAAATTTCCATTGAATGGAATATCACAGAGCTTCAGGTCTATGGTGATTCTCAGCTTATCATCAAACAAGCTTTGAATGAATATCAAACCAAGGATGACAAGTTACTACCTTACAAGGATCTAGTTGATCAATTGAAGGAGCATTTCACTTAGATCCAGTTCATATAGATACCTAGACTCCAAAATAAGGCATCTAATGCTATGGCTACTATTGGTTCTCTCTTGGAAATACCACACAAAGCTACACAATATAAATTCTTGGTTGAGTAGCTACATGAACCCACATATGAGAATGATGAATCAACAAGAGTCTGTATCTTGGTTGGTCCCCAATCTCCATGGTATCACAAAATTCATGCTTACCTACTGAATGGTATCATATCTCCTCACCTCACACAAACCCAACACCAAAACCTTATTCGCAAAGCTTCTTGTTACACTATCATCACCCAAACCTTATATGGTCGTGGTTATCATGATACTCTCTCTCGATGTTTAGATCAAAATGAGGTTGCGATGGCTCTCAAAGAGGGACACACTAAATTTTGTGGTGCTCACACGAGCGGGATGGTGCTAGCAAAGAAAATCCTTCAGGCTAGATATTATTGGCCTACTCTAGAACAAAATGCATGTGAATTGGTGAAATGATGTTTACCTTGTCAACAACATGCTAATTTAATGTCGGCTCTAGCACAGGACTTGAAACCCATTGCACCACCATGGCCTTTTGCCTGTTGGGGATTTGATCTTGTTGGTCTTATTGTGCCACTTTCTTCAGAAGGGCACAAGTGGATAATCACCACCACTGATTATTTCACTAAGTGGGTTGAAGCAGTTCCCCTTGTTACTGCCATGGGAGTTCAAGTGTCCAAGTTTATATTGTATCATATCATATGTCACTTTGGCATCCCAGCTACCATTTTCATAGACCATGGAGGTAATTTTGAAAACTTAAATATGGAGGGATTGTGCACTTCCCTTCACATCCACCACCACTTTTCTAGCCTATATTTCCCACAAGGTAACAGTTAGGCAGAGGCAACTAATAAAACCCTGCCCAGAATCCTCAAGAAAGTTGTCAATGACTCCGTCCATGATTGGCATTTGAAAATTAATCTTGCCCTATGGGCATATCGCACTTCATTCCATACAGCCACTGGCACAACTCCATACTCCCTAGTTTATGGTGCTGAAGAAGTCCTACCTATTGAGGTTGAACTCCCATCACTCCGCATTTCTCTCCAAGGATAGATATCTGATGAAGAATATAAAGTGGCTCGACTTACTCAACTTGATCTACTTGATGAAAAAAGGCAACAGGCCTATGACCACCTCATGGTCTATCAAAGTTGCCTCAAGGGAAATTTCAACAGGAAAGTCCATCAATGCAGTTTTCAGGAAGGTGACATGGTCCTTAAAGAGAATATGAAGGTTCAAGTTGACAAAGAAAAGAAAGGCAAGTTTGAGCCCACCTGGCTTGGTCCTTATGTGGTCACAACATCTTTTGGCTCAGGAGCCTATCAACTATCCACCCTTGAAGGTGAAGTCCTAAATGATCCTACCAACATTATTCACCTCAATAAATTCTACGCATAAGGACAAAATTTGAAAATCAAGGAAAGAAAAAAGGCACAAAATAAATAAAGCATCCAATGGTGAAAACTTGGCAATTCAAGCACCTTGGATAGGTCCCTGGTGAAAACCTAGCAAATAGGTGCCAGGTGTAATATAGCTCTTCCATTATCTATCACCAACACACACCCCTTTATCACCCCTCCATAATATATCACTCATCTTCCTCACTTTTCCAAGGTGTTCCTAATTGTTATTTTCCATGCTTTGCAACATCATCCTCTAGCACTTTGCACTATGCAACATCCCACCTCATTCCTATATTATAGCATCCCATGTATCATACTTGATGTATCTTACCATTGTACTCTACTAGATGTACCCTATCAAGTTCTTTTTATCCTTGTACTTTACCATATGTAGCATATACAACCCATATAACATGTGTCTCATACCCTTGCACTAACCCTTGTCTCCCATGTACCATACCTATATGGATACAACAATATTCGGACCCTTGTGCATGAATCACGCTTTACATTTAATCCCACCTAAACAAACCCATGTATCATAGCAACGCTATCTCCTCATCCTGACCTTTCCCCCGTCATGCATATACATACTACTGTGTTTTGTTATCATGAGTTCCCATGTCCTTAACTTGTCATACTTGTACATACTATCTAGATCTTGTTACAACCCATCAGTAGCTCATCAGTTTATCTCTTTGGCAAAAGGTTCTTTTTTCACTTTGCAGAATATTTTTTTGTTTCTATTTTTGGTTGATTGTTTCCACATATCTTTTGTTGTTTCCTCCTCAAGATTGCCATGATCATTTCATATCATGGTGTGTTTTGACTGGGACAACTAAGGAGGTTGGTTTTGATCACAGTCTTTTGTTGCTTGTGAGTCAAGTTGATATTATCCTTGCATATTTCAAACATGTTTTCATCTTTCGATAAAACATGATGCACTTGGGTAATCTCGTTTGCTTGTGGATCATCTAACATCATTCCAACATTGATCTCTCTGAGACTCATGTGTGATGCTGGGGAAATCCTTGCATACCTGTTTGAATTAGTCCTATGGAATTTTGGGGAAAAGGCCTTGATGTTCTTAGTAACCTTGGCAAATCCCTAAAAATCCTATATCAAATAAAGTGTTTACACTACATAGTGGTACTTCCTCACAAAGTACCCCATGCTCAAGCCTCCCCTATGCCTCACTTTTATTTTTTCAGAACCCCTGGTATCCTCCTCCTTATCAACACCCCTCTCGCTTGAACTATCACTTTTTCCACCCCAAAATCATTTGATTCAAAACCTTGAACATCAATTTCTTTTCATTCTCATCATGATGTGATCCTTATCATAAGTTTCTATCCTAGCGCTAAAATCTCTGATATCCTCCTGACTGCGAGTTTGTTGGTCACTCTTTTTCCAACATTATTCTCCTTAGTTCCAGTATCTCCTATGATCACTTTTCATATCATAGAATGCTATCGTAAGTCAAGCATTGGTTATCATATTCCATCATCATTGTTTATATTGCATCTCCTAGAATCTAGTATGTTGTATTATCATAGCTTGTATCCCTTTACCATATCTCGAAATATCATTGCATTCAATTTTTTTATGTTATTCTCACATGCTTATCATAAATCTCAGGTGTATCTTTCAGTTTTTGTTCTTTTTAGCACATCATAAATTTATTGTTCTCTCTTTTAGTTTATTTAAGCTTTAACATTATAGTCATTCATCATTAGATTCTGGTTCATTTTAGCATAGTTATTCATCATTAGATTATCATTCATTTTAGCATAGTCACTCATCATTAGCTTATGATTCATTTTAGCATTTATCATTAGGTTAGGTTTCATTTTAGCATTGTAGTTCATCATTAAGTTGTACTTCATTTTTAAATTTTATTTCTTATTTTCCATCTTTTATTTTGTGATTCATTTTTCAATCTTTCATCCATCTTTAGTTTGTGTTAACATATCCTAGATGTCATGACATTATCTTCATTTTCCATAACATAAAATCTATTGTTTATTCTTTAGTTGGTGATTCATTTTACATTTGTCACTTATTTTATAGTTTGTACTTATCATCATACAACATCATATTAGATACTCTCCAAAGCAATCAATTCTTTGGGATCACATCACATCCATCATAAGACACATCACATCATCAGGATCGTATCAAAAACCTATCACATCTATCATACAAAAAATATCATCATCATCACATCTACAATATCATAAAAACATGTCATCAAGGATCACATCAAATCACATCACATCTATGATATCATAGATAAAAATCACATCACATCATATCTACACTATCATAGCTAAATCACATCAAAATCATATTATATCATGTATACAATGTCATCAAAAATCACATCCTGCATCAAAAACTGTCAACACAATCATAAAATCATAGCACAAATTGCATCCTGCATCACCAATCATCAGCAATACCATCAAAACATCACTATCAACCACTATACATAACATCACCAGTCCATAAACACATCTATCACTAGAATCATCTGATCTATATATCAATGAAAGAATAAAAGAATAACAATCCATTATTGTATAATTTCCATATCATACAAATAGGTCTGAGCCCCCACAAAATCTCCATGTGTCTCAAAAAAGCTGATATATATAGAGTACTCAGTATCCCAAAAGGTCACCTACTCATCGATGGTCAACCCATCATCCCTGCATCACCAATCTCCTCCTCTACCCCTCTCCCAGCCCCTGGTGCTGCTGGTGGTGAGGTGGTGGCCTCATCAGTCCTCCCCCTATCCCAAAGCTCTTTGCCTCCTCCCTCATCCCCTGCCACTGACTCATCCCTGCCCTCTGACTATGCCCTATGTGCTAGGACCCACCTGTACTCTCCCCCCCAGTGCTCCATCCACTCTCCCCTCCTCCCTACATCCCTTTGTGGGTACCTATTGTCCCTGATTGAGTCAGCTGCCTATAATGCTCAATCTGTGATGCTGGCACTACGGCATGGTACCTCCCCTGGTAGAATCCAGTCCTCTCCCTCAAATCCTCCATCTCTACTCATAGTCTTCGTAGCTCATCCAAACCCCCTCCCACTGCCACCTACACCCGTAAGGTCACCACCTCCACCACCAGCCTATCTCACTCCTGCTAAAGGACGTCTAGTCTCACCTGCACCCCTTGCCACTCCAAATTCATGGCATCCAACCTCCCCTCCATCTGGCCCACCTCCATTTGTAACCTCCACACCTACCCTATCTGCCTGCCCCTTGGCTATATCCTGCTCCTATCTAAACTAGTCCTGCTATACTCGGAGCTTATCTCTCTCCTGCTATGTATCACGGAGCAGCTAGCTCATCACTACATGTGCCTGCTCTAGCAAGGCGTACCAAGATGCCAATCCGTCATCTCCTCCCCTGATAGATGATCCCCTTGCATCTCCCCCTGCTACCCTATGTCACCCTTGTGCCTCCTCTCCTCCTCTCTCTGGCTGGGCTCCCCTCTCCTCTGCTCTCCTCTTTGGCTGAGCTCTCCTCTCCTCCACCCCCCACCCTCCTCCTCTGCCAGGATGGCTCCTCCTCCTGAGCAATCATTGATGCCTGCTATCACAACCCTCTCACCACATACTACCCCTGTTAGGCTTCTCGAGCTAGCTCCCCTACCACCACCGCTGACCTTGTGCCCTATGCTCTCCTCACTAGTCTCGACCGCACAAAAGTATCTCAGTACTCTTGTGTGGAGCCTGCATCCGCTAGCCCCCCAAACCAATCCCATTGCTATGGCTCTAGCTCCAGCTATGCCCTCAATAAACCATCTCGATGTAAGGCTAGCCTGTACATCGACACTGGCCAATGTGTGACTCACTGATACCAGTGTAGATCTCTTAATGCCACCTATTGCCACCCAAACTGCCACAATGCCCTATCTAGCCTGTACTGCTCTGCCACATACTCCCACCTCCCGAACACAAAAACATGGAGAAATGGTGTATGGGAGCTACTCTCCCTCCTCTGCCTACGGTCCTAGGCCCATGTATGGCCTCCATACAACTATCGCTATCTCATCAATCTGCACTCTCTAGTAGTCCACTGAATCCATGTGGTGGTATCTCAATGGCTCAACCATGCTGTATGCCACTGGCTCCTTCGGCTGCCTATCTCTGTGCCCTAATAATCTGAGCACTACAATATGCTCCCATGCCCATACCTATAATAGTGTAGGGAACCCAATACTCCTCCCCTGTCAGCCACCACCCTGGTATACTATCTGATGTAGGTCCCGGTATAGCTCGGCCAACATCAGCGAACCCCATGCTGCTAGGCATCCTGCATCCACAATCTGCATCACTACTAGAATCAACACCAGTGTAACCCCTGTACCACCTATATCTATGGCAATGTACCCTAAAACTAGCCCTAAAACATAGAAGTAGATCTACCTCTCCACTGTCATGCAATCCAGATGCTCATCTAGAGCAAACTATCCTCATCAGATCCTATACTCCACTCCAGGCCCCACCAGTCTCTATATGACTGCCTCTTCTGTCATCTCTCTAGTCACCATGACTGGCGTCCCTTGCACTAGCAATCTAAATATGCGATACACATCCTCCAGCATCACCGTCATCTCCCCCATCGGTAGGTGGAATTTTGCTATCTCACTATGCCATCTCTTGCATAACATTGTGACCATCGTCATGTAGGTGCAAGTATGGGGCAACGTTGCCAGGTAGCCTAGCATAACTGCCTCGATCTATGCCCAGTTGGTCAGCATCAGCATCTCTCCAGTGCGCAACACTGCTACTCGTCGCTCCCGTGATACTAATGCATCCAAGGACCACTGTACACCACCAAAAAAATCCAAACATTAGCTTTCTATCTTCTTGTTTATCCTCCCACCCTCCCTTTCCTCAACCCCCACTTTTTTTGCCTTTATTTTGCAAAAATCACATTCTCGCAGAAGCAACATTCTCGTGAAGCCTAACCTCTTGAATTCTCACGGAACTATCTCCCGACAAGATCGTGATGTTGACTCTACTCTTACCCTTGACCTTTTACCCCGATCCTACTAGCGCATTCTCATGGTCTCTCCAACTATCGATCTCACCGATCCTTTGTCCTGCGGGATCGCATTCCTACCCTATGCTCATTCTTCCCCCTTTCCCATTGTGCAAAGACCTTAACCCACAGGTATGCGTTCCCACAACATGAATCACGTTCCTCTTTCTAGGGATGCGATCCCGCTGACTCTACCCCATTCTCTCATAATTTTCCATGCCAGGATTGCTTTCTTGCAATAACTTGTTTAGTGCCCCCCACCACTCCCACCCAACGTTAGTTTTGCGAGATCACAATACTACTAATCCTGCTCACGTTCCCGTTGGACCCGTGCCTGCGGGATCGCATTTTTGCTCTTGCAGGAATGATCTAACAAATGTCTACTCAAAAAATACAAATAGGTTTTAGACCTTACCGAATGATCGAGCATCCCTCGTACTCGTACTCATCACACTATGTCCACTCAGTCCTCTGGTTGCCCAATACCCACCATTGTAATCTTCGCTGTAGAGCTCCTAACCAACAATATCTCCTCCTCAATCTGACTGCAAATGACCCCTTTTAGCCCTCTTTTCACCCCTTATAGTCCACCCCGATGCCCTGACTACCCCTCTCGATCATCCCACCCTTCCAAAACATTCCCATCTCACAAAAATAACACAACACCACTTTGTACACTTGTAACATATCTTGATCTATCAGCTTGTACATCCTCTTTTGCTTTGTATCATTGTATCTATCCTAGCTTTCGTGTCCATTCATCCTTGATCAGCATCTTGCACACATCGCACCACTCTTGGTTTGCTATTCCCATGCATCCTCTAGGTAGATCTGCTATCACCAACATGTTATCCTTCTTAGTTTAGCTTTCCATATGCATCACTCATCCAAATCCATCAGCTTAGGTGCTCTTTGATCAATCCTTGTAGGATATAGCTTTCCTCTTGTTTGATTTTGGTCTGTTAGTACCTCATCCTACCCATCTCGTTGGCAAATGATTCTCTTTTGGATTTTTGTTTTCCTTTGATTTTGACTCTTCCTTTTGGGTCTTGACATATCTTTTCCAAGCAATCTTTTTGTTCCTTCCTCAATGTTACCATGATCTCCCATATCATGGTATACTACGAATGGGGTAATCTGTGCATAAGGTTTTGATCAGGTCTTTTTTATTTTTATTTTGCTTGTGGGTTACCTAGTGATGGTTCCATGTTGCTTCCTCTAGGATTCATGTGTGATGTCGAGGGAATCCTTGCATGTATGTTTTGAGTTAGTTCATTAGTCTTCTGGAATGTTGGTGGACCGGCCTTACTGTTCTTGGTAACCTTGGTACTTACCCAACTTTCTTATATTAAATCTAGTGCTCAAACTACATGGTGGTACTTCTCTTTCCAGTATCTCCTCACTCAAAATGCTTCAATGGATTCCCTTCATCTCCATTATCCCCCCTCCATATCCAACATCCATCTCTCCCACCCTTGAGACCTTGTTGCATTAGCTTTATCTTCCCATCATCCATCCCCTCCTCCTAGTTTCTTTTTATAGCGCACTCCCCCCAATCTTGAAACATCTTCAGCTTGCTTCCTTTTGTGAATCTGACCTCCCTTTATCATTCTCTTGTAGTGAGAGTTTGAGCTAATTCAGCCCCTTCTCTTTGCCAATTTGTGTCTCTGCTCATCTCAAATTCTTATGCTTTTCAAGAAGCTATCGAGCCTCGTCTTCGCTCTTCGCCGCCTTCTTGAGGGGGCATCTCGTAGTCTAGTCTCTCCTCTTCTTATCCGAGACTAGGGAAATTTTTTTGCTAAAACATCTTCCTCATGTCA
This sequence comes from Cupressus sempervirens, assembly GCA_028749045.1. Taxonomy (NCBI): domain Eukaryota; kingdom Viridiplantae; phylum Streptophyta; class Pinopsida; order Cupressales; family Cupressaceae; genus Cupressus; species Cupressus sempervirens. The sequence continues at coordinate 690,361,383 of CM053784.1, forward strand.
TTTATATTCAAACTTCTTTGAAATAGTGTTGTCTGAACACTATGTCAAAGAGGGGCAAAATGTAGACACCTAAATTTGATTACACTGCTTCGGTAATCCTATTTAGCTAAAGGCATCATTAATTAAATTCTTATTTAATTAATCATTTTCCATCCCCTAGCTGATTAATTTAATTAATCATCTATAGTCCTAATTGATAAATCAAATAACTCATTATTTATCAATTAAATCCTATTCTCCTATCTAATTCCAAAAATTCCAAATTTATTAAAATCACTTTAATAAATAAAGCCCTTAAAATCTAATAGCCCCTAACCTATCCTTAATCCTCCATCTAGCCTAATCCACCCCATCCACCCATACTAACTAAGCTTAGCCACTAACTCACCCACCCTCATCAATACCATCCACTTGCACATCTCTAACATCCCTAATCTAATCCTAACCCAAGCCTAACCCATCCCCTAATCATTTGCACAATCCTAAATGAGCTTAAGACTTTCCTAAGCCAAGCCAAAGTCTATCCCCTCAAAATATCTCAACCACCAAGCCATAAATGCTCCCACAAAGTCATAAGTGACTCTTACAAGCCCATTTATTGCTCTTGCAAGCCATTATGAAGGTTTTTATGAGCTTTGAGCCTCCTTTGTTGACCCCTCAACCCCTCTTGCTCTAACCAACCACCCTGTGACATATGCCACCTCTTGATTGGCTGTAGACAAGCACAATCCATGTGCTCCCCTCTCATTCAATATGAGCCCTCCTTAAGCTTTCTCCTTTTCTTCCATCCTAGCCATCGATCCCTCAAGCCCTTTGCCTTTTTAAGGAATCTCCTCCCAAGCCATTTAAAAAACACAATCCATCAAGTAAAGTCATAATGCCATTTTGAGAACAAGTTTTACATCTACATCCATTATCCACATCCAAAATCCAAAAATCTCCATTGAAGCAAATTTCAGCATCAATCTTGAGCATACATCCCTAAAACAAAAACCTTAATTGGACATAGTGAATCAACAAAGAGCCATTCCTATTGGGAGAGTCTTTTGATGGCTCATATTCGCAATTAGGAACCCTCTTTTGTCTATCTTGAAGTTTATGTTTGTTCTTAGTTTCTAGAAACTTTATTCAAATTTGGTTTCTCCTAACACACTAACAACTCACGTATACAGAATCTACCCATGAAAAACTCTTTGTCATTAGTATAGATTTGGGGTCCTTGTAACATAAACAAATCTACTCTAGATACACACTTGTAACTAGAACCACCACAGTTCACAATAAGTCTAGAACTTCAGCAATTTTTTGTTTGTTAAGTTTAAATACATGAATCTTCATTGTAAATAGTTTTAAAAATATAGGGGTAGAACCTTCCTAATACCAAATAACTCATTTGAATTACAAGGAAAAAGAAAATGTTTCCATCTTTCATGCAATTTTTAATCCAATCAGAGAGAAAATATATAATACTCATAATTAGCCGATAGGCTATTATATGTGGGCATTTCATCCAAACATGTCCATTCATTGAAACCGGATACCATTAATTTGTATTCATCATTGAAAACTACTCAATAAACAATTAATGTGAATCATGTATCAATCTTCAACACCGACTATATTTATTTGATCTCTAGATCTGTTAATATCTCATTAGATCTTGTAATGGTTTGTGTGAGCTGGAGTATAAGGGTTTGGAGTGCCTTATAATTCACACGAAGGCTACTTGAAAGAAAAGGATGCCATTTCTATGATGTCCGCCGCTATTAAAATGGTAGTCACGCAAGCACTTTCGATGATGTTTCAATCTGCTACAGGCAGAGGTACGAGCTCTGATTCTAGTACCAGAGCATTGTCTACTATGTGGGAGATGGTCGCCAAGGAGTCTGCTCTTACATGAATGGATTGAGTGCATTTGCTTCAGTACTCAAATGATTAGAAAAATCCCTTTTTCCTGAAGCAATGATAGGTCAGATGAGAGAAAATGTTGTAGTTTTTCCTCTTAACCATGTACAACTATGGTAGCCATGAATTGTACATGAATTGTTCTGATTTCCCCTTGTACAAGAGAACAAATCTAGGTTTTGAAATGTTTATTTCAGAAAAAATCATGAATACTACTCTCTTTACTTTCTGGATTGAGGAAAAATTGTGAACGCTACTCTGGTTTCGATTTTTTTAATAAATTTGTTATCATTGAGTTTTCCCTAGTTCGTAGGGCATCATGACAGAATCGTTGGAAATAGTTTCAACAGTAAAATTTTTGAATCATTATTTTGTCAGTACAACATTCTAAACATGACAAGAACTCTATTCTATCAAACAATGCATGTGATTCATAACAAAAATAAGAAGGATCGATTTTTCTTTTGCTTGCAAGAAGTGGAAAGAGTTAGATCCTACATAAAAAAACATATCCTCAGAAACAAAGTAGCAAATGTAAGAAAACAGCCCTGTATCTGACTTTGGGCTAGGTTTGTGTGAAGATTTTTATTTTATTTTTTATTTTAGTATAAATTGTTCTCATTGAGTCCGAAAACAATAAGGTGGCGTTTGTGGAATTGATACGAACTAGGCCAGTTATTTGCAATAACATAGGTTTGTAAATCTCATGTTCTGTAATGAAGATCTTCAATGGCGGGAGTTTGTAGATCTCATTCGAAAAATAGCTTCAACAAAAAATAGAGTAAAGAGGATTTCCATTAATTAATTCAGATTTCAGTAGAATAAAAGAAAAACCTACCTGTGAAAACAAATTCAACATAAAATAGGGTAGGAATATTTCCATCACTTGATTCAACTCCTAGTAAAGCAAAAACAAAATCCATTTGCTACTAGAGTTTTAAGACAGATCGTCTTTGTTATCTTAAAAATAGAAACTCCATCCAAAGATTCATTCAATGTCATGTTTTTCAACACGTAACAGTGAAGAAAGTTGTGAACAAGATTTATTTTGTTGCATCAAAGCTCTGAAAAGGAAGAATTGAATGAACTAATCTTCTTGAGACCAACTCTTAAAACTTGAGAAGAGAGAAGATATCACCTTTTCCTGCCTTCAAATTTTACCACTTCCATCGTTAACAAGAAGAAAAGCCTGAAGATTATACCCGTCATTTAATCCAGTTCCCCTTAACATAGTGTGCTTTCAGATAAGTTATCTATAAAAATAAAACATTTCTTAGATTTTAATGACCTTGAAATATCACCATTCTCTCATATTTCAATAATAAAATTTTAAATTTTATTTATTCAGGATTGAGAAATTATATTGATAGATGAATCTTATTAAGAAAGAGTGTGTGATTTTATTTATGAATCATTTGAATGAATGAACTAAATCTGAAATACACTAGTCACAAGAAATAATAAAAAATATTATTCAAGATGTTTTAAAGTATTTATATTACATATTTATGAGATTTTATATGGTATTTACATTTCTTTTTTCTTATATGATAAAGTAGTTAATGCAAAATAGAATAATATATTTGCATTGAAACTATTAAAGTCCTCACCATATCCAATTACTATTTCAAAAGGCAGTTCAACTTAACTATTGAAATTAGATGACATTTTTTAGCGAAGGTCACTAGTAAACAAATTGTCAATTCAACATAATTGATCTAGTATCTAAAGGATTATAACTATTAATATCTTTGAAATAGTTGATAATAATATTTAATAGGAAATTTTCAAATTATTTAGTTCGTATTATTTATTAAAAATGTATATAACTAAAATCAATATACTATATTATAACTATCTAGAGAATTTTTTTTAAGTTAATAATAATATTTAATAGTGATATTGGCCAATTTATTAAATAAAAAAATTTACAAATAAGTATGTAACTAACATCATCACACTATGTTGTAACTGGTACACATCTTGTCTTCACTCTATTGTAGATATTGTAGATCATAGATGTGATCCAATGTTGATTTGAAATCTTTTACATAATTATCATTTTAAAAATGTATTCCCTTATTTCATGAATATTGCAACTTTGACATTTAATTAATACATGATAACCATTCTAATAACTTATTGCATTATTTTTGTTACAAACATGTAAATCTTGATTTAGTTCTTTCATATTGGTGAGAAGACTATCAACACAAACTTTCAATGTAATGCCCCACCAAGGAATCCAAAGAATTTCACTAAGTTTGCCAAACAATTTTTTTTTTTAAAACATGAAAGATAAACCATTCATAACATTTGCGGAAGCAATAGTAACATCCAACTGAAAATAACATAACAGATTACATTCTTTAAAGATCCCTTAATGTTGAATTACTTCTAATCTTAACTATCCATCTAACATCACATCCTTAACAATGAAATAGCAAGGATACATCCAATGTTCTTAAACCATATACAAGTGTACATTTTAGATTGCTCAATCATCCACTATACATGTTACAAGGTATGAAAAACTTGAAAGAATAAACATCCATGTAAATAAAGTACATCATCATCCAATATTAATCCATGATGCAATAATATAAATGAAACCACATATCATACATGATACATCATCATCACAAAGATATAAACATCCATCATAAAAGATAACCATATATTACAAACATATCTAACTAAGTGCACGGTTCCTCCCAACTGTAAATAGCATCATTAGACCATCATGGATCCTAGCCATCCCTCCGTGCGTAACATTCCAAAGCACCAAAGAGATCATCAGCTATATACATAGTAGGAATGTCACTCCTAAAAAACATCCTACTAACATGCAAAGTAAAGCATCATCTAACATATGAAAATCATCAATACAAGAACATACTAGTAAATACATCCACCATAAGGTATATCTTCTATCATAATGATCCAAGAACATAATGAAGATAAATACCAACCAAGAATGCTCCAGCCACGATGTCTCAATAGATCTCAAATGATAAGAGTGATAAAACACTACCACCTGACTGCATGAAACCTAAATGGTCCACTCCCACCATGCTGAGGAGATAATCTCAAGTCCCAAATAGGATATGAAAACCACAAAGCATAAATCTCTTAAGTCTAGGAATCCTAAAAGTATACTAACTCAAAGGTTCCAGCACACACAAAATCGACATCTAATTTCCAGAGGCACACAATGACATGTAGGAAACCTACTCTGCAACAAGTTACCCTGGCAGTTAGCTAAACGCCACGGGTCCATACAGATCTCATGCGGCCACTAGTATCCTTTCATACTAACAAGGCATACTATGGAATGCAATGGTCGCAACCATGCATCTCACTACTCCCATCCTAGCCTGTACAAGTGCTCAAGGCATGGGCGAGAACCAAAACAATTATCTTTTTAGGTTCATTTAATCCCCATTTAGTGTGTAAATGTTATCACTTATTATCCAAACTTACAATGAGTTACCCTGGCAGCCACTTAGGGCCCCGGCCCCCATTGCAAGCAACTTCCCGACACTACAAGTAGATTACCTACCCTAATGCTCATGGAATCATAAATCACCACAGTCCTGTACAAGCGACTGTAAAGAAAACCCAAAATATAATCCATAAAAAGAATCATCAAATATCCACAAAATAAGCATCAAATATCCATAATAAGAATCATCAAATCACCAAGATAAGAATCATCAAATCTCCATGATAAAATCATCAAATATGCATAAGAGCATCAAATCTCCATGAGCAATATCCATAGAAAATCATGACCACAACAGTTCTCTATTGGCAACTGAAGGCATCACTGATAATCATAAGTATCCATTGGTTCTCAATAACCAAAATATATCATCACATCCATTGGTTCTCAACAAGCAACCAATAATATCTCAAAATCATACTGATCGAAGACTCTAAAATGGTTGAGTCAAAACATGTCACAACATGACATCATCAGGAAATAAATCCACATTTCAGTCCCATCATGGCGACTAGAAAATAATCCAAGGATAACTGATTGATGACTCAAAAATGATTAGCTCAGGTATCTCATACACATACATCTCAGCTTCACACATGAAGACTGATGAACAAATACAAACATTTCATAGAGCATACGATCATATAACCATGGTTGGGCTTATAAAGATCGAGACCAAATAAGATCAACATGCCAACACATCTCATAACCCCCGAGCCTCTGGTAACAACCTAGGACTGGTCATCACTAGTTAACCAAAAAATGCAAAACAAGAAGCATATAGAATACACGATGCAGACACATGTTTTGGTTTTGCTATTATCTCATAATTGAATAATGTGTAGAGTTTCATTTTCCATTATTCGAGTGTAGAGGTTTCAGTTTCCATTTTCAAGTATACTTCAAATGTCTAAGTTTCATCATTTGACCTACAAGTCAACCCATTTGATTCCCCGATAGCATTATCCTAAGGATAACTTAAGGATAAATATTCGCTAAACTGTTCATCATTGACCTTAATTAAATTTTCCTTTATATTTAACCATGATCCATATTTTAATTAATTAACTCTCTTTTAAAGTTACTTCAACTTTTCACATAAATCAAGGATCATTATTCGTTAAATTATAAGAGAACCAATTATCATTCTTCGAATAAGATATCTTTAGAATGATCAATTAAATCCATTAATTAACATAGGTACACCATCCATGACCTATTATCATTCTAATAGCCTTCAATTAGAATCTTAATTAAGGGTTACTAAAGTTTGAGTCTTTTAATTTAATTGTTATCATCGTTGACAACCATATAATATCCAAGGTCATAATTCAAGTCATAAGAATAAGACCTATCAACTTGATATCAATATTTTTACAATCTTGTTAAAAGAATTATATCAATTACATCTCTATAATATAATTATTAATTAAATCCAACTAACTCTATTAATTGATTTAATTAATAATTGCACAACCATACCATCAACCCAATGATTATCAGTTGACTAACAATAGTTTGTACGTCAAAGTCAACTTCAATCCAATACACAAATATTAATATTTTAATAATAATAATATTAACAAGTTATTTTGGAAATCTTATCCATAATGACTACACAATTTCGTATTAATGATAATCATTTCCTAGTTAAATCTCCATCACATTTAATTATATTGACAACGCATTAATCAATTTATAATCCAAATACAAAAACTAATGTCTTTACAAAACTTTAATCATTAAATAATCTAATCGAATTAATTGATAATTAATTAGACTCGTCAAAATTATTGACGTCCAAATTAATAGTAACTTGTTAATCATGAATAGCAAATTATATTAAAGATGACTAGTATTTCCATATTCTACATTATAAATAATAATAACATCTTAATGAAAACCTAAATATAGATTGGGTCATTTAAGCTGATAATCCCACCTTGACCTGAATCAATTCTCTAGAGACTAGCTTCTTATTAACCCAAATATGTACTTCCCATCAAATTACAAAACTCACAATTTCCACCCAATTCCATATTCAGCTTCAATTAAACTTGTCTAAAGGTTCAAATAGAATACTCAATTCTTCCTTTGCAAATAACTTAATTTATTAATTATTTTACAATTAATTATATGACAACTCAAAGAATATCTCTCAATATCATTATCTAATATTTTCTTTAACCTATCATCTCATATCCCTTGAGATTGTCTAAATCAATTGTTATAACTTATTGCTATACTTCAATTATTACAAATCTCAATTTGAGTTAAATTTAATTACTTAATACTTGTACTAGCTTTACTTATCATTCATTAATAATTGCTAACCTTAACAATTATTAATAAATAATAATCCCATTAAGAATCTCAATACTTAAATTAGATTCATCGTTCATTCAATGAATATCAAATAAACGTTAACATTTCTAAAAGAATAATATATAGTTTTCTCAAATTTCCATTCAATTCTCCTATCTTTCTCATTTAAACTCTATTAAACCATTAAATTTATATCATGAGACTTAAAATATTATAAGATGATTAATTTTGTTAATATTAAAATTTCATTTATAATAAATATAATACATATATAATAATTGTTGAATATCAATATATACATATATTACACAACACATGAAATAACATAAATTAAGGAATGTTTAAATGTTTCAAACCCAAAACGATGGCAATATTTTTAATTCGCCGGCACATACTTGTGAGAGACCTGCAGGTCGCAGGTACCCTGCAGATCGCAGGTACACTGCGATCGCGCAGGTACTCTGCGATCCTCGCAGTCCTGCCATGTACCACAGCTGGGGTTAATAAGGATGGGGGTGCGGTCGGGGTAAAGCCTGGCCACCACAATAAATATATTTTTTTAAAAATGTTTCCAAACAACGTTTGCATTAAACGTTTTGCCATATGCGAAATTCGAATTAATTTCGACTGTGATTAATTATTCGATATTCCACTAAATAAATATATATGTATATATATATACATATGTATGTATATATATATATATATATATATATATATATATATATAAGTATATATGTATATATATATGTGTGTGTGTGTGTGTGTATATATATGCAGAGTTTGTGTTACAACATTAATATATACAAATGCGTAAATATATTGCAAATTCGAAAAGGTAAATAATCATGTATAGAACATATACACAATTTTAAAAGACTTCCAAAACTAAGAATATTTGTTTCTCTAAATTTATCCAATTCTTCTAATAGGTTTGGCTATAGTTTTAGAAACCATTTTCCAAATTTATTTATCAGTTTGATTTTGATTCGAACCCAAACTCGTTTAGATCTAGTTTCTCTTTACTTGGATCTAGGGTTTTCTAATGTTTTCTAATCAACCAACATAAAATCTAGATACCAATTCAATTGTAGATTCTAACACAAGAGTATTCAGACACATAAAATAGACACGATGAAGACAAGAAGGAAAATAGTGCAAGGAGAATATGTGATTATCACAAGTGCACTTGGACACCGATGCTAATCCGTCATGCCTCAGAAGTCCATAAAAAATCCTTTCCTTCTCCATCATTCGCGATCCTTCCAAGATCCAAGCCAACCGAAAATCTCCAAGTGACTAAAAATGCTAGAAGAATCATGGAAGCATATAGAAAATATATGAGCATATGAAGAAGAATATGAGCTTGTAACTTGCAACTTCCATTTAGCTTCTACTTCCACTTCCATTAAGCTTCCATAAAGCTTCCCTTAAGCTTGTCCAAACATACTAGGAGAGCCTCAATTTAAAGGCTTCTAAGATGCATCCAGAGTGTCTCTAGAAACAGCTAGAAGATAAGCATGACAACCTAGCATGGGTCTTCTCCAACCTTCTAGATGAGTCTTAAGGTTGTAGACACCATGTGCTCAAATAAAATGCTAACTCCTAAGTGTAGACAACTAGTGCATTCTTAGAGTGCAAACTCCAGTGTTGTCTACATGACAACTCTCGAGAATTTGCTAACTCCTATGTGAGCAAATATTAAAAATAATGCATATTAATTAATATAATATTTAATTTACTCTTCCCAATTTAATTAATTTATTTATTAAATCTCATGCACTAACTTTAATAATTCCACTTTGCAATCTTAATATATTTATATTTTAATCACATGAGATTTAGAATCTTTTAATAATTTAAAATATATTTTCCACTTTTAAATTTCATTTTCCAAAACTTAATTGCTAAAATACTTATTAGCTTTAATAATAATATTATTTAGTCATTTATTTAAAAATGAACTCCAAATATATTATTATTAAAATAAATATTGTCACATTCCAAATTTAAACTTTTAACTTTTATTTCACATTTAATTATTTTATTTAATTAATTTCTCAATTAATTAAATAAAATAAATATTAAAATACCATATTAATTTTCCATTTAATTAAACCGTTAATTAAATCTTTTAATTAGGCTTAATTAATAGAAAATACACCAAAGACTCACAAGGTAAAAATACGAAAATCCATCATAGCCAAAATACATACAAAATCAAACCAAGGGTTTAAATCACGAATTACGTCATCCAACATATCCGGAGGGTACTCAACTCAGATACTTGTCCTAATTTTCCAATTAGAACAAATGGCTTAAAGGGTTGGGATTTGGACTTGAGAATTTATCTCCCCTCTCTTATCATTGAGATAATGTGATAGGGTACACTCATCCTGACAAATTCAGGGAAGTCGATACCCGGTACCTGCAACCTGCATAAAAACCATGCATGTACAAGCACAATATATACTAAACTAAACAGGCAATGGCAGGAAGTGGTGCATCATGTAGATCTCGACTAGCAGGTGACTACAACTCCCTTCCTTAACCACAGCAGACACGCCATACAAAAGCAAACATGCAAAGAAAACACGCACACCATACACATGCAAGTATGGGGTAAGTATCCATAATAAAACACATATGATAATAAATCATCTTAGTAATCATCATTAATAACTAAAAGCAATGTAATGATCATCATCAATAATTGTGAACACTAAAAATAACCATCATACATACATGAAATGTAAAGTCTAAGTGATCTCATCACATAATAAACTGAATCCATAGCAGAATATCTGATAATCTCAAAACAATGTTGCTAACCATCAACATAAAACTAGCTCCAAAAGAGTTCAGCAATGATAACAAAATGCGAACTAGGGGCAGGCACTACATTCAATAGAAATGCATTTTCCTATATTCCTTTTGATCAACAACCCTAGATATTGATCTACATAATGCTTGAAATGAAGTTGCATACTATTTTCATATCTATAAAACTATATTTGCAAGTTAGCTATGATTTCTATGAAATTTACACATTCACGAGATCCATTTATATTCTTGAATTCTAAATACTTTTTATGAAATATAATTTACAAACTAATGGTAGGAAAATTTGTCATCCATGTAACTTTATGTAATTTCCATTGCTTTCATGTTAAGATGACAATGCAAATTATCACAAGGAAAGTATTAGAGAGATTTATCAAATTGTTGAGAGATGATGATCCATTTTTATGTATTTATAAACTTTGATGTCTGGAAGTAGTTTTGAGAAGGTTAGAGTGATAGTTACTCCACATATCTATACATTAGATCACTTTGTTTCTTCACACAAATAAACAAAAACATTCATAAAAAAAATTGCATACAAAATAATTAGGAAAAAGCATTTCAAAATCATGTGTTGGGATTCATTGTCAGGGTACCTAAATATCAATTTAAGCATTCAAAGATGGTCGCATAAAATAAATTTACCCTATTGCATACATGTCATTATTAAGAAAGAACAAAAATCTAAGAAATTCAAAATAAAAGAATCTATTTAGAAAAAAGTCACTTCACAAACAATAAATATCTTCAATTTTCAAAAAGGAACAAGAAATATTTTATTAGAATATGAGGGATTTTAGATGTATCAATGAAACATGTATCTCTACACATCTCTATGAAAAAATTGAAGTCATGTCAGTTTGTGTTTCACTTTGGCAATTGAGTCTCAAGATTCAAAGATAGTGGAATGATGCAGATGGACCACTATCTATTTGCATGAATTTTAGATCTCATCAACATTAATGCTTAGATCTATTGACACCTTTGGTTTATTGTTATACCTTCACATAAATTTCAAATTAGATGAGTGTCTTGCATATATCAATGTACAAGTGGAATAGTAGAGAGAAAATCTCTATTCGATGAGTAACAAAGCATGCATGCATATTGCATTCCTAATTGAAATTGTTGATAATGTTATATGGATCTATGCTAGTTAGAGAAAGTATTTAAATATATATCCTGAAAATCAAGGTTCAAGATCCAATAATAATCCATTTTGAATATAATAAATAACTCCATTTTTCACCATGGTCAAATCACATTACAATATTAATTTCATAGTACATGTGTAACAAATATCATGGCAAAGGATGGTTGTGTCTCGAATTTCTACTTCCAACTATATTTATATCATTGAACCTAATTATCACTACATAGTCTTATGTGTTTTTACTATTGAAGTAATCATTTTAAGAAAATTAGATATATAAAATTATTGTTGTGCTAAATACAAAAATGAACAACAAGATCGTGTGACTAGGACTATAAAATAAGTGGCACCCACAAAGAATAGAAGAGACATTGTGCACTCCAAGTACCTTGATATTGCACTTCATGAATAAATCGACAAATCTGCAATCATAATTTAGAATATCGAATCCCTCCCAACTATAAACTTGGTTGCTAAATTTTAACTACTATTATAAAAATCTAGCCTAAGAAAAAGCTTTTAGTTTAAGCATCTCCATTTAATTCCCAAGGATGCCACAAGTCAATCTTACAAAAAGAAAAATAGACATTTGAAGAAATTATATGTTTATGATTGGATTTATTTAAGTCTAGTGATGATCTTTAGCAACAACTTAGTTCTTTATGATATATCTTTAGCAAATTTAAAAATTGTCCGCTCCTTACACTACATTTTTAATAGATTATTAACGAAGTATTTGTGTGTGTGTGTGTGTGTAATTTCTTGGGCTATTGATGTTTGAATTTAGATGTGCAAGAAAGTCCATGGAATTAATTCAAAGAACTAAAACCAAACTTACGTGAAATAGTCAATCAAGGTTACATATATTGAGAGACAAAAACTCATTTGTAACAGTGTTTAATTCGTAAATGTAAGTAAGTGGGAGTCATGTTTGGGTTTTATTACAATATAAGATCAAATATGACCCATAGTATAAGGGTGTTCTAATAGACGTTGAATCTTTACAAAATATCTCAGATAGAAGTATAGACATTTTAGGCATGCTTCATAATATTGATGTTGACAATGGAACAACAAAATTTTAATTTACAACTATATCAAGAGTTAAGTCACTAGACAACCTTCGTTTAGAGCCACCATTATCCTTTGACCAATATTCAAGAATGAAAAATAATCCATATACTATTATTATAAAAAAGGAAGAGTCTCAATTGCAACAACTCTCACTATAGAGAGAAGAAGTAAAAAATATCATGCTTTCCCTTAATATATATATGACTCTATGTGTGTTACTTCATCGAATTTTTAATTGGCTACATTTATGCATTCCAATATCATCCTTCCCTAATGTATAAAGTTGTCTTATAGGTATGGTGAAAAGATGCATCTTGTGGCGATGCAGTGCAATTTACTAATTTATGCCTATTTTCATATATCCAATGTCAACTATTAATGTTGGAATTTTTAGAGTTCATGGCATAAAACTCTTTAGAGTGCATCCATCCTAAATGTTAAGATTATCTCCATAAAAATATCATATCTATCCAATTGAATTAGTAAAGGGAAAAACCACTACTTTGGAAACACAATTGTGGTTATAGAACATTTTTTGGTAAGACTCAAATATAAAATTTGTCTGCCTTTATTTTGTGCAATACCTATGCAATCAAGTAATCAATAAAGAAGTGAATCTGAAACAGTTGTGCCTCCAGCCATGTTTGCAACTATGGGTAACATGTTTTGTCTACACAACTTGGATTATAACTATGTTAATTATAACCTGATGAACATTTTTCGGTAAGACTAAAATATAAAATTGGTGTGCCTTTGTCTTGCGCAATACCTATGCAATCAAGTAATCAATACAGAGGTGAATCTGAAGCAGTTGTGCCTCGAGCCATATTTGCAACTATGGGTAGCATGTTTTGTCTACACAATTTGAATTATAACTATGTTAATTATAACTTGATGAAACTTGGCGATATTTAATGACAAATCAAAAGATCCTTCTAACCTTTCACAAAACTAAGCAAGAACTTAGATTAAAGAACCTAGTTGATGAAACTAAAAGGGACGTTAAACTAAAATGTGCAAACTTTATGCAATGTCTATGTAGGGAACACCATTCATCCAAATTGTTAATTAATAAAAAATGAAGGAAAATAATTTTATTCTAAATTATTTTGATTTTTAAATTATTAAAAAAATTCTCAAGGTTTCCTCATTGTATGGACAAGCTCCCTCATCCAAATAAGAAGCCAATCTAAAAAATTCTCTTTCGACTTAAAATTGATTATAAAGTAACCCATGGAATCAATGGATAATTTCAAAACATTGTGATTTTTATCTTAGATCTTTATTTTCATCCTCTTATATTAATTAGTTTCCAAAATGATTTAAACCATCTTAAATTTAATATTTAACTATGTCAAATTAAAAATGTTTTAACTTTTTTGTGTTGGTTATATTCCTTTCATATTGTGTTAAATATGTGGCAAAAATATGCTAGGCAACCATCTTATATAGACTTCCACCTTTTGTCACTATCGGTGTACCCCTTGCTCCTTCGGGTGCAAATGCTAGTTTACATAAAATCAACAATTATTCTGATTTTGAAATCCAATGCCATATACGAAATAATTTCAAACTGTTATTTAGTTCTAAGAACATAATAAAACATGAATGTGGTTGCAAGGAAAACTGGGGCCACTATCTATGGTTGACCAAGGACATTTTAAATGAACAATGTGCATCAGCAATAAGAAATGCACACCTTATGGAGCTTGTCCATCATTATTGTTACCTTGTAGAATATATTACATTTCAGAAAAATACATCCCATAGATTTTAATTTAAGTCCCCACCAAGTTTGTTTGCTATTCATAATTTAGGTACGTAAATAGTGACTCCAATTTAAAATGTTCCTGCCATACCTTTGTGAAAGTTGAATTTTTATGAGTGAAGGATTGGTAGGAAGACTTGCCTGTCTAACAATCACGCTATGAGTACTCCCACGATAGATATTATTTTAAGAAAATAATAGTACTCCCTACTAAGAGGACCCAAAAGAAAAAACAAGTCGAATGTAGTGCAGCCTTTGCTTGGATGATTAGTTTAGAATGGCAACATTATTATATTTGAGTGAGCCTAAGAAGTTTGTGGTTTTGACATCTTTTATTTTCTGTCAGCATTTGTAATTGTTTCATCATCTGAAACTCTTATCTCACCCACCATTACCATAATAGTGATGACCCATGATATATGTTCTTAGACTTCAAGACATATAATATATATGCACAATTAACTTCAGAAACTTTTAGTATTTATGAGCACATCTTATGGAAACTCAATTGTTTTAGTATTTCAAAGGTTTGAATTTGATGGATAAAATCATTGTGTCAAGAGATATAAAATAAAATGGGCGAAACAGAGAAAATTAACAGTAAAATGCTAGAAGAAAGAATGCAGTGACTTTATAGTCTATAAAAGGCACAGAGTAGTTTTTGTAATGTTTCAATCAGAGATATCATTCATTCCATTCCATTAAGAAATGTCATAATTTGTTCTTTCTTAAACACCACTGGAATTTCAATTCATTAAAGAAACCCACAAAGAATTCAAGTCTTTTGTATCATACGATTGGATTGACAAACCATTCACACTGTTAAAAACATCTCGAAAGACGACAATTCAAACAAAAAATGAACATTGTAGAAACAAAAACAAGTTTTCTCATACAGAAAAAAGAGATCTCATCAGGTGAAATCAAACAAAGGAAACATTCTATATAAGAATAATTTCCAAATTTTACATCCTTCTCAAATACAATACATTATTATTCCAGACAACCACATCAAATTTCCAACATATATCAGAGCAAAAACTTCCGTTGTACAGCGAGGAACAGAACAAAGATAGCCACTTTAATGAGAGGCTCATGCATTGAAGCTATTTCAATGGCGGATCTCATGACATTCTTCTTCTCACAGAAAGAAAACCAAATTCCCATCTTTCTTCTGAGGCTGCCATAACAGAGTGTTATGGAATGGCCCATTGATCTGAAAATGGCAGCCTTAATTTTTCCTCTTCTTGGAGTAGCCATACTCACACAAATGGATTTTTTCAAAGGCTTGTAAACAGATTTTGCGTGAGAATTGCTGAATACAATGGAGAAGAGACGTGAGATATTCATTTATAGGCCATCCAGGAGACATGAATGTCCCACACGTTTTAAAAATGTTATTTTTCTGAGATACAAATTTCTTCTGAGATCAAACTCTAAGTTCAGACCACTGTCCTTTTGAAATCCAGAGCAGCCAGTCAATTTGTGTCTGAATCAATGTCGGGATTAAAGACAAAATGAATAAATTATGTCGCACAAGTGATTGTCCAAATTGGGCTCACATTATTATTTTCATTGGAACACATTTTCTAAGCAAATCGAATTCTGACACGAAAAAGCCAACAAATTTTTGATGGTCAATCTTCGGAAATGTGTGGGGGGTAAAACAGAGGAATCCTAGTTTTCGTTCCCAACACGTTGAGGGGGAAGACTAAAAACTAGATAATATGACCACAAAATAAAGGAAAAACAGATTGGGTTTGAAGACCAAGTATTTATAATCGTGGCAGGAATTTTTAAGGAAACAGGTTAATCCGACAAAACAAAGTCACATTTTTTTTTCAGATTCACATAGTGATTTTTTGCAAATTTTTTTTTGTTTTCGATCCATTTTTAAACTATAATTTGTTTTGATTTATCGAAGATATTATAAGTTATTTTACTTTTTAGTCATAAACACAAATGTAAGTTAAGAAAGGTATCACTTTAGATATGATCATAATTCAATTTGAGATGAAGACTAAATAATAAATAAAAATATATTTATAAAAAGTTATATATATATATATATATATAAAGAAAGTGGAGTAATATTGAGATTTTAATTTTTTTAATGTAATTTTTTTTAAAGTAAATTATTTTTTCATTTAAATGATTCATTTTCTTTAGTAATGACTAAAATGATTAAATTGAGCTAAACAAATTTTAACATAAAAAGTGATTATTTATATAGTAGTATATTTAAGTAATCTATAACTAATTTTATAAAAAGTAGAAATCTTAATATTAATAAAATTTATTAACTAGTCGAAAATCTTCAAAAATAGCTCATTAGATTATTGATTGATTGATATTGAACTAATTCGTTAATTATACAAAATACAATAGTGCTAGCCTACCCAAATACAATAAAGTCTACTCTTAACATTAATTAAATTTGTATTTATTAAAATATTAGAAATAAAATTTATATTTTATTTCAGTAATATAAATACATTTCTCCCCATTCTTTAATCGATATTTTCACAATCCATAGAACTTCACTTTTAACTTTTACTAGTTCTACCAATTCATTTTTTACTAGATTTTCGCAATCCAAACACCTGTGACTTTATGTTTCTAGCATTCACAATTTTGAACCTTTGTATTAGAAAACGGGCTCTTAAAATAGATCATCTGATATATAGTAGAAAATATTTTCTCACTTGTGTACAAAGATGTTGACAATTACTAACAAACTCCACCAAAATTTAACAACACATTTGTACCTTCACTTTCTAAGCCTTTACTTGGATGATTAGTTTCAGCCAAATAAAAAATTGGTTGTTGTAGATAAAATCAACAAAATGGGCAGCGAACTTTGGCAGTGAATTTTTTGTTTTAGCGAATGTCTTTGGGCCTTTTTAATGGGTTTTCCTTCAAATTTGGCCAAATTGCTATTTTTTAACCATGTTTGATAGCAATCTGCTAGCAAATCTTGCTGGCATCACTAGCTTTTCTGATGTTTAAGGTAATGGCAAGGTGGCGGTTTATAAAGGTAACAATGCTCATGACCTGGCAGGTAAGGACTCCATAAGGTGCGATATGTCCTCTCCCCTCAACTCTTAATTTAATTCGCCATTTATTCCTTCATCTGGCTCTGTTCCAAGTAGCATTAACCACTTCACGGATAAACCTAATGATATGCTTAATACTGGTAGCAATACTACCAGAGACAATGGCATCACTACTTTCAAACCAAAACCCTTCTTGGGAGCGGTTGTAGGTTTGGCTCTTGCGGTTGTCTCTAGTGCTCGCTTCACCATGACCAAATGCGATGAAATACTAGCCCAAGGTAAGCAACCCAGGGACCCCTTTGCATTTCATGTTACTCCCAATTCTGAAATGTTAGTTGAGATCATAAAAGAAAAGGAAAGATTAAGAAACGCCGCCATCTTCTTCTCTGCGATCGAAATTGATAAGGTTCCTGCAAGGAAATTCTTAGACTATTGGTTTTATAATTACTGGAATTTGAAACTTGGCTTCCAAATTTCCTTTTGTAGGCAAATACAAAAGGGTTTATTTGTTGTTTTCTTTAATAATAATGAATCACAACTAGATGTTTTTAAAAAAGAATATTGGATTGCTGGGAATACAACTTTCCAAGCTTTGGCATGAAGTGCAGAAGCTAATCTATAGGAGATTGTTTCCCTCTTGGCCCCTAGATGGGTCCTCATCAAACACATTCCTCCCTTCCTGTGGAGATTTATCCCTCACCTAGTTGAACCTCTTCACAAATTCATGCGCATGGACAATTCTACTCAGCTTATCCCTCATCTCAATGCTAGGGTTCTTCTTGCTCTAAAAATTGGCCAAGACTTACCAAAAGAGCTTACAATTATCATTGGTAATGAGAAGCTTTCTTACCCTATCAAAACCCTACGAGGGCTTAACATGTGTTTTTTATGCAAAAAGGAAGGTCATCTCAGGAAAGATTACCCTATTATCAAAAGTAAAAATCCTAAAAACCCTAATCCTTCCTCTACCCAATTGAATTATGCCCCTTTGTTCACTCCAATCCTTCGCCTCCAGTTGTTGCCTCCTCGCAATCTTCTCTCTCCCCCCTGCCGACACCATCCCTTCATAATGATTCTATCTCAAGCATCGTACGTGGATGTTGACAGATTTCAAGCTGTTACCAAGAAGAAAAATAATTGATCTAATAATAACCCATCAACCCCTAATATGCCAGTCTTCCCACCTCCCCCAATAAGTAATTCTATTGTCAATACTCAGGTTACTGGTAAATCTTCCACCCCCATCACATCTGCCTCAAAAACCCTTCTAATTCTGAAGCCTTCGGTTAAAAGCTTCTAAGAAATCTCTAATGAGTTCATTTTTGAAGTTATACCTATGAACCCATCAAATGCTATTAACCAGCCCTTGATATTCGATAGTTCATTTCACTTCCTATCTGATAGTGAGGATATTCTCACTTCAAAGAGGAAAGGGAGACCCCTTGGTTCCAAAAACAAAAACAAAAATGATAAAAATTGAACCCCTTCAATCACTGGTGATGTCTCTCCTATGGAGGATATTATGGATCCTAAAGCATCCAACTCTATTTATGTCTCAATGAATTATGTTTCTTGGAATATCAAAGGACTTGAATGTCTTGATAGAAAGTTTAAGGTTAAAAATTTTCTCAATTCTAGGAGAAATATCGACTTGATCATGTTGCAAGAAATTAAGTCTATCAGATTCACTTTAGAATCCAATCTTAATTTTATTTGGAAAGATGCAGTTAAATTCTCCACCAGTCACCCCTATGGGTAGAGAGGTGTGGCTATCCTACTCAGCCCTACTTGGGGTACTAGGATTAAGAATTTTGGTTATTCTCCCTACAATAGAGCTATTTGGGTGATTTTTTTATTACAATGACTGTGAATTTGGTATCTATTCTATTTATGTTGCCAATGATTATATTGAAAGGATAATGCTCTAGTCTTGGCTTAGCTTGCTTCCAGATATTCCTTGGATTTTTGGAGGTGATTTTAATATGATTGAAGACCAAGAAGATAAGATGGGAGCTCTTCCCTTTTCCTAGAAAGATTAGGGAAAACTTGCCTAGAATAATTTTAAAACTGCTAAGTCTCTCTTTGATCCTTTAAGTGGAAACAAGTATAGTAACCATGGGCTCTAGTATACTTGCTATAATTTCCAAAAAGGCCATTCTAAAATCTATTCCAAGCTAGATCGCTACTATCTCAATAAAAATTTCTTCTCTATGATTCCAAACATTCATAATAACTTGGTAATTGTCTCCCCCACTACTCTCTTAGATCACCACCCCATTTTAATCTCTGTCAACTTAGGTTGTTCCCCTATCCGCTGC
Source organism: Cupressus sempervirens (assembly GCA_028749045.1). Classification (NCBI taxonomy): domain Eukaryota; kingdom Viridiplantae; phylum Streptophyta; class Pinopsida; order Cupressales; family Cupressaceae; genus Cupressus; species Cupressus sempervirens. The sequence goes on from CM053784.1 coordinate 690,381,331, forward strand.
AATCAGAGTAGCAACAAATTCATTCTTAACACTAGTCTTCTGGAAGATGAAGATATCCTTACTACTATCTCTATTATAAGACTCCATAATGAGTCTCATTACCCCTCCTTATCTTATATTAATAGGTGGAACTTGAATGTCTCTACTTGGCAAAATCTTCTTAGGACTGTTCGTCAAAAGAAGGCCAAAGATTTTAGATTCAAGGAATCTATGCTTTCTAGTAACCTGTACAATGCTGAGGCTACTATCCAAAATAATTTTGAGGATCCTCACCTTTCCCATCAACTTGCTCATGCTAAAAATGCTCTTAGGAAGCATCAGCATCATAAAGCTCTAGGACCTCAAATTCGATCAAGAGCTCATTGGCTTCAATTTGGGGACAGAGGTAGTAAATTTTTCTTCAATCTTATTAAACAGAAGCAGGCTAAGGAAACTATTGACAAGCTACTTATTAACAACTAGCTAATTATAGATATGGATATCATTAAAAAAGAGTTTGCTCAATTTTATGAGAATCTCTTCACTTTCGAGGATTCTTAAGATGTTAAAGCTCTTAGAGATTAATGCAGGAATCTTATCTCCAAGAAAATCTCGAATAATGATGCCTCCTTCCTCGAACAGCCTTTAACTCTGGAGGAAATTGAGAACTCCATTAACTCCTTTAATAATGATAAAGCCCCTGGCCCTGATGGGTTGCCTATGGAGTTCTACAAAGTTAACAACAAATGGATTTGTAAGAATTACTTAATATGTATAATGAAGCCATTGATTCTGGGACTTTGGGTAGAGATATTAATTTTGGCATTATCAAACTAATCCCCAAGAAGGGTGATAAATCCCTTATTAAAAACTAGAGACCCATAACTCTGTTAAATGTCTCTTATAAAATCCTTGCTAAGATTATGTCTCAAAGGCTAGAAACCATCCTTCCTAAATTCATTTGTCCTACCCAAATTGTCTTTGCTAAAGGTAGATATATCTTAGGGAATCTGATCATTGGATGGGAGGCTCTTAACTGGGCTAAGCATACTAATGAAAAGGTGTCTATGCTTTTGCTTGACTTTGAAAAGGCCTATGATAGAATTGAGTGGAATTTTATTAACATGATGCTTGATGCCTTTGGTTCCCCTCTTTATTGTGTGAAATTGTTAAAATGTTTGTTAAAGATGCTTTTGCTCAAGTTGATATTAATGGATCTCTATCAGCCCCTTTTCCCTTGGGAAGATTGATTAGACAAGGTTGCCCACTTGTCCTAGCCCTCTTTGGTATTGCCTTTGAAGATCTCTTTTATATTCTTAGGGATAACACTCTTTCCCCTATGATTAAAGGTATTACCTTTCCAGATAATAATGAAATTATCAATTGCCAGTTTGTTGATGACACTTCTCTTTATCATGGAGCCTCTAAGTCTAACTTTGAAGCCATGATCAATAAATTGAACTTCTTTTGTAAAATATTAGGACCTCAGTTATCTCATTCTAAATCTATTTTTCTTGGATGGGATAACCCTCCTCTTGATTGGTTTGAGAAGTTTGGTTTCCAATGGGGTGGCCCCTCTAAATTTGTTAAGTCTCCTTGTATCCCCTTATCTATTGAGCCCTCCTTGAAGGAGATGTGGAGTTGGATCAGGGACAAGATCCATAATAAACTTTTAAAATGGCACAATAAATGTTTGTCCCTTGTTGGTAGATCCAAGTTTGTCAAAAAGTTCTCTCTTCTTACAATAAATACTATGCCTTTGCTTGGTCGTTTAATGATTAAGAAATGCTGGAAATTCCAAAAGTCATCAAAAATTATCTCTGGTCGGATGATAAAGGGAATAACAAGATTCACTATGTCAAATGGAATTGGTGCCATGTTGACAAGCTCCTTGGGGGCCTGGGTCTTAAGGACCTTAAACTCAATGGTCTTGCCTTGGCCTCCAAATGGATCTTTCATGCTTTGGAGGGAGAGGATCTATAGAAAGTCCTAATTCATAATAATATTGAAAGAGGAATTCATAAACATGCCAAATTCTGGAAGAATCTTCCTCTCACTGATCTCATTTGTGGTGATTTTCCTATCATTATTCAAGGCTCTGTTGTTTTTAAGTCCATTTGGAAAGCCTAGAACCATGTTAGGCATTTCATCTCAAACAAGAATTTCTTTGATGATAAGACCCTCCATGGTGAAAGATCCATTTGGTGGAACCTCAAGCTAGGTAATAAACCCCTTGCTCTTACCCAAGGCTGCTCTGCTAAGTTTTGGGCCAAACTTGGAATTGAGAAATTTATTGATATCTTTGAGGAGGACAAACTTATCCAGTGGGATGAGTTGAAGAATAAATATAGTCTTCCTAACTCTCACAAGAAGACTTATAATATGATAGCCAAGGCTAGTAAGGATATCCCTACTTTATGTCATGTTTACTCTAATAGCTATCTAAAAATTAAATGGCCTGGTGGAATTATTTTCTCCAAGCTCAAAGCTAAGAATATTTACACTATTATCAATCAAAATGAAGAGATTATTAGTCATATTAATAATACTTGGTATTTTGATCTGGATGTTCTTGTCTGGGATAAGCTTTTTTATTATCTTTGGAAAAGTTCTATTGATCCTAAAATTAAATTTTTTAAATGGTTTCTTATTCTCAATAAACTTCCTATTAGAAACACTTTTTCTGACGTTAATTATTGTAGCATCTGTAGAACCCCTAAAATGGGAAGGCATTTTTGTTTAATGTAGTTTCGCTAAAGAAATTTGGCTAATGTTTGTTATATCTATCCCCTTTACCTTCAATATTTTTGATATTATTATTGGTTTTATTTGTAATGCTAAAAAAGATGTTAACATATTTTGGTACATTCTCTCAGTTAACATTTTATGGCAAATTTGGAAGTGCAGAAATGAAGAAAGGTTTCAAAATATCCCCAAGTTGCTTATTGAGTCTTTTCGAAGTCTCACCTTTTTAAAAATATTTTCACAGGTGCAATTTACCATGAAAACTAACAAGTCAAAGTTTAAATAGCTGCTTAAAGATGGACATGCCACATTCTTTGTTAATGAGGTAAAGAATGGGTACTTCTGGAGGCTGCATTTGGACAATATTCACACCTTCAATTGAACTCTCAAGCTCATCGGTAAAGAAGTCAAGACAACCCCTCATAGCTCTACTGGAAATATGATTTCCATGCTAAAGAAAATCCAAGATTAGAAGAACTTGGTTTGGATGGAAAGATCTATGGGTTGGACAGTGTGGATGGACACTTTTGAAGATGTGCTACACTAGCTCCTTTTTTTTGCTCCTTCTCTCTCTCTCTTCCTTTCAGAATATAATTAATTCCTCTTTTTGGTTATGAGGCTTGTCCTCTGTTGCTATGATAAGCTTGTAGATTTTTATTGTATATTTGATCTCCTTATACTTAATACAAAAAAAAAATCAACAAAATATTCTCTAAAGGTTTGAAAATTTAGAAATAAAGTTAATATAAATTCTTGTAAGTCTAAGATAAAACTATAATTTATAGTTTTAAGAAATTTGAATATTTGATTAGGTTTAGAATAGTAACACTTTAGATTTTCTGAGGAGTACCGAATTTTTTTAAGATTTGAATTGTACTTTCAAGTATCAATATTTCAAATCATATTCTATTATCTATCCTGGAATAATATATTGTAGAAAAGAAAGTGTGAATATTTTGTTTTAAAGTTTACTACCGTAAAGTATAGTTCATTATAATGACAAAAAAGTAAAGAAAAGAATGTGTGTATCTTATCACAACATTGAGTTAGGGAAGAGAATGTGTGCATTTTTTGTCGTAATATTTTGGATCATATTCTATGATCCATCATCAAAACAGTGAGCTAAAGAAGAGAAAAAAATTGTGTCAATATCTAGAATCATATCTACAATTCATTATCAGGGAAGTGGATTAGATAAGAGAGTTTTTAAGGCCAACTTTCAAATCATGATCCATGATCCATTCTAAGGACAATGAACTAGATAAAAGAAATTTTTAGATTAATATTTTAAGTCATATTCCATAATGTATTATCTGAATAGTGAGTAAAATAAGAAAATTATAATAAAGATCATAAAGTATAATCTAAAGTATGAATAAAAAACTAATACAATAAATTTCAAAAAGTTTCAACATTCATCAACATAAAAATTAAAAAATGATCTTATCTGGTGAAATCAAATAGAAAATACAATCTATATAACAAGTTCCCAATTTTAACATCCTTCTCAATTACAATACTTCATTAATCTAGACATCTCACAACAAATTTCCAAGACATATCAGAGTAGAAAATTTTGTTTTGTTGCGAGGAAGAGAATCAAGAAAGACAATTTAGTGAGATACTCATGCATTGAAGCTATTTCAATGGTGGAGCTCATAACATTCTTCTTCCCAGTCATCTTCTCACCAAAAGAGAACCAAATTCCTATCTTTCTTCTAAGGTTTCCATAACAGATTGTTATGGAATGAAACATTGATCTAAAAATGGCAGCATTAATTTTTCCTCCTCTAGGAGGAGCCATACTCACACAAAACATTTTCTTCATGCTACAAATTATCTTCAAGCTTTTGACTAGATTTTTCTTGAGAATTGCTTAATAGAATGGGGAAGAGACATATCATGAGATATTGATTTATAGGCTTTCTATAGAGGAACCATTCATCGATGTAAACATTTGACTATTTTAATAAAATTTGATGTTTGTTTGAATGTTTTATGAAGTGCTAAGGTGAGTTGGAAGATTGACAACAATTATGAATATGTTGAAGAAGTAGTGGATCAATTACATACTATCATATGTTTGGTTTTATTTCTTGACCAAACAAATCTTTTCGTATTCTAATAGTCGATTACTAATATTGGAGGTGTTGCATAAGTTAATTTTGCTACACTTAATTGGAAGAGTGCGTAGAAATCTCATCAATGCAATTAGATACTACAATCTTTGAGATCAATAAAAAAGAAAATCATTCAAATA